>CM055897.1:19129856-19619856 GCA_029582155.1 Panopea generosa
TCGCCTGTACATAACCCTTACACAACCCAGCCCCTTAATTTGTCAGAAGAACTTCAGTCGTGGTCAGACCTTAGCGATTTGTTATGAGCAGAAATTATTCAAATTTTAAAAAGAAGTTTTTTTGTACACATGGATGCAAAATGAAAATAAACAGTTTTCCCTACAATATTTCTATGTAAAAGTTACATTACAGGGCCACAATATATCCCAGCCCCTTGATAGGCAGAATCTTCAATCCTTGCTGATGGTAAGGATAATTTATATCAAATATGAACTAGTTTGACAGAAAGTTTATTGAGAGGGAATTTCTGAAAATTCCCAATTTCAACCTTATTACTCCATCCGCCGCCTGGCCCCTTATGGAAATTCAATCCTCTTTATTGAACAAAATCAAATTTTTTGTAACTAGACAATGCTTTAGATCTCAAATTTACCCAAATAGCTAAAACATGAGAATTGTTCATTTTCCAAAGTATTCCTATGTAAAACTCAAAGACCCCTTACAGGGTTTCTATACATCCCAGTTTCCCTTGATTTGTACAAACTTAGAACTCTTAATCATAGGGATAATTTATATCGAATATGAACAATTTGACTGACCGGTTATTGAACAATAACATTTATGACAATATTCAATTCTAATCATTTTGTATGGTGGCATAGTTCTGCCACAATTTATCCACTTACCTTACGCGATAAGTTCCTAGTTAACGACATCATTTTTTGCGAAAAATATCTAGTTATCTAGTTAACTAACACGATAAGTTTTTAGTTGAGATAAATATCTTAACAAGAATAAAAATGTATGTTAGTGCCCATCACTGCCACCACTTATCTAGTTAACTATCGCGAAAAAAATGTAGTTATCTAGATAACTAACGCGAAAAGTTTCCCGTTACCTTTTTACTGCTCTGCAACTGCCACCACAAATCTACTTAGATAACTGAATAACTAGATAAAAATCGTGTTACCAGTTAATTTAATATTGGGAATACTTTGTTTTTACTCATTAAATCGCTAAACAGTCTCTATTCGAGTGGTTACGATTAGTTTGTAAAGTTACGGGCATGGATGAGGAAAGTTCAAATATAGTGCGTGTATATACATGTGTTGTCTAGTGTATCTTCTAATTTTCGTAGCCAAGTAGCTTGGTTAACATTGCCATTTGTTGATACCTGTCGTTGGGATATAGTTTACATAAATGTTTATTGTTAAACATGTCAGGTGAGAGTTTGATTAGTTTTGAAAAAAAATCTCCATTTAGTAATTTGTCATTTACAAAACTAGCAGACACATGTCCTGTAAATGGCCAACGCCAATTTAAAACTATCTGTCTGACAATTTTTTTTATCAAAAGTACTATTAGAAAGTCTGGTTGATAAATAACGACCAAACAATAAACTATATATTGTTTAACAATAAATATTTTATAAACTATGTAATGGTAGAAATGTGTTTATTGACAAGGATGCCGCCGCTGTGTATGTGCAACTAGACGTTATACTGATATTTTCAACTAGGTATTCTCAAATTCTGTTATGGAGTAGTCTTGACAATAATTACATTCGCTCATTAAACGTATTTAAAGGGCAATAGCTCCGCTAAAAGCTGATGAACATAAACACCCCGACAACACGCGCAATTCGACTTCATTCAGATATTTCTTACCAAGTTTCATGAAAATCTGAAGGGTACCTAAGTTTGAGTAGTCCGGACAAGAAAAGCCTGACATACGAACTTGCGTCTCACGAATATTATATTGTGAGGTGTTTCTTTTGTTTAAAAAAGCTACATAATGTAAAAAAAATATAAACAGAAATAACAGAATCAAACAAGATCAATAGTTTTCAAAGATCCACAACAGATCTAGAAACTAACTTTTTAAATGGATAACCGGAAGACTACCAAGGTAGTCCGGATTTCATCGAAAATAAAAGTGTAACATCATTGAGAATTAATAACAATCAATTAAAAAGGCACAATTATTTATAATTTATACCATAAGAAATACAAAAATAGGCACCGAAAACGTTCTGTATCAATTCCCAAATGTTGTTACACTTGTAAGTTTGTCTTTCAATGAACTTATATTGAAAGCGTTTTATTCAAATTTTAAAATAATTATTAATTATGTAAAGTCATGTTTTAATGTACTTGTTTTATTAATCCATGCGGCTATTATCAATTCAAAACTTGTTACTAGGAGAGTGTTGCTAAGATAAAAAATACCCGCCAAAAAGTATTGCTTTTAATTGGTTACTATAGGTCACATGTGCTAGTAACATATGGTAAAGTTCATTAAACACTTTTTAGTTATGAAATATGAGTTAACGGGTTATGAGTTAGTCGCAGCGTACCTAAGTGTCATTCTTTAGTTTTCAAATGTCAACATTCACAATGTAGTTCTTAAGTAATGCAGCAGTTTCGGCCGAAAGGCGCGACGCGTGGATTCTGCGAACGTGCATTATGCTTAATCAGGACTTCTAAGTAACATTTTTATCATTTTAACTACAAACAGGAACAATAACAACTTCAGACAAAAATGTTAAATAGCAGTGACTATGCAACTCTGTACTATATTACTATAGTGTATATCTGCGGACATGAGATGTACAAGTGTTTTTTCCTGTTACACTTATATGATTGTATGAATGTGTATATACTGTTATTTACTAAACGGATGTTTATGTTGTATCATTACGATTATTGAATATACAAATTGGAATACAATGGCTGAACTTTACACCAAGTGTTTATTTTCAATCACTACCGCCTTCAACCGTTACCGGTAGGACAAAACATTTCATAGCTGTTACAAAATCCAGAAGAAATGAAGCAAAACAATAAAAAGCTATATCCCAAAACAACAGATGCCGGTTAATGGAAATGTAAACCAAGCTAATTTAACTAAAAACATTAGAAAATATACTAGACAACACATAAACTATATGGTCTCAGCATTAAAATAAAAGTAAACATCCATAGTTATATTTAAACTTTCCTCAACCACTCGGCCCTTTCTGAGAAAAAGGGAATGCTTTGTGATTTATTGAGTAAAACCCGAAGTATTCCGAATATTAGATAACTGGTAACACGAACATTATCTAGTAATCCAGTTAGCTAAGTAGATATGTGGTGGCAGTTGCAGATCAGTAAATAGGCATCTTTTCGCGTTAAGATATTTATCGTAACTGGAAACTTATCGCGTTAGTTAACTAGATAACTAGATAGTTTTCGCAATAGTTAACTATATAAGTGGTGGCAGTAAGTGGCACTAACAGTGATTTATTTTGATTATGTTATTTATCGTAATTAGAAACATATCGCGTTAGTTAACTAGATAACTAGATAATTTTCGCAAAAATTAAGTGGTTAACTAGAAACTTATCGCGTAAGTTAAGTGGATAACTAGTGGCAGAACTATGCCACCATAATTTTGTGACCCCACCTGGCCCATTTTAGAAAGTCAATCATTCGTATCGAACAAAATCATATTTGTTATGACAAAAAAGTTGCTTCAAAACCCAAACTGAATTTAAAAAAAAGCCATAAATGGAGGATAAAAAAGAGAATTTTCCGTTCTCCAATAGTTTTCCTATATAAAACTCAAAGTCCCCTTACAGGGCCCTATAAATACAAGACCCTTGATTTGTATAAACTTTAAATCCATACTCATTGAGATAATCCATATCAAATATGAACAAATTTGACTGACCGGTTGTTGAGAAAACGATTTTTTAAATTTTCCTATTTTAACAATTTTTTAACCCACCCTGGCCTCTTATGGAAAGTCAGTTCTCCTTATTGAGCAAAATCTTATTTCCTGTGACTATGACTATGACTATGACTAGATGCCTAAATAGATGGAAAAAAGAGAGAATTTTCTGTTTTCCCATAATATCCCTATGTGAAATTCTAAGTCCCCTTACAGGGCCCCTATAAATGTTAGTCCCTAAATTCTTATCTGCAATCAAACCCCTACACATGGGGATAATTTATGCCAAATATGAACAAATCTGACATACCAGTCTTGAGAATAAAGAAAACGATTTTTGTAATTCGCAATTTTTACCCTTTTTGGGCCCCTCATGACACCTTAAGACAGTGGAACCCAGCCATGTTTACAAATCTGAACGTCCTTCACCAAACAATACTTCTGTGAAGTAATAGGCAAAATCATTTCCATTTAAAAAAATAAATTAATATTTATTATAATGAGATGTGTCTCCTAATTGAACCTTCGGGGTGGGGTCATTTTTAACCCTAGGGACATCATTTGAACAAATCTAACACAACTATAGTATATTATCATTACTACATGAACAATTTGAAAATTTGTCGGGCCGTTCGTGAGAAGAAGATGTTTTAAGTTTTGGACTCTTTTTAGTAACGGCGGCCATTTTGAATTTTGAATAAAAAAAATCTTCTGTATAGTCTCCTATGCAGTAGAAACATCCATGTGAAGTTTCAGTTTAATGGTTTCAGAGAAAGAGCTGTTAACAGGCGACAGACGACGGACAACGCGCCATCGCATAAGCCTTTCTGACCTTTGGACACTAGAGTTAAAAAAGAACATAAAGAAAATTAAATTTAATGAAAACTGAAAAAAAAAAATATATATATATATATATATATATATATATATATGAGCCGCTCTCCAGGAAAACCGGGCTTATTGACATAGTTATGACGTCGAGGAAATCCCGGCCAAAGTAACGACGTCATAAAACACGTAGCATTTCGCTAACATAAACTTTGAATGTGTCTTTACAACTTGAATTTTATATTATAAATTTATCAAGGATAACTCGGATTTTCTAGATGGACAGTGATATAGAGGTAAGCAACTAAGTTTACATTTGTATTTTATAAGTAAATATTTAATTTTACATAAGGACTTTAATGTTAATAGTGTTTTACACTTTGCGATACTGGCCAGTAAATTGTCGATTCATTTACACATGTATGGTAAATTTGTTTGTTATAAAATAAAAATCTGCGATGTTATCTGATAAATTATAAACTAAGGAATTAATTTAATTTGAAATCGTGTAGGTATAAACTGTCTTTAAAATGACACTAAAATATTTCAAAATGGCATTGAAATGATAATGAATCCTAGCACTCCCCCACCCACCAACAACGCAGTATGTAAAATGTACAAAATCGTGTTCATTATATTTAGTAGAAAGTTAAATCGTGCCATCGTTACGATTTTAAATGAAACATTTTTAATTGTAAATGTAATGTATATTAAAAAAAAATAATGAAAAAACGAAACTTCATATGAATTTATGACGTGCCGTTACATCTGTACGTAATATCATCGTTAACGATTCCATTTTGACGTAATAGGCGCGGTGGTGTAGTGGTTATAGACATGGACTATTGTCCAGGAAAGTCGAGTTCGGATCCCGTGAGACGTAAGTTCTTTTTTTTCTTTCTTTTTTTTTTTTTTCATATCCCAAACCCTAATTAGTTTTATAATGACTCATTTTAAATGTTAATATGTGGCATTTGATTCCTAAATATAGATTATGAGTTTCGTTAGCACATCTAACATACTATCGATTTCGATTACATATTGTATCAGTCTTTTATTTGTTTCTATTTTTAGGAGCTAGAGAGTTTGTTCTCCGAACATTTTGGGAAAACACCATTTTCTACCCCATTTGCTTCACAGGCCAGTGACAGTGAGGACATAGAAGCCGTTCATGATGTGGTATCATTGATGAAAATGACCTGCAACTGAATTTTGATGAACGAGCAAGACACTTTCTAACAACCGTATGTGAAGAAAGGGCGGATTCAGATAGTAACGATGAAAGAGAGCATGACCCTCAAGATGATAATGTAATGTTAGAGGGTGACCAAGATGTACAGAGAATTAGGCAGTTTATGTTTACTGGGTGTGGTTGCCATAACAACTGTCATACACATTTTAAAGAGCGAGATATTTACAAACACGTATTGGATGTGCGTGAAATGGAGAAAAGTGACAAAGAAATGTATATTATGGCAACACTAGTTGATAATTCAGACAATGAATCAACAAAACGCGGAAAGAAAAGACAGAGAGTAAGATATGAGTATTTTTTTCTTGGAAAACATGTATGTAAGAACACATTCAAACTTGTTTTTGACATAGGTAAACACAGCCTTCAAAACAATATGACACACATCAGTAAACACGGCGCAACCCCAAGAACACATGCAAATACAGGACGGAAACCAGCTAAGTCCCTTAAATTTGATGACATCAAATTGGTCGTTCAATTCATTTCGAATTACGCAGACGAATTTGGGATGCCACAGCCAGCTGCTCCAAGGGGACGGGACAATATACCTCCAGTTTATTTGCCAAGTGATACAACAAAAAAATGTGTCCATGAAAAATATGTTGCTGGTTGTATTGAAAAGAGCCCAGAATGCCGTTCTGTAATATATACCACATTCTGCAATGTATGGAATACATGTCTTTCTCATGTAAAAATAGCAACACCTAGAGACGATGTATGTGCTTCTTGTGAGAAAATGAGAAAAGCCATAATGGATTCTGTTACTGAAGAAGAAAAGCTGGAATCTACAAACAAAATGAAAGAACATATATTGCAGGCGCAAAAAGAAAGAGAAGTATATAACACATGTATTAAACTAGCCAAACAAGCCCATGGCATCTCTGAGGCAGAACAATATGTACACTATACGTTTGATTTCAGCCAAAATGTATGTTTACCCCATCACGCCAGGCAGATGGGCCCATTGTATTTTACAACGCTTAGAAAAATACAGATATTTGGATTTCGTCTGGACGGAGTTCCCCGGCAATTGAATTTCTTAATCGATGAAAACGAGACGATTGGAAAAGATGGAACATCAACTCACGGTCCAAACTCTGTAATATCGATGATCGACTGGGCTTTACAGTCGCACGGCAGTGGCGAGACAACTTGTACTATACATGCAGATAACTGCCCAGGTAAATTTTAGATTTTTTTCTTTTATGTCTGACTTATTTTTCATCATTACTATCTAACATGTAAAATTCATTTTGACTTATGCTTATCTATAAATGTATACTATGATAATGAACTTGGAGTACAACAAACATATTGGCTAATGTATTACACTATTTCTATAACTACATGTAATTGGAAACACGCATGTAAATTTACCCTGTAAGTTTGCAAGGAAAAACACTATTATTTAATGATAAGTGAACTAACAAAATATGTAAATTTTAAATAAATTATTATTTCACATACTTTAACTTCAGGTCAGAACAAAAACCAGTATGTACTTGGTTATTTTATGTGGCGAGTAATGACCGGAAAACACCAACGCATAGAGTACATGATGCAAGTGCCCGGCCATGCACGCTGTTTGGTGGACAGCGGCTTTGCCTCTTTGAAGAAACTCTATCGGCGTACTGACTGTGATACGATAGGTCAGCTTGAAGAAGTTGTCAACAAATCATCGTCAATAAATGTTGCGGTCCGGTATCCATCATGGCAATGGCGTGACTGGAAATCGTTTCTCGGACCAGTATTCCGCCCGTTACGAGGAATAAGGTATAGCTTACCTAAACATTTACTTCATGCACACAGTATGTGTTCCTAGTTATATACTGAGTAATGAGAAAACGTATTTCAATAGCATAAAACCAAAAAAGAAAAATACTTAAACGCTTGTAAACACATAAACGTCGCATGTGTTAAATTTTAGTTACTTAGGTTACATGTTTTTATTAGTTTTTAGTGAAACACCATTTCTGAAATAATAGATTTGACAGAAAAATAAATGTCATTAGACTACTAACCTTTGTCGTTTAAAAAGTGAAGTTCGACAACTAAATTCAGGTATTATATTTTAAAAATATAGCTATTATTTTATAGACCTTATTGAAAGAATTCCTTATGAAAAATAAAGACATGATTTATCACTTAAAAAATAGTGATATTATTTTATCAAAATAAATGCTGTTATGACGGATCTAAAATAGAAAATATAATTTGATTATTTCACCAGATTGCGTTTTTTCATTGTTTAAAATAATCTATTCATACAGGCAATACCAGTACTTCATGATGTCGTCTGCAGAGCCCGGTGTTGTGAAAGTAAAGAAAGCCTTCGACGCCTACGAGACTTCATTGAATTTATTAAAGTCTCGTGACTTCACCTTCGAAGAAGATGCTATGCCAGATATTATCGCCCCGAGGGCTTGTCAAGGGAGCGTCAAGACTACTTCCATAGAGTTGTCAGACCGTTTGTTCGACCGGCGTACCAGGACATAACGTGCCCAGCGCCTATTAAAAAACTTTAAAAGTTTATCTAATTAATATGGCCAATGTCACCATGATCACTTGGTTTCGTTCAAAATAAATCAATATCAATTAAAACTACATTAAACATGATGCATTTCAATATTTTAATTTATAAATAAACGTTTGAATTAAGTCAGTAACATACACATAACTACATCGAGTATATGAGCATTCTCTACGCGATTGGGTAGTTATGATCTGAATGTGAAATTTATGCAAGCCTCGTTTTCATTATAACTTTAACTTGGTAGTTTGAAAATATCGGGAATTGTACTTTTGATTTCAGACGTAAATGTTATCTACCTTCTGTGAGATAAGTGGGTAAATGTGATGTGAAATTATGTTGAGCGTTGATGGTGTTTTGGTTATTATAAACAGCAAAACCTATATGTATTGTCATCTTGTATGTTTATATATAACTACAGTTATGATCGTTGAAGAAATACAAGTACCGTTTTGATTATTTTTTATTCACATCTCTGAATTTGTGCTTGATTCGATACGTTGTGTTAATTTCTTTTCAATCAGCAAGGTATACAGAATAACTAATAGTTGTTATTGCCATCGAGGTATTGTTCGCGCGCAAAATTACGTCGTTTTTTTCTGAAACATAACGTAAAACGTCGTACATTAACGTCGCTCATTGACGTCGTGCATTATTATACCTCTCGCAGGAAAACGTTTATATTAGAAAAAGTAATCGTCGTACAATAAAAATGAAAGCAGTTTTATGTTCAGGAAACTTTGTTTAATACGAAAATAAAAAAAAACTAAATTGTCAAAAAATGTCATTAAGCCCGGTTTTCCTGGAGAACGGCCCATATATATATATATATATCACCAAACTGACAAAAATTTAGCCCTTAAATAAACATAAACATTTTTAATTTACTTTGATTGTGAAACAAACTCTTACAACAAATCACGCTCGAAATCTCCCTGAGTAGAACCAGTATTAAGCAAATGCAGAAAAAGTTGTCTTGCTTTAGAACAACACATAGCCGTAGCGGAGGATCGAACCCACGACCTTCCGATCATGGATTCGGTGCTCTACCACTGGACCACGCGATTCACAAGTTAATGTTCTAGGCTTTAAATTTTGATTTTTCCCCAACAAATGATACTTTGTATGATCTACTGAACCGTTCAACGGAAATCAAATAGTTCAGGCCTGTTCAGCCTCATCCATATTATTATAACGCACACAGAATATACTCACTACAGAGAAAATTAAATCAAAGTACTTAGAGTACTGATAGACAGGATTAAACAAATATTCATACGCCGCCCTAATTTGATTGATAGTATTGTAGCGTTGTCTTTTTTTATGCAACATTTTTTTTAAAAATGACATAATGCAATGTCCGCTTTATGTTTGTTTGTTACTGCTTGCTTATATCAAATACATGAAAAAATGAAATTCGATGAATAAAATGTAGCCCGTATCGCGTATGATCATTTTGGCGGTGATCAACTCTGCAAAGCGTGATCACGACAACATAAGCAGGGATATGCATTTGGCATAAAGCCTGGCTAAAAAATGAGTTAAAATCCAAAACACGATGGTGATTTTACATTTTCACAGACGTTATATTCGGATATTGAGAATATTTTTCACCACAGCTTACATTTTAGGGAGTGATCTTGCATGGAAATGGTTGCTTTGTTTTACAATTAAACATTGAGGCATATGTTAATGGAAAACCATTTTACACAAAGTAATGTATGTTGTGAACACGTGACAATTTTAGTAATTATGAAAGACAAAAAGGAAACGCGTTTGTTAAAATAATTGCGGACACTTAACAATCTTTATACCTTCAGGTCTCATTACACAGTTATTTTATTTTCTTTGTTTTATATAAAATAAGGTCCAGGATTTCCACGGTAAACAATATTTCCACCTAGAATCACTTTCTAAGACAATTTTTGTTCATATCAGGATTGTATCCGCATATGCACCAGTGATGTCTAATTCCAGTATATGCTATGCCAGCAAGAAATCACAGCCCCTATGATCCATTTTGAAAATATTTCAAGCAAAATTACATGGGACTTTTTTAAGTGCAAGTATCTTGCTACCATGACAAAAAAGGAGCAAAACTGTGTAGTGAGACCTTAACATATCAAAATGTCGACTTCTCCCGATTCCCAGATTCCAGAAAAGGTAATACTGATTTAATGGCAAAAATTGCGTTTTATAACGAAGGCAGTTACTGGTTACAACAGCATTGTTTATATTTTGGAACATTTGTTGTGTTAGTATCTATGTTAATTTGCCTCATTAATATATCTTACATGTATATATGTTACAGATATATAAATGAACTTTCAATGGACCTGTTCCTTTTCAGGTTTAAACATGGACAGCATACCAGTTGTTTCTCAATTGAAATCTCTCGTGCAGTGGATAGCTGATGATGAAGAAGGGGCATTAGAAACGCAGAAAAACTTCTCCAAAAGGTGCCCGGTTGTCTCACAAGTACGATCATTCGTTGAATGGATTGATGGTGACGCCGAAGCTGCTCTTAATACTCAAAAAGAGTTTGGCGGAGAGGTTAATCAGTTTGTCAATTCCCTACCAGCTGTTGGACATGTCAAAGGCGGGATACATTACATAGCCGGAGACAGAAAGGGAGGTGACATGGCTATGAAGGCAGCATCTAGAACAACCGGTGTCGCACTAGGCGGCGTAGCTGGATTCGCAGTTGGAGGACCTGTGGGGGCGATCGCTGGTGGTACTACAGCAGGTATTGCGATGGACGGGATTATAACAGTTTCTGATAAGGCGGTCAATGGATCGACAGCTGATGAACAGGGACTTTTCAAACTCGTGAATATTGATGAAAGCGAGCATAAAGCCGGTGATGTTGTTGATATGGTAGGTGGACTTATATTCGATGGTTTGACTGGAATGACGGCTGGCGAAGCATATGGGAGAAGAAGTAAAGTAAAATTGCAAGCTGATAAACAGACGAAAAATGCAATAGGACGTGAAAACTATGCCAACTTGGAAAAAAATGCTGCTAAAATGGATGGTAATACATTGAGATCGATGTCCAAGGAGACAAAAAACATTCAGCTGGAACGCCAACGCATAAATGATCAACCCAATCTTTCGAACAGACAAAGAAAGGCACATATTAAAGCAGCCAGTAAGCAAACAATGCATACTGACTCAAATTTCCACCAACTTAACCGGGACCCACATTTGGCTGGAAAGATTGCAGCCGATATTCCAACAGAATCCGGCAATCGTGGTTTACAAAGAGTTATAATG
Organism: Panopea generosa; assembly: GCA_029582155.1. Taxonomy (NCBI): domain Eukaryota; kingdom Metazoa; phylum Mollusca; class Bivalvia; order Adapedonta; family Hiatellidae; genus Panopea; species Panopea generosa. The sequence goes on from CM055897.1 coordinate 19,141,461, forward strand.
GAGGACACAAAAAGAAACTATCAGTTGAAAATCCAGAAGCATGTGCTCGACCACGATTATAGAAGTGCGAGAGTTCCGGAAATGCGAACTCCAAATGTATTTGATAAATACTGTGATATGCAAGAAGGTGTTCAACTTACGACGGGCGAAATGGGACCAATGACTGGAATAAAGCGACAAAGGAAGAAAGATTCTGATGAGAACTAGGTTGGCCCCAAACATTTTAATTTCTTATATCATACAACGTCTACAAATGATATAAGTACTGGCTATTAAACTTATTAAAGATAGACCACGTATTACTCGTAATAATATGTATATAAAGAATAAGACTGCGAATGTAACCGAAAATGAAAGACGAAGAATATAATAGAGGCGAAATAATTGAGAGAAGAGATAATATTTACATAAGCGACTAACCTCTGTTATTGAACCCGTGTAGACTTTTGTCATTTATTTTAATTTTATGAACGCATACCTATAAAAGGCATTTTTTGCTTCGTGCTTTATTTTGGATCATATCGACCTTGTTAGAATTTAATTTAGAAAACAAAAACGTCATAATCATTAACGGTGTTGATGTAAAGAATAGGTAGTATACAAGAGGCGTGATATGTTTTGTTCCGTTCATCAACTTTAACTTAAGGATGCAGCTTATACGTGACCTAAATGGATTTCTATGTTAAAGGGTCAACATTTACGTACATAAAGGGAGGTAATTAATCGTATTATTTAACCTTTCTAGTCTAAGACTCTATATCTGTATATAAATAGATAAACATTGATTGTATAACATTTGTGATACAAAATATTATTATATGTATTGTCGTATAAATATGGTACTTATTTTAATGAATAGGGACAGACACGTGCAAAAAAAGACAGTAAGTACCATGTTTCTGAGATTGTCTTATTTGAGCGTTTCAATAACGCACCATGTATGCTTGTGAAACGATGTCAAAACCATGTACATTTTTTTTCTCTTTAGGACATTGAATTATAATACATTTACCAACAATCAATGAATAAAGTTTTCTAAATAAATTATATGAACTTAGAAAATCTGTTTGTTACGACTTTCATTTACATTTTGATAGCTAAGTTTGAAATAATAGTAGTCATGAAGTACAAATTTAACAATTAAGAAACCAAAGGGGAGCGACCGCTTAATGTAACTAACTGGTTTAGTGTTAAACTTCATTTGACAGTTTATGTAATTCTGGGCGGAGCTACGGTGAAAACTGAGAGGATTTATGTTTGAAATCCCATGTGTTGCTACAGCCGTTTCAAAGCATAGCGCGCGCGGGCTTTGTAGATTGTACATGAATCGTTCATAATTATAAAAAGGGCAGAGTCTGTGCAGTTTCATTCACCCAATACTTAAGTTATTTTGTAGGCTGTTTTAACAATTAAGAGCGAAAACATTTGAAAATTGAAGCGATTCCATTGGTTGTCAAATGAGGTTAAACACTAAATTTTGAGTCAGACTCAGATAGGAAGCTGGTTTATTGGGCATTCGAATTTCCACTAGAACCCAGCCCGCTTCACATATAACGAGAACAATTACGTGAACAACGAACTTCGTTGCTCACTTCCCGTTTGTATAACACTAACTTTGCACGTTACAACCAATATAATAAAATTATGCATTTCTTAAAAAAAAATAATAAAGAATAATAATAAAATATACCAGCTATTAAACCGTTAAACTAGCGTATATTTACAGTCACTATATATCCACTCAATAATATAACTGAGCCACTTGTTCATACATTGTTATAATTATATTCGTGGAAGCAGCAGCGCTACCTTTAAGATGCTTAAGATATAAATTATAGAGTCAGAAGTGGAACTAGGAATTGTTTCATCACACTTTCTTTTTTTTAAGAATGATTTTATTAAAGGGACACAGGGTAATGTTGAAATCGAACTTGTGTTCTGATCGCGCAAAGAATAAATCTCTACAGCTATGATCTCGTATTAACCCTGAACGTTTTGATAAACAATAGATCTTAATATTCAGTTTTAGTATACTATTTACCCTACAGTGGAGCCCCTCATTCAATGTCAGCATCGGATGCGTATATTTAAACAATGTACCCTATTTTATTTTTCCTGTTTCTTCCTATATGAATATGTTGTATTACCATCTTGATTGTTTTATGTAACATACATGATGTTGGGAAGTTGAAAAACATGTGGCCCTTAATTGTTGCTATCCCATGTATGCAAAAAATGCAAAAAAACTATGCTTAAAGTAAAGTAACTTATAACCTTATAGTTTGCCAGAAAAGCTTGGCCAATTAAACGACTCCCATTTCATTCACATTCCTTCTATTTAATTTTATAATTTACGATCACTAAATTTTTACATTTAGTAAGCTACTGCTAGCGCTACCGCGCATGTGTTGTCAGCTGTTAAAAGTGACAACGATCTATTTTAAGCCCGATCACATATCAGCCAAGATAGCACATGACAAGATAGCACATGACAAGGGTTGATTTATGTAATTGAAGCAGATTGGAGATTAAACGGCAATATTAAATTGACAGCCACTTTAGCGTATTTCAAATGAAAGCATGTGTGTGTGCCCCCTAAACTGAAATCCTGGATCCACCCCTGTAAATGAATGCATATTGATATAACATATATGCCTCAAGCATGTGAAGCATTTTATCTATTTTTACGTTTCTTAAAAAATACTTTCGTTTTTGTTTTCCTAGAAAATGAGATGATTTGTATATTAGGTCAATTAACAATGACAAAAAAGCTTGGTTAAAACAAAATACAGATGGGTCTAATAATAATGCAAAACTGACAGAGCTCAATGTGGCAATTTGTTGATTAACAAACGAAGCATTGTCACTTTCTGATAGAATCAATGATTGTGTATTGTTGTATCATACAACCGGGTAAGAGTACTGCCACGCAGGCGTAGTTTTATGACTGTGGAAATCACAATTATTGTTACCAAATATTGAAACTGTTATCTATAAACACGTGCATGTCACCAGCTAGGGTTCATTCTTGGGCATGGCAAACTTTAAGTCAGTTATAGATTATACGCCCCATTTATTCGAAAATTAATATGTTAAAACATCTCTACATAATTTATAACCTATACATATATAGATAATAATCCACAAGTATTACCGTCTGAAACTCAATTTTGAAGAAATTGTTTATATAATTAGAGTTGCGATTGTATGAGTATAAGTTATATAAACAATATATATACACTCAGTATAACAATATATATACACTCAGTATAACAATATATATACACTCAGTATAACAATATATATACACTCAGTATAACGATATATATACACTCAGTATAACACTATATATACACTCAGTATAACAATATATATACACTCAGTATAACGATATATATACACTCAGAGACTTTGAAAACGCACCACGTACATACAGGTCATTTAATGGCAGAAAATGTCGTCCGATTTCAAAGAAAGTTTATATACAGTTTTTCACGTTATGTGTTTCATCGTTGTATTCTACTGTCAAAAATTCATGATTGAGACTTGATCTTTTTCTGCATATTTCCCCCCATTTTTCGAAGCTACTAGGCGTCAATAACGAGTGTATGCATCATTCGTCTGGATGCATGCACTGGTTATAAAGGTCTGTGAATTTTCGCTTTTGGGTATAGCTTCAAAAATGCATCAAAGATCAAAGTCACAGTTATGAAATCTTGACAGTAGAAGAGAGTGATAGCATTTTGTAAACTGTCTTTGAAATCGGAAGACATTTCTGCACTAAAAATACCTGTATGTATGTCCCTGAGTGTAGATTTTCTTGGATGTTTGTATCATACTGATAAAACCGAAGAAAGTAAAGTACGTACGCTTTTTTGTCATATATATAAATGATGCAAATGCGTGAAATATGATGCCTTTTATACATTAACAATAGTTATGTCCCTTCCTAGAAATATAATTTCTTATTGGTATCATGTGGATATACAATAAAGTGAAAATTTATCAAAACGTCGTTTGTTTAAAATACAATTAAATGAAATATGTATGAGCGTATTCTATAAATATATACACTAACACCAAATAATAAAGTTGGGTAGTTTACTTTGGGAGAAGTGTGTGCTCCAAATCAGGTTGTCCTTTCAAAGTCCCAGAAAAGAGCGGTTGTGACATTTGATCATCTGTTATTCCTCGGTAGCATAACATGACGCTAAATTTTTAAATACAAAAATATAATCTCATATCAAGTTTCAAGAATCATCGAAAAAGCTTTTTTTTTTTGTAAACGTAAAGAATATAACAAAAACTACTCTTATATAAATTGAAAATCTCAACTTATCATATTTGTTAATAAGGTGACAACGCTATTGTATTAATCTGACCCAATTATAGTGTTAACATTTATGAAAATAGTCCACGAATGATATTTATTAATAACATATATATGTAACTTTTCACCGCAACGTTGGTCTAGGGATAGAACGTCTGCCTCGCATGTGGAAGATCGTGAGTTCGAACCCCGGTCGGGTCATACCAAACACTTGAAGCTTCCTCGCTTGTCGCTCAGCATTTAGATGACAGTTATAGGTCTGGTCGGCCCCGATATCAGTATAACGTGACCGGAATGGGTATCATACCATGTTTCTGCTGCATAATACTTTAGCGTGGTAGTGCTTTGGAATACGGTTTCAAGAAATCGGCGCGATATAATTGAAAAATTGTTGAAAGCAAGTTAGCAAAAATAACAAAAACAAACACAAGCAAAAACTAATTTTTCAATAGACGCTCTATCCATTGCTAAAGTAAGCTACCAACCATACATGTATAGCTGTTATTTCATAAGTTGATGTTTCAGCTTGACTTATTTGTTAAACTTCTCATTACAGTAAATTAAAGTCAGTTATTGCTAGCTAATGATCCAAACACATTGTGAATAGACGAAGAATGCAAACCTATCACATAAAGCAGCGGAACCGATTAAAATTTCAAACTATAATGTTAACTTTATCTGGCCGAGCCCGGAAAACTTTGTCGACAGCGGGTCTGATTACCAATACAGGGGTCGTGAGTTTGAATCCCCGCCCAGTCAAAGTATCCTTGATGATTGATATACGATATTGCGTCTCATTATCATTCGTATCTCATCGCTAATCGAAATGGGAACAGTATCAGTTTCTTGCGGAGATTGGTGTGTTTTTACCTTCAAGGATCCCAAGAAAGAATGATTAATGTTATGTGATCGACCGTTTACCCTCGATGACATCCGAATAATACGCTTAATATTCTTAACCGAATATCATTTACCTGATCGTGTTTTGTTTTAAAACAGCGTAATATGACTGAATAAAGCATTGGACACTAGTTGTTATCTCCCTAGAATATAGTGAGCTATTCTGATTGCCCAGCGCTCGTCGTCCGTCCGTGAATATTTTCTTGTGTGCACTCTAGCAGCTGTATTTTTCATTGGCTCTTCGCTAAACTAACATAGAAGTTATATTACTTTAATATTTCGGACACATTCTTGAACTGGCCAAATCGAATAATCAATGTCTGAGTTATAGCCTTTAAAACATAAATAGTGTGTACTCTAGTACCTACATTTTCACTGGATCGTCATCAAACTTATATAGTTATAGTAATATAACCATACCATCTCGGACAAGTTCTTGAACTGGCCAAATCTGATCATTAATATCAGAGTCATGGCCCTTCAAACACAACAAAATGCAATATTTGACGGTGTGTGCACCTCAACTCTGGTATTTTTAATTTGATCCTCACCAAACTTACATAGTAGTTACATAATCGTGATATCTTCATAAATTCATAAACTAGTTAATTCAAACAATGAATATGAGAGTTATGGACTTTGAGTCGTCAAAACTGCACGTCGTGACCTTGTGTGCACTCTAAATTTGATCCTCACCAAACTTACGCAGTAATTATATAACCATAATATTTTGCCTAAAGGGAATAATTAATGTCAGAGTTATTACCCTTAAATCGCCAAACATTGCATTGGATATTTGATGTTATGGCATTTTAGTAACTGCAGTTTTCATTTGATCTTCACCAAACTTACATAGTAACTAAAATATCTCACACATATGTATGTCTTTGAAATGGCTAAATCAGATAAATATTGATGGCGTTATTGCCCTTGAATCATAACAAATTAAGCTCCTAAGTTGTACTCTAGCACTCGCAGTTATCATTAATAGTCACCATTCTTAAACAGTAATTATATAACTATAATACTAGTTTCTTACCCAGTTTTATCTGGCCAAATCCTATAAATATTGTTGGAGTAATGGCATATTAATTTTAAAAAAAATGGGTTATTTGAAGTTACGTGCACTTTAGCACATGCAGTTTTCATTTGATAATCACCAAACTTAAACAGTAGCTATTCAAATCTTTAATATCTCGAATGACTAAATTTAAATGTATTTCGTTTAGAAGAATAGGCTTCTTTTGGTATCATCTCCTCTGCCATAGGTGAGCGCTTTAGGGCCAATTTTGCCCTCCTCAGGTGTGATATTCAAAATGTTATGTTTTAAATCAACCCCGTGGTAATGATCAGACAAATTCTTTATTTATTTGTATAAAAGTTATAGTCATATCACAGCAAAATGAAATAAATAATTTTAAGAATGTTATCAAAAACAATTTTTGAATTAGTATTGACCATCGTATAGGTGAAAAACAGCACAATCCGTCCAAATAAACGTACCGCTACATTTGGTTAAACTGATAGGGCGTTGGTGAAATGTGTCATTTTACCACTCCGGGTAATTACTATGTCCATGCATTGTTTACAATTTTCAAAAGATTATTAATTCAACTTATAAAAGAATAAAAGAATATCTGATAATGAGCAAACAATGATATCAAATGCTTAATGATAACTAAAATATTATAAATATTTCAACTGAAATTTGTTTTATAAAAAGCAAGAGGTAATAAGTAAACTGCATTGCGTAAATGCATGCAGTTTCTATTTCATCTTGCGCAGAATGTGATTCCAACTATAATTATGGCATGTTTGTTCTTAATTTTTGGTACTTTGTATAAGTTTATTTGTTCTTCTTTCTTCCATTCCTTTTAAAAATATTTGTCAAAACAAATGAATTAGTAAGAAAAACCGTGTTATCTAAGGCGATAAATATTAAATATGACATTCAGATTATCAAGTGAACGTGAAAAAAAAATCAACATGCTTTTCGCGTCCAGCTCCTTGTCTCTCTTTCTGTCTCTGTCTCTCTTACACATATTCGTAAACAGTAATCAGAACGGTTGCTACGACAATCATCAAATTGCCTTTATACACGACGCCGATTCAAAGGGTAGCGCTGGTGTCAACTTTAGTTGGCGTGATTGATGTCCAGTTATAGAGCGTCCACCCATTTGTGACAGACAGAATAAGGTCTTTGTCTGGATAAACGTAAATATTTCTAGTAGTGTTCTGTTTTATTACATCATTAGACAACATGTCTAATTCATAGAAATATTTGTCTTGCTTGTATAACTAGCGTTCTGCCAGTTGTTTGAGGCTATTTCATCGCGAGTGGTGCCAGTTAATGGACACATTGCAGTAAGGTATACGCCGGGTCCAAATATAGCATCACCGTTGCTTGAGGTCGACTTCTAAAATAGCCAGACTTTCTGATAGCATCGGCACCGGATTTGTCCGTGTAGTGGTAAAGTTTGATAGTTCTAACCTCTGCAAAATATAGAATTTATATCTAAGTTTTAATGATGTTACGAATCATACTGTTATTAATGAAAAGTACGTTAAAGGATCACCCTCATTAGCATTGTATACACTATTAAATCGATAAATAACTCTTTTTAAAGCGAGTTATGTAAGAAATGGATTGTTTGCAGATAGGATAATGTGGCATAATCGACTCAACACCGTTTTTTATATAAGTAATTTAATTTACATATGTGTATAGATCGCAGAAGTTGAAAGTCACAAAGCTATAATTTTAAACTTGCTTTCGCTCGTTTAAACTAAACCTAGTCTAAATTGGCATGTTACCAGATTCGCGTCTATGTTCTAACTGAAAGAATGGTCTCTTCTAACATCTGTCTCTGACTGAAAAGCCAACTATGCTCTTATTGGCCAATTTATTGTTACTTTTTTATTGGTCAGTATTTTAATTACAGATCTTAAAATCCCGCCCATAAACTTACTGTCAACTATACATCAAATACCTCCAGTAGCTTGTCATCCGATCTTATTAACCTGACATCTGTATATGTAGTTTATACAATTCTTAACTACCATAATGTTACATTAACGCCATTGGCTCCATTTTCAGTATTACTGAATATACTGATTGAAGTTTTAACTATTAACAATTCCAATCATGAAATATTTTTAAACGGAGAAAACATTGTTAATATCGAGAATATTTATTTCCAAAATAAAAAAGATTATATTTGGAACGACGAAACACATTTAATGGTACAGACACAAGAACTGAATCGATTCTTGCTGACATATGAATACAATTGTCATACTACAAACATTGTAAATTCTCTACTGGTGAAACCTTACGGAGCATTCAATCCATATGAGATGAGTGTTTCGATTTCTTTCAGTAGCAACTTACTAATTCGCACTTTATCGATATTATTTCAATTAAATTTTATCACATGTTTTCATTAAAACTATATCGTTTCAGCTAGCAACGTTTTAACAAAAGATGCTGCAATGATGTCAAGAAATACAAAAGCACATCGTCATGCACTTTGTTAACATCTAACTTTATATTTTATGTCGTGAAATGACCTTAAGAGAGAATTCATTGGGCATTTCGGAAACATTCATTGGAATTGATTTTCGTCTCACACACCAATTAATTTTGTACTGTTCTACATATAGAGACATGCACTTCTGGAACACTCGATACATTACCAATGGTTCTAAAAGTGCCTTATTCCCATAGATAGTCCTCTGTTGGTCCAAATATGCAGAAAAAACATGGGGTTGACCAGGTTGCTTTTTCACAATTTCGATGGTTTGATGGCATCACTTCATTTTTGACAATTCTGCCCATTTGTTGCAGTGCATCACTACGCATCTTTAAACTCCATCATCAAACAGTTCCCAGGGTCACCCAAACTTTGCAGAAATCATGAAAATGTTCCAATGTTCCAATATGCACAAAGAAATTTGACACTTTATGCATTTTTTAAAAAAAAATTACCCAACCGCTTTACACAACTCTAATTTCTTGGGCGTAATAATCTTGCTATCGTCATGTAAGGGAGGTTATTGTTCAGTGAGACCTTTTGAACGTGCAAAGAGTGCTTGTGATAATCAAAAAGCATGCAGCTACATAAGATATATATTAGTAATGGTATCGGAACGGTCCTGAGTTCCATCTATCAACATGGCCATGAGGTGTGTATTTAAATGAAACATTTTATGAGGAAGAATTTAGTTCTGGCCGCGGTATCATAAAAATACTTACGTCCACTATTTTACTTAAACTCAAAGAGTGTGCCTAATACGAGTATGAAATTGAGCCTACTGTTAAGTTAAAGCAAAATAACTTAAATATTTCCGTGAAACTGGGGCCATATTCCATCAGGAAGGCAATGGGCGAGGTTCATTTCAGTTGAAAGAATTTCGCACATAATGCATTTACATATTAAGTTTGCCAATGGTGATTCTGTCCATTGCAGCATGACGAAACGTGGTCAGTGAAATGTACAGCACAATGGTTAAATAATGAGCATACACGTGAAAGTGTCTGTGTCATGCATACGGGTCATAACACATTGGACAGAGACTTCTGTTGTGGCAATGTAACATCTCCATTCTACAATGGACATATTCAATAGAATTGTTCAAAAAGTGTTGTATCCTCTTGTATTCATTGATAGTGTTGTCACCATTTTTTACCTCAGTATATTTTAAAGCGAAACCAACGTCATTCTGCAAGTTACTGACGAACTATCTTACAAAAAATTTTTGTATCGAAAACCTTACAGGTTGGAGGTAAATGGCATTGAGACAACGCGTGGGAACACTCGACCACAGAGACTCCCCCCCCACCCCCACCCCCCACACCCACACATCCACTCACACATCCCTCACCACATTGTATAGTAAACTAATTGCTGAAGCATTTATGTCCCGCGTTGGCTTCAACTCAACAAAAATATTTCAGCTTTCTGAACTCTCTTGAACAGTTTAAAAGTTTTAAGAATTAAGTAGTTCTGGCTATTTGTTTCCATGGTGATATCGAAAATATGACAGAGAAAATATTAAAAATGAAAACATCTCCATTGCAAAAGATACTACTATACAACTTGGTTAGCATGTATACGAAGTTTTATGAAGTTACCTTAAACAGTTTTAGAGTTGTGCTCCGAAACGATAAAATTTATAATTTTGATTTTTTATAATTTTAGCTATTTGTTTCCACGGTAACAGAGAATCTTATTTATGTTGCCAGGCAGGGATTCGAACTCTCGACCCCTGGATTTAGTGTGTAGATCATACCAAGGTCTCTCGATTGGTTTCGTTAAATAGCAATGTTGGGAAAGCTACATTTGAGTACTTGTATTCGTTAGTTGCTTCAACTGAAAGTTTGAATGACGTCTTAGTTTAGTAACGAGTTGTGGGACAGACTGTGACAGGCATAAAAATTCCTGCTTTTTCATTGGGGACTTATAGACCTGATTCGGGAGATATCAGATTCTGGGATAGACTAAATATATAGATTTATATATAGAGAGAGAATGATCAAGAATGAGAAAACAAATCAAAATTATGAGATGTGTCCTTGATATAACAGTTCGGGATTATGACAGCGTCAGATGGAATATGTCACGATATTTTTTAATCAGAATACTGAAATAGCAAATTGAGACTCAAGTGTGGTACCAACATGTATCAATTTAATGGTGGAAGTTTTTAGCTGCATATTACATAATGTGTTCAAGCATATAATCAATATTTAAAGGAATGTTTACATTTCGCAACAACGACTAGGACCAACAAGAAGCATAACTGTTGCTTTATATGCATTTTCCCTCAAACGTGTCTACTTCTCTCTGTAAATATTATATTATCTCCCTGGTATACCTGCAGTATAAATGCTTTATTAATACATACATTTAATCAATCATTTTTTTATCCTATCATTTAGTTCTGACAGAGAAATGACAATAAAGTGTGTAATTGATTATATCAACAACAGGAGTTTTGTTTTAAAAATTATTTTGAATATAGAAAATAGCATATTTTAAGTAGTGACTTAATTGCTTATATGTATATATCTCTGCCGAGAATAATGTTTATTTCGGTTAATATCGTATTTTGTGTTGACACGCCGTTAAACATTAGTTAAATCATACAATGTATCTAAAGGTAAGTAAAAAAGAAACTACTAAAAGTGGCAGTGGAAACTTATTTATTGTCATACAATTATTGGCTACATATAATTATATTTGAAATTGACATTTTATGTTCGATAGAATAGAGTATTAATATTTAAAATTTAACATATAGAAATAACAGTACAGTATTAGTTACTTAGAACGCTACGGTAAACATTTGACAAATTTGATATATTACTTTCCATGAAAATTAATGTTTGCCATTAAGGTCTATGCGCACAGCCGTAAAAAATCTACCTTTCTCATCCTTTTTTATTCTGATGTTGAATCATTATCAAACATATTTGATTTATACTTATATTAAACTTTGTTTTTATTTAAATTTAATACTTGTTTAATTTTAATTGTAGAGATATTGTGAAACAGTTACTCATCCTTTGTTATATCGTTTAGAGTAGGTTCTGTATTTGATTAAGTATCAATGCAAAACTTTATTATAATTTAAATTTCCTTTCAATATGTTTACATAACTTTAGGCAATATCCGACACCAAAAAGAACAACCCAAAATCTACGCTTTAATGTATTTTTCGACCTTGAACATTTGTTATTCGGTACGGTACGGTTTGGTCGAAAGTTGTTTTGGAAATGCGGGTCAAATATATTACGTATTTCGAATCACGTGATAAATATCAGAGTCAGACATTATGAATTTCTGTCATATAATCAAGTGGAATCAATACAAGATATTTATATCATACGCATCTTATAGAAGTTTTACTATATCATCTATATACTTTATTAGCTTAAGTTTTATTTTTAAAAAAGAATAACGTGATCAAATGTGATCTTTCCAAATAAGGTAAATACTAACATGTTTGGTTCATGCGAGAGTAATTAACCTATGATTAATAATAAAGATAATAACAATAAAGTAGCAACAGTGTAATTTGAACAAGACAGTAATCTTTGATACCGTTAAACATAATAATTGATATGTATATTATTTATCGTACACTACATACCACGCCAAATACCACAACGTGTACCAATATATGAATAATGTAATGTATGCATCAATTTACGGTACCTTAATAAGAACTATGAATGTCATTTATTGTAAAAAGTATATTGAAAAGTAGTATCTTGTTCTACATTTACAATGTTCAATATAAATTATAAATATCAATTTATATATTATAGTCTAGATAAATGGACATATTCTGAAACAACAGACCATTCGGCTATCGTGTAATGTAAACTAACAAATATTTTATAATAAAAATTAAAAACCTAAAACAGACTTACCTCAATATGACCAAAAGCTAGACAGTATTTAACTGCAACCCGAACGGTGGGCAATGTCGAACTGATTTGCTTGTTTCGACAATAAAACGTTACGTAAGACTGATTTTTCCTGTCAAATTTGAATGTTAGTTTCAGTTTCGAAACAGTCTGGGCTACCTCGATTGATCAATATAGTAAAGGCGTTTTGTTAAATATGACCATAAATATATGGTTAATTTAACGAATATAAAGACGAAGAGTTATAAAACTGTAGTATGGTACGAAGGTATAGACGAAGATTATACTATTGTAGCATGGTACTAATATAAAGAGGAAGAGTTATAATACTGTAGAATTGTACCAATACATAGACGAAGGGTTATAGTACTGTGGTAACGTACAAATATATAGACGGTGGGTAAATATACTGTGGTATGGTACGAATATAGAGACGAAGAGTTATAAAACTGTAGTATGGTATGAATATATAGACGAAGATTATACTATTGTAGCATGTTATGAATATATAGACAAAGTGTTATAATACTGTAGAATTGTACGAATACATAGACGAAGGACTATAATATACTGTAGTATAGAACAAATATATAGACGAAAGGTTAATATACTGTAGTATGGTACGAGTATATAGACGAAGAGTTATAAAACTGTAGTATGTTACGAATATATAGACGAAGGGTTATATTACTGTAGAATTGTACGAATACATAGACGAAGGCTTATAAAACTGTAGCATGGCACGAATAAAGAGACGAAGAGTTATAATACAGTAGCATGATATTAATATATGAGAAGGAGAGTTATACTACTGTAGCATGGTACTAAAATATAGACGAAGTGTTAATATACTGTAGTTTGATACGAATATATAGACGAAGAGTTATAGTACTGTAGCATGGTACTAATATATAGACGAAGAGTTATGATACTGTAGCATGGTACGAATATATAGACGAAGTGTTAATATACTGTAGTATGGTACAAATATATAGACGAAGAGTTATTATACTGTAGCATGGTACGAATATATAGACAAAGTGTTAATATACTGTAGCATGGTACTAATATATAGACAAAGAGTTATAATACTGTAGTATGGTACAAATATATAGACGAAGAGTTATTATACTGTAGCATGGTACGACTATATAGAAAAAGAGTTATAATACTGTAACATGCTACAAATATATAGACGAAGGGTTATAATACTGTAGCATGGTACGAATATATAGACTAAGAGTTATTATACTGTATCATGGTACGAATATATAGACGAAGGGTTATAATACTGTAGCATGGTACGAATATATAGAGAAAGAGTTATAATACTGTAGTATGGTACGAATATATAGACGAAGGGTTATGATACTGTAGAATGATACGAATATATAGACGAAGGGTTATAATACTGTAGCATGGTACGAATATAAAGAGAAAGAGTTATAATACTGTAGTATGGTACGAATATATAGACGAAGGGTTATGATACTGTAGCATGATACGAATATATAGACGAAGGGTTATAATACTGTAGCATGCTACGAATATATAGATGAAGATTTAAAATACTGTAGTATGGTATGAATATGGTACGAATATATAGAGAAAGAGTTATTATACTGTATCTTTGTACGAATATATATACGAAGGGTTAAATACTGTAGTATGGTACGAATATATAGACTAATAGTTATATTACTGTATCATGGTACGAATATATAGACGAAGAGTTATAATACTGTAGCATGGTACGAATATATAGAGAAAAAGTTATATTACTGTATCATGGTACGAATATATATACGAAGGGTTAAAATACTGTAGCATGGTACGAATATATAGACGAAGAGTTATAATACTGTAGCATGGTACGAATATATAGAAAAAGAGTTATAATACTGTATCATGGTACGAATATATATACGAAGGGTTATATTACTGTAGCATGGTACTAATATATAGACTAAGAGTTATATTACTGTTTCATGGTACGAATATATATACGAAGGGTTATAATACTGTAGTATGGTACGAATATATAGACTAAGAGTTATAATACTGTAGCATGGTACGAATATATAAACAAAGGGTTATAATACTGTAGCATCATACGAATATATAGACGAAGGGTTATAATGCTGTAGCATGGTACGAATATTTAGACGAAGTGTTATAATACTGTAGCCGGGTGCATGTAAATGCAGTGTTTATATCTAATAGTCCCTAAAATCATCATTCTTCATAACAATCTCCACTTAATTCATTTTTATGTTTTAATTGCCAATAGTCGTTGATATCAGTTTTTTTTAATTCTATTAATACAATGCTATAAGTGAATATTTCACTAGCCAGAACCTGTTTAGCTCTAATCTTAGTACATATTGTAACAAACAAAATAAAGCTAGGTCGGTTTACTGCATATTACACATTGCTATACTGTTTACGTTCATTATTTAACATTGTTTTAAACTCGATGTTTTTAAAAAAAGTCTGAGGTATATGTACAATATTTTGGTTTAAGCGTTTAGGTATGCTCACATATCAGAAACCCCTACACAGACATCAATGAAACTCCATTTTGATATTAGAAAGGTATAATAACTGTCCCTTTTGTAATTAGAAATTATGTGTGTTTCTTTTTAATGTTTAGGCATATACTCATAATGTAAATAATTACTACACATACATCAACGTCATATGTATATTCACTATTATTAGATGGACTCAATCGATCATGCGGGATAACTCCATGTTTGTTTAAACCAAATTTATGGCCCCGTTTATATATTGAAAAGTTTGTAAATGTTGTTTAGGTATGATCAAAGCTCAGTAATCACTACGAATGCATCAATGAAACGCCATGTGTGTGTTCACACCAGGAAATCAATTCAATGAGACAAGTGGGATAACAACATTGTGATGATTGTAAAATAACTCCGGAATTATGACCTATTTTGTATTTCAAGAAATTGGCTTTAAGGCATGTTCGTGTCGCAGCAATGAACCTTCGTATACGTATTTATTGACATCAAATGGATCCAAGGGGACATACTATTGTGATAGAATAACTCCATTTAGGTAGAGTAATGACCATTGTACTCTCAAATAAATTTAGTTTTAGGCATGCTCACTACTCGTACTTCAGTTACAATTTGCATTAACATTAAATGGACTCATGGTGAAACACAGTTGTGATAGAATAACTGCATCAGGTATAATTACGACCCAATTAGTTCTTAAATACATTTGTTAATTTTCTAGGCATGCTCATTTCGT
The DNA here is from genome assembly GCA_029582155.1 of Panopea generosa. NCBI lineage: Eukaryota > Metazoa > Mollusca > Bivalvia > Adapedonta > Hiatellidae > Panopea > Panopea generosa. The sequence continues at coordinate 19,157,405 of CM055897.1, forward strand.
AGTAACCTTTACTCATACTTCCATTGAAATTTGCATCAACATTACCATTAAATGGACTCATAGCTATATGGTATCGACCATTTTGATTCATGACAGATTGATGGCCTCTTTTATATTTTGTTTTAGTTTATAGCAAACTCTTAGTAACTACTATACACATTCAATGAAACTTCAGGTTTATGTTCACCGCTGTTAAGATGGATACAATATATGACTTGGATTTGACTAAGATTTGACTTTATATAAAATTAATTTATACTTTAAGTTAGATGTTTAACGGTTTAAAGCAAGCTACTACTCGTTATTAGAAAATTAGAAATGTTGAGTGACAAACATGTTCGTGAACTTCCGTCGCCTTTCGTGAATTTATCAATTCTGATACCTCTTGGACATGTGAATAAATGTATATTTACTGATTTGTACTTTTATTTTATATGTAAAATAGCTTCTTCGCTGACGAAAATTAGCGAAAAATTTCAATTTATCGGAAAAACTCGGTCAATTCCACCATACACTGGTATTAGAACGGTCGCTAGATGTTTAAAAATATATAAATACATTTACTGACAAATCTTTTATTTTGTTTGAATCTATTTTAATATGAGAAGCTGTTTATAGGGTATTCTAGCAAAAATAGTATTGCTATATAAAGGTACAAAATAATTGTTCTCACAGAATCGGAACACGTATTGCCCGAGTGATAATCCGCATTTCTTAAGCCCCAATCACGCCGAGCATGTGACCATGTTACGGCCTAGATGCGATCGAAACATGTTGGTATCGCATGAGCGCGCAGGTCGTGGTTGATCGCAAGAGCAAAATTAATTACAGCAAGGTCGATGGTAATGTTAAAAACTTCTGGCCTGCGATTCCAAATCGTAAGAGGTCGCAGACAGGTCTTACATAGTCGTACCACAAGTCGCGCATTGACGCACCACCAGTCGTACATGATCGCAAGTCAAATAGTTGCACAATTGGTTGTGCTACTGCCCCTGTCACCTGACGATTGGTGGTGCCACTTGTCGTACAATCTCACGATCGGTAGTGCAACCAGTCACAACCTGTCCTGATTGGTTGCACGTCCTTACGATTGATGGTACCATCAGTTTTAGATCGCGGAACAGTATATTTGAAGTGGCTTCTATGGTTTATGTCACTCTCCACTACAACACCCGAAGAGAGCATATCGCTATGGCAGGTGTACCAGTGCCGCCTAGATGCCCACCTTCAGATGGAGCAACAAAAGCAGCTGGTTGCTGTGGTCGCAGCCGTACTTCTCCGACGATCAAATCGGCACCAAAACAGAAGAAGGCGCCCCTACTAGGTGCGTCCCTGAATTCGGGAGGCGGTCCTTCTACGACAACTACGTCATTCTGATGCAGGAACTAAATGGGGAATCAAAGAGCGATATTACCAACTACATGCGCATGGAACCGTGCATATTCCACGACCAGCTTCTTCGACTGACGCTAGATAGTGTGTTTCAACATCACACATAACTAATACAGAAAGCAGGACTTTCTATATATATTTCTTACATTATTACAACTGTCATTTAAATTCTAATAAATTCTATCAACAAATATGCACGCTTCTAAAATATTGTTCAAACACATTCCCCATCTTAGTATAACTTTCCTACCAAACTGCATCTTAAATCCTTCGCGTTCCAAAGTAATCTCTCTAAATTAAAAATCTGTCTTCCCACCTTGCCTCCCCAAATAACTCTCTAAACTAAAACTTGACTACACATCTCGCCTGCCAAAAAAAGCTTATTCCCCCGCTACTAAAACAAAAATATTGTCATAAAAGTCACACTTAATTGTTATACCAGTCATTATTTATCAGGCATTTCCTGCATAGATGTCCAATCTACGTCCGCTAAAATGCCCGTAAAACCCAGTTCATCTCTCTAATGTTAGTCCCGTTATGTTATATTTTGACATGGTAATTCATCATAAGTGACCTCGGAAAAATTCCAATTTTGACCAGTACAGAAAGACTAAGATTTTGTAGTCTCACCTTAACAATGAAATATCCCAAATAATTATATATTGGGATAAAATTTTACAATATCAAACTAATCAAATACTATAAAAAATGAGTGACTTGACTGACATTAATACAATTGAACCTTTAAATTAATCGAGTGAACCATCTCACGACTTGCTGCGACTGGCTGCGATTGGCAGTGATCAATCGTGCGAGCGGTCGCAGGTCGCCACGATTGATCGTGCGATTGGTCGCTGATCGCCACTGCTAGTCACAAGATCACTTACGATTGACCTTGCGATCGAACAATTTCAATCGTTTGTGATCGCATATCATACGACAGTCGGTACGAGGCGGCGTAAAGCCAGATAACTCAGTACAGAGTTCTAGGGAAAATAACCCTGTTTATATAGCCATCGCCGAGAGGGACGATTGACGCTAAATCTACGATAATCCTGACACGGTAGTAGTATCTTTAATACAATATTAGTGTACTTTAATAATAGTTATAACATTCATATGATGTAAGCAGTTTGGGTTGCGATATAGATATACGGAACGTGTAGGAGAAAGAACTTGTGATTAAGAAATTGTTAATTCAATCTTAGGACATTTTAATCCAGCTGCTTTTTTTGTTGATGAGTAATTAGCTTTAATTTGTATATATTGTATAATTGTATATTCGTAATTTTATTCATGTAAAAATAATATTGTAAATTGTAAATTTTATTTTGAGTATGCTTGTATTCTACCCTCGTGAGTTGTCGGCCCTTGGTCATTTTGCTACAATGAGCAAACAAAAGTTAAAGTTTGAACAAATCTTTACTCATTTATGAAGGAAAACATGCACAATGATCAATGTAAATGAAGTTATAGCATTGCAAAAATTTGAGTTGAGGAAAATCTCAAGTTGAGATGTTTTGTGAGACAGGGGCCTGATATATTTAACTTTTAGTAGAACCAGTACTAAGCGCATACTGGTGAAGTGTCTTGCTCGAGAACACACTAAAAGCCCTGGCGGAGATCGATCCCATATGTTTCTAAGCTCTATTGATAAACTACAAGCTGCATTATATCAATGATGTCATCATGTTACATATTAAGTGAAATTTATGTAAACTGTTTTATCATTTAGCCTATGCTGTCTCAAGGGATTCGCAGTGGTCTAGTGGTTTTCATACTTAAAAAAGAAAATCCAGAAGTTCCAGATTGTTTATGTTTTAGACACCTCATTGTTATGTACGGTCAAAGCAAAGACAGAATGCCATCCTTTAGCGTGTTAATAGGGTTGTGGGAATGGGGGTGGGGGGGGGGGACTTTCGGCCACATGTGCACCAGTCCTTGTGCATTTTAGAGATATCATTGAACGTTTGTGTAAATCGGGGGTTTGACGTCTTACACGACACTTAATTTTGCATTGTTCGACATATAGAGAAAAGTATTTATGGAACACTGAATTCATTTTCAATGGTTCTAAAAGTACCTTGTTTCTATAGATAGTCATCTGAAGGTCCAAATATGCAGAAAAAAACATAGGGTTGACCAGCTTGCTTTTTCAAAATTTCTGCCCATTTATTTGCAGACTATCACTACGCATTTTTAAACTGTTATAGCTTCATCAGACAGTATCCAGTGTCATGCAAACTTTGCTGAACTCATGAAAATGTTCCTTTCATTCTCATATGTACAACTATGATTATTTCATGAATATTCAACAAAAATAATGACCAACCGATTTACACAGATTTATTATCTTTGGCCCAAAACTTTTGCTACCGTCATGTAAGGGAGGTAATTTTTAAGTGAGACCGTGAAGACGTAGCTTACAATGATAATCAAATAACGGGGAAAACGAAATACATAAAGAATGAATATGAAGTCGCCATTGTAGAGTAAAATGTTTAATTTTCTTTTACAAGCAAGCTAGAAACTAAAACTAGTAGACTTCATGTACGATGTTTGTAGAAAAAATGGTTTTACTATATACAATGAAACCAACAGCATACATATAATTATACAACATTGAGAGGCTTATGTAAGCTTATAAGTTATTGTAAACTAAATACGATGGATAAAATTACCACATAGGTATATAGTATAGTTTGTTTGATATTCTTTATGTAAATATATATGAGCCTTGTACTTACATGGCAGGGGGATTTTTATGCCACTTGTCATAAATGGGGAAACTGTATTTATAATTAGAAAAAAGACTGAACGTAACACCCTTGTTCAGAATCTGGCAGTGCATTTGATAAAACAGATGCAGCAACATTCTTCCCATTTATATGCATATTGCAGCAAATAAATGAAGGGGAGGTCGCCTTCGTCAATTATCTCGTAATATTTCAATGAAATCATCATTCAAGGTGTCTGGAGCTTGTCAACTTCTGAAGCGGGTTTAGGAGAATTTATCATGTGTGAAGACTTAGTTTCATTGCCTTGAACCAGAAAGTGAACAGCAAAGCTCGATATAGAAGTTGCACGTCAAGCTCCCCACTCCCTGTAAAAAACTGGACTTTCAAAAAGCGCTGGAAAAGAGCCTTTATATTTTGTGATAGCAAGGGAATGCAAGGCCGGATATTCTATTTCACTAAGATAATGCGACTGCGCACGTGATTCAACTTGTGGTGCGTAATTCAGGCATGCGAACACTACCACGCCAGCCCTAGAGTTCAGATTTGACTATTTGTGACTTAGTTTTGTTTCTAAATGTCAAAAATCACCCACGAGAAGAAAATTGAAATCCTGCGAAGAACTTTGTCTCGCAATAACGGAGGAACGTGTCACGTCACATGTTTAATGTATGGATTAAAAGATGTGACAAATGCATTCTGGTGAAGGCGTCGAGCTTTGAAAAACAATAACCGTATTAAAATGTTAATTTTTCTGCTATGTTTAAAATATAATCCATTTAATTTAGTTAAAATAACTAAATGATAAAGCAAATTATCGATATAAAAAGCTTTGTTAAAATTATTATCTGATAAAACGGCTACATTTGATAATTCTCCGCTATATAGTTTCACAACGGTATACTGTATTGCTGTAAAGTCTTTCTGGCTATTTTTTAGTCATCATCGTGACAAATTCTGAAACGAGAAGAAGACAATTTGTGATTAACTGTTATATAAAAAATATCCCCCACTTTGTATCTAAACGAAAATTTGATGACGAAATGCAATGTCTTTTATTTTCAGGAAGGGCTATACGAGTACGTTTATAACCATATAATATGATTTAACTCACAAAACACACCTTCATAATTAACACTCCCATCACCATCGATATCTGCCTCTCTAATCATTTCATCTACTTCTTCGTCTGTTAACTTTTCGCCAAGATTTGTCATGACATGTCTCAGTTCCGCAGCTGATATGAGACCATTTCCGTCTTTATCAAACACTCTAAATGCTTCTCTTATTTCTTCTTCGCTATCCGTATCTTTCATTTTTCTTGCCATCATTGTAAGAAATTCAGGAAAATCGATAGTGCCGTTACCTGATATGATATCAAAACATATACTAGTTGATATTTGTTGAAATTGTGCAATATATAACATTTATCATCCAACAGTATGTACGTGGGGGGGGGGGTCTATTTTTCAACAGTATTTCCGTTATTAAATGGCCATCATTGAATCCGCTAGGCGGATAACTAGTACTAGACATACATTATCGTTGCAAACATCTGACTTGAGAGACTCGTGACCGCAATCTGCGACCAGTCATTTAAGAAACTGCGACCGGGCTAGAATTCAATTTCACGACCCCTGGATTGATAGTCACACGCATTATCGGCTGAGCCAGCTGGGCCCGATAACATGTTACAGAAACACAATCCTATTCTACATGCATTTAATATCACTTTTATAAAAAAAATAGCCATTAAAAAACTAAAATATAAAATGTATCTCTTAAAAGCATGCTTTCAGCTGTTGTTTTTTACCCTAATAAAAATAATAAAATATCAAATTTCAATTTAATGGTGGCAAGCTCAAATAACATGTCTCTTCTCCGTCCCTCCCTCCCCCTCTCTCTCTCTCTCTCTCTCTCTCTCTCTCTCTCTCTCTTGTGTAATACCAAACAGGGTTAGTTATAGGCGACGATTCTAAAAATGCATAGAATATTTATTAGACAGACTTGAATAACCATTCTTCCATTGGTTCTCCCACCCCCCCCACCCCCCACCCCGGGTGATTTAGGATAAAATAAACCTACCGTCAGCATCTACTTCATTTATCATATCTTGAAGTTCAGCTTCTGTTGGATTCTGACCAAGTGATCGCATCACTGTTCCTAGTTCCTTTGATGTTATCGTGCCATCGCCATCTTTGTCAAACAGACTGAACGCTTCTTTAAACTCTGTAATATGTAAATCATAAACATGTGTGTATAAGTCCTGGAAAAGAAATATGCAAAAAAAGAAACGGTCTTGGTTTTTCATAACAAAGCACTTACTAACGAAAAAATGTAAGGTAATTGTACAGTATGTAGAAGTGCGGTTGTAAGATATCTTCATCTCTAGTTAACGTCCGCTATCAATACACGTAACGATGGTGTCTACTTTTTATCTAACTATTAAGCCGTGAATTTTCTTTTGTCGTTATTATACTCAGGTTATCTGTGAGTGGACAAGAAGATGCGGTGAGCAAGTATTTTCTAATTGAAGTAATGTTATGTTGATGAAGTTGAAGATTGATGAAGTTGAAGACACAGAAAGCAAATACGACGACACTTGTCAATTTAAATCAGTTTTAATTTGGTGTTAAAGTCACACAGTTTATTAACAAATAAAGTTTCAAATATATATGATATTGATTAATTAAAGTCACAGTGTTACAGAAACATCTAAGAAACAATATTAAATCCACTCAAAATCACACTTTAAAAGCGGTGTCCAATAAAATAGTATATATAGTGAATACAACTTATTAGTTTGAAATATTTTACTGTTAATACTTAATACTTAATCACTTTGATTTCACAAGTTTTTACAATGCTAGTAAAGACTATATTGAACTCCGGATATAGCTGACATTTGACATCTGTGAAAAGTTGTGCTATAATCAATTGGCATGTTGTCAATCTTGATAGAAAATTTGAATCCTGTTAAAATTCATAGAAAAAATACTGATTAATCAAATTAAAATTCTAAAAGAAAGTTCATAAAAACATGCTGCATAAAATAACGACTGTATTTATTGTATACTTAAAAAATGATGTTTTGCATGTTAGAGTTAATGATAAGATAAATATGAATGTTAGAAATAATATATTGTCTTTTGATTGTATCTGGAATCCGAGTTAAACTTTGCATATTTGTGTTTAAGACCATACACATGGTCACACTGGTACATTTCTACGAGGGCATTCTGGCAGAGCTACTATTTGATGTGATAATGGAGACGAAAGCGAGGTTGTATGCAACTCGTGAACCACGTATTATTATAATTTAGCTCTAATTTGGCACCGCAGCGTGGTATAGTAGTAGAGCGTCCTCCTCTCATGCGATTCGGAAGGTCGTGGGTTCGAACCGCGGCCTGGTCATACCAACGAAGTGGTACTAAAGTGGTACAAAATGTATGGTGTCATTATAATGCGACTGTCTCAAGTGCATGCTGTCGTAATATGGCTGGAATATTGTTGAAAGCGATGCTAAACACCATACTACTACATGTACATCCAATGTGGCAGTTTTTCTACTAAGTTGGCTTACATATTATTATCGCACCAGGTTGTTCTCAGTGTCTCTCTCGTCCATCCTCTAACGTCTAAAATTTTATTTAAATGCATTACATATAAACTTATTATTGAAACAGAAATATTACTTGACTGGGTGTTGTTATGATTTGTTTATTCCTCGGAACCGTGGAGCTTATAATAACATCATTTTAGAAAATAAAGATACATATAGTGTATAACAAACCTGCAATCTGTTCCTCATCGAGACTGTCAGCCTATATGATAAACAATTTAATCAGATTAGCGTGCAGTAATACATTATACATATTATATACGTAACGATATATTATGTAACAGTCATACTAAACGATTATCGTAGACCTTACAATGTGCTCTTTTCAAAGAAAGGAGTTATGATTTAGTGTACAACGTGTATAAAGTGAATGTAATATATATATAAATATGTTATTTATCTCATTATCTTCATTGCACAGCACAATTAAAATATGTTAACTGTGTTAAAAATGGATGGCATACTTTAATGACATCTATTATGTATTTAGGAAAGACACCAAACTCACTCCTCGCTCATATATACGTATTGACGGACATAGTTAGTTGAAGGGAGTAATATAAGTTTAGTGCAATTATTCAATACGTGTATGTATATAGATATCCTAAGGGGGACATAGGGTTTAATGTCATTTCGCAATAGGTATATATTCAGGGAACGAATGGGATAAGAAATTTAGTACATTTTTCAATTTACATACTGAGGGACTTAAGAAGCGCAAAACTCAAATTGATAATGTCTGGGATGGGTTGGGAAGACGCATTACCGCTCGTCAGCCACCACCGAGAAACGTTACTCAGCTTTCCCAAGCCTTGGTTCTAGAGAGGAACAACATTTCTCAACAATATATAACAGATTTCTTTAAAAGAAGATTAATGTCATTTCTCAATAGATACATAGTTTGGGGAAGTACGGAATATAAGTTTTGTGTAATTTTCAAAATCTATATATCTAGCACAAGGGGTGGAGGGAATAAAAATGTAATGTTATTTCGCACTACGCACATAGTTTTGGGAATAAAGGTTTTGTGCAGTTTTTCAATATGTATAAAGCTCGGAGAAGGAGGGATGTGAGTTGATATCATTTCGCAATGCATGTATAGTACGTATCTCCTAAGAGGCATTAGGTATTACTATATGCCCCCTCCCTTGGCTATATATGTATCGAGAAATTGCAATTGCAAATCGTATTTCCTATGTCCCTGGCTGTATACGTTACTGTGTTGAAAAAATGGTGCTTTATTGGCAGCAATTATCTTGTATAGTTTGGTTATTACTTTAATTAGATTATTGTTAAAATCTCATTATTTTCGCTCATTAGGACTAAAATGTACAATGTTTTCACATATTGACTAGTTATTGACTTGGTCTATTGATCTTTCTTTCTGGTAAAACGTTATCTTTTTTAAAGCGTGGTGACCCCATTGTAAACAGGAAATGCTTCCGTGGGATAGTCGCATAATGGCGGTTATAAATAATCCTTGTTTCTTCTCCTTTAAACATGCATTTTCCTTATTTTAATGCTCTTTTTGGTTTGAATGCCATTATAAATGTATTTTTAACCGCTTCTGTGCATATTGATATAACTTAACAAAATACTATAACCGATCAATTATGATCACCGTGTCGAATAATTGGATTTGATCTCACGGCTCCGCATTGCACACAGAATATATCTTTTGAACGGTTGGAACATATTGTAACACTACGTACAAAGAGTACGTTGATAAAAGGAGAATTTAATGAAAGTGTCATGAATATTAAAATAACAACTGACGTTTATTGTTTAATGATTTTTGTAGTGTCACTGAGTGTATAGTTGATATACTAAATATTTTGTATAACATTGTTTTGTATTTTAGTTCATAAGATGTACTTGGTAAACATGATGAAGGCTGAATTTGCCGATTGAATCACCCTCCCTCCATTAATAAAGATTTTAGTTACATATTTTTAAAGCATTCGTTATATAATTGATAGAGTTTAACTATTTTATCAAGTGTAAAACAGCTATTTATGGAAAGAGACAGACCAGAATGAATCTGAGTAAAACTACCGTCCTTCCGCAAGTAACTGGCAAACTTTCTCACATAAAGTGGGACTAGAAGATAATAACGGGTGATAGATGATCTTAAGACGGCACTTTCGATCATTCGACTGGAGGAATACATATACAGTCAACCCTGTCTTAAGCAATCAGTCAAGAGAAGGAGCAAAAATGGCCTCTTAATACAGGTTGTTGCTTAATACAGGTTAATATGCACTGAAAGCATTGGAATAGGAAAAAGTAAATGTGGCTGCTTAATAGAAGGGGATGCTTAATAGAGGTGACCACTTACACAGGTTTGACTGTATGTTATGAAATTAAGACCAGAGCTGCAAAGAGTTGTGGTACATATTGTACAAGTTTACTTTACTATACAAATCAAGCATACATAAATCAATCATTCATGTAGATACAACAATGTTATAAGTAACATATATGAAATACATTTAAGACAATTTAAAATCTGATAGATCAATAATATAAGTTATGCATTATTATTTTAGAATTACAAAAATATAATTAATTCAAAATTCAAAACAATTTTACTATATGCGATAAAACTATGTTCTTATAATATGGCAAATAAAATGTCACAGAAAATACAATTAAAAGCAAGTCAGTATTAATTTCTGTGTTATATAAGATAGCACACTCTATATTTGTAGAACATTTAATCGCGCCGTGTACGTTACATATTGGTTTTTAAAATATGAATTTATATTGACATGTGTTACTCGCATATCGTTATGGGTTATTTGAATTTAGCTCTTTATAAAGATCATACCAATGCACGTATTCGCGGCTCGTTTTATACACTGTATAAATCAGTGAACGCTCTAACTGTTAGAATACTATATTGTGTATGAATGAGAGCACTTGTTAACTATTTTAGATAACTTCTTGTTATAAATATTATACCGTTATTATAAATTGGTGGCGGGGAGAGGGGTGGGGGGGGGGGGGGGGCTTTTGTATTACATTATATAACATGTTATCATACTTAAAATTATAAATGAGAGCCCCAGATAAAACTTTTCCGATAAAACCTATTATAAATATGATTACAAATCGGGGCTCTTGTACATTATTTCAAATAAAAACTATTATGAATTTTGGTCCAGGTAAAATACTTAACATAAAATGATATCAGAAATACAAAACACACAGTTAACATAACATCTGATCATGAATTTTAAGATGAGAATGGTCTCCTGCAAATACTAGTTCTACAATAAATTAAGAGAGAAAAAAACATTTATAAGAAAAATATATTTCCTTAGTATGGTAATGCAGTCTTAATGTTAGTAGAAACATGTATTTACATGTTTTTCGAATGTCTCACTTTGATGTAATGTTGTAAAGGTAAATCTTTATTGTGTTCATAACGATTTTGTCCTACATGCGATACGAAGGTGCACGATAGTTTCCTTTCAGAAAAAGACAACAGTTCGTAATATTGAACTGTATTAATTTAGCAAATTTAAGTTAATTAATTAAATATATAAACATAATATATCTGAAGTAAACGTTTCTTTGTCTAAACTGTTGGAATCTAAAGTTCATTATAGCAAGTTCATTACAAATGAATGGGTCCTTCTCGGACGGGTGGCCTAAGCTGTCGTACCAATATCGCCTACCTCTTACCGTTAAGGTCATAGGTTCGAGTCCCGCTCGCTCGATCATTTTATGTGAGAACGTTCGACAGTTACTTGCGGACGGACGGTTCTACTAAGATTTATTTTGAGGTCTCCCTCCATCAATGAAACTGAATATGTTATAATATTATATAACCTGAAATGTGTTAAAATAACGTTAATCCCCGATTCATTACAATTAAATGGATTTAAATAAAATATACATACCATTTTTATATTGAATATATTATAGCCGTGTGTCTTCCTGAACAGCGTCTATGGAATGAAATGTTTGTAAACAATTAGCGAAATACATAGAAAGTCAAACCTGTAAACAGCCGCATTGCGGGACTCTTCATTGTGTGATTATAATGTAATTGCATGATATTCAAGGTCCACGTATATACCTCAAGATATTTTCCAATACGACATTGACGTTATTATTGAATGCTGTGCTGTGATTATGTTAATTATATATCCGAGTTGAATAGTGAAACGAATGATATTATGTTTATGTTAATAACCAGCGTTTGACTAAAGATATGAAATGAATAAAAAGAAAATCTGAATATCTTTTAATGGACGCTCATATTATTCATGCGTGAACAAATTATTACTTCCCTTGTTCATTTATCAGTTCTGCAAAGATATCTAAAATATTGAATGGTGTTGCCGCACTTTACACACTGACCGTAAGATTCTTGTTCAACTATAGTTATCTTTGAACTAATGCAGACGATTGCGCACTGACTATAAGATTATTGTTCAATTAAAGTTATCTTTGAACTAATGCAGACGATTGCGCACTGACTATAAGATTCTTGTTCAACTATAGTTATCTTTGAACTAATGCAGACGATTGCGCACTGACTATAAGATTCTTGTTCAACTATAGTTATCTTTGAACTAATGCAGACGATTGCGCACTGATTATAAGATTCTTGTTCAACTATAGTTATCTTTGAACTAATGCAGACGATTGCGCACTGACTTTAAGATTATTGTTCAATTATAGTTATCTTTGAACTAATGCAGACGATTGCGCACTGACTATAAGATTCTTGTTCAACTATAGTTATCTTTGAACTAATGCAGACGATTGCGCACTGACTATAAGATTCTTGTTCAACTATAGTTATCTTTGAACTAATGCAGACGATTGCGCACTGATTATAAGATTCTTGTTCAACTATAGTTATCTTTGAACTAGTGCAGACGATTGCGCACTGGCTATAAGATTTTTGTTCAACCATAGTTATCTTTGAACTAGTGCAGACGATTGCGCACTGACTATAAGATTCTTGTTCAACTATAGTTATCTTTGAACTAATGCAGACGATTGCGCACTGACTGTAAGATTCTTGTTCAACTATAGTTATCTTTGAAGTAATGCAGACGATTGCGCACTGACTATAAGATCCTTGTTCAACTATAGCTATCTTTGAACTAATGCAGACGATTGCGCACTGACTATAAGATTCTTGTTCAACTGTAGTTATCTTTGAACTAATGCAGACGATTGCGCACTGACTATAAGATTCTTGTTCAACTGTAGTTATCTATGAACTAATGCAGACGATTGTGCAGTGGCTATAAGATTCTTGTTCAACTATAGTTATCTTTGAACTAATGCCTACGATTGATTTTTTGAGGGGAGGATGTCTCAATTAACGTTTTGAATCACTTTGAACTCACATCAATCAAAACACTTTGTTGGCGAATGGTTGAGATTATACAATTATGTACTTTTCAGCTACAGTGTACCGTCTCGGTCAATATTATTTTTTCTGGTGCATAGCAGATCATATTGCAAAGCTGAAAAGTCTATAACTGTTTTATTATATAAAAAATAGATAAATGAATTCTGAGCTTTTTGGCTTACTCGCTTTGTGAGATTCGAACCATGGCGGAAAAAAAATCTTGCACAAGTTCAACGTCTAACCACCACTTGGCCAAGGACTCATCTTGATAAATGTTTGTTATTATTACATTTATTTGTTTCTCTCCTTAATAATGGCGAAATATATTAATTGATTGATTAGTTGCCTTTTTTCTCGTATCGGAATCTTTAGTATTGATAATTTTGCTGAAATCGGACGCATATCTCTTGTTGACAGTCATTTGAAAACAAGGCCGCATTCATAACATTTCAGTTTCAACGTTGCTTTCGGCTATAACTTGGAATTCCCGGCGGTTATTTTTAGTAACCTTGGTATATCGTAATTTTATTCACAGTTTCTGGCTATTCAGAATTCATTTATTCATAGATTACATAATAAATACATATATCTGCCGAATGACATTGGTTCTGCAATTATTAATTTGTTCCATTTATACAACACGCTTTAATCTAATCTTAAATTTTAATCTTATTTGTTTACATAAGTGTGACTGTTACTTTAATCAATGTTAATAAAACCAAATGCAGTTTGTCTGGAACTAGTCTAAAATCATGATGGAAGCTTTTCTGTAATCGACATTTTTAAACAGGATCATATATGCAATTTTTAACATGTACTGTGTTAGAATATAACATTGATATTCTTTAAGGTAGTGTTGACACTTTATTTGTTAAAATGGCCCCTCCACTGCGTTGAGTGAGAAAATGAATATTTAACGTACTGCTCGTATTTACAAATTATTATCTTTAAAGCAAAATATAATTATTCCTGAGTATTCAGAAATTGTTAAAATCTAAGCTTAATTATTATTGTCAACTTGTATATATTCTGAAAATGAACGGCATTGCTTAAAGGTAATTAAAACATTTTCAAACTTCATCTTTCGCTTCTTGTTATACTATAGAGATGTGCATCTATTGGCTTTTCGTTAAGCTGTACTTTCATGTCATGATTTTTTCCGCATAATGACCGAACACCTTTTCATGACAAATTTTATTTTAAATTGTTTCCAGAAATAAGACACATTTCATTCATTTTGATTCAAACATTTTACAATGTTTCCATGTTACTTCTTGATTATTGGTCATATAGAGACATTATGTCCTAAATATCGCCGGATACTTTCAGGCACCAATTCCAACATTTTCCTAACGAATGGATAGTATCGTAATGGATTACCCGTGAGTATTCTACCCTAGAGTATGGGTTCTACCATTTATCCGAAATGTATGAATTACATCTCAACAATATGTGTATTTATATATATATAATCACGTATCATAAGTAATGTAAAAAAACGTTTAAATTTTAAAAGTATTAATGATCGATAAAACTATTGGCAATACATTTTCATGAGTTAAGTGAGGAAACCCTATCTCAAACTATAAAGGAGACATTCACATTACTATCGGAATATATTTCGTTATGTGTGTTGTGGTTTTTTGGTGATTAGCGTCATTTTCAACACTTTGTTTTTTAGTGTATACATTAGACAATATTCTAAGCGTTGTCACACTACTATAATAATCCAGTCACATTATACTAACACCGACTCGACCAGACCTATAACTATCCTCTACTTACTGATCGTCAAGTAAAGAAGTTTCTAGAACCATTTTTCAAGTCTTTGATATGACCAGGCCGGTGGTCGAACCCACGACATTCCTCATAAGAGGCGGACACTCTACCCCACCGCTTCGGTGTTCTAGTCGTTTAAATCATATATGTCAATTCAAAACAGAACCAAAAGACATTGATAAAACAAAAGCGCTTTGAATCTATTATTATTTGACTTCAAGATACGTTTTTATAAAAAGGGAGGCAATTTATTTACTATCGGATATAATGCACTGTGTGGAACTTTCGAAAACAATAATTGTGTTATTTTGTGTTTTTTCCAGGTAAGTTCTATGCAGTTATGCAATATGAAATATGCGCAATACATGTTTAGCCTGAGATTTGAGTTTAAATCCAATAGTTTAATTCAAGTGAAAGTGTTTTATTTTAAACAGGAAGAACAATAATTGTGTTGAAGTAACACCTTATTTTTTTCAAAGAGTTAAATGCCTTCCTTGTGACATGGAAGATAAATTAAAATAATGTGTGTGTGTGTGTGTGTGTGTGTGTGTGTGTGTGTGCCACTTGTATGTTACCGCATGTACGTATGTTCGCACGTATGGATCCATGAGATGATTATGATATTCATATATTCATTGGACATTGACTATATGCTGGTGTTGAGGCTGCGTTCTGTGTGTTGTTTTTTTCTTTATTTTGTCAACGTAAATTGTGTGACCGTAACTGAATATTTACTACGAAGACAAGTTTTATAGAATAAATAGATTAAACTACAGTGTGTCCGCATATTATGTTTAAGATAGTGAAACTTTCCGTAACATAAGCGTTACAACATGCTACCCAACACTTAGACATGCATGTTAAGATATAATGTTGATTAATTCTAGTTTGCCAAGTGGAATACTAGATTTTGAGTTTTACGTCCTAGTGTTCTGTTGTTATCTTAATACAAACGTCAAAGGAAGAAACGCAAGTAAATACTTTGACAAAGCCATTGTTCTTTTCAAGGCATATATTGTTAGACTAAGTATTAAGGCCTATTTGCTATCTATAAGGGGCTTATTATTTCATATACTTTTTTTAAATATTGTAAAGCATATATAAATATCATAATTAATATTATAGTATGTATGACATATATGTAAGATACATATTTTATTTCTTGCATCAAACCGGTATTAAACAAAACTAAGGTAAAGCAAAAAAAAATGGAACTGTTTACAGCAGGAGACATTGTAATTAACACAGCCACAGCATTAAGACAATTAATGAAGGTACTAACTATAATAAATATATAGATGAAGTGACAACGTGAGTAACCGCCTGGTGACAGTCACTGACAAAAGGTGCCACTGAGAACCCTCTACCTTGGTAACGGATGCGTCCTTGGTTTTTACCCATCATCTCATTATAAGACGTTACGGAATATATAACTACACCCCAGACCATTCTCTAACAGACACGACCGCATGGGTACATTTACTCTATGTCACAGCTTTCTCGCTTGCTTTTGATCCATTTTACACGCCTAGAGCATTAGATTCAGAATTGGAGGTTCATATTTCGATCCCACCACGGCTATATATGGTAATCTTGAGCAAAACAATTCATCCGCATATGCTTAGTTCTCGTTCTTGTGTCTAAATTGTTATTCGTCTCACTTGTTCGAACGTATTCACAACCGATGTATAAGACTGAATCAAATTTAAAATTACCTTTATATTACTCATATAGTGAGAATTGTACAATTACATGGCCCAAGTGAGTATTATTTGGACAACAACTGCGAGAAATAATAAATGTAAGATGAAACATTATTCAAAGAAATTCGTCCGAAACGGAAGATAAATCACCAATTCAAGGGTATTGTACCTAACACCAAATAATCTGCACCAGATTAATATTGTTTTAGTTTTATCAACAGGTATGTATATTTAACAGTGTGTCCTTGAAACCACCGAAGCACCAACACATTCAAGAAAAACAGCTGAAATGTTAATATACATTCAAATTTATACTGTCTCGATATAATGGTAATTTAGAAATAAAATTGTTCATTAGTCTTGTTTGATGTTGTGTTGTTGTTGTTTTTGTTTATGGTGTTTAGCGTCACTTTCAACATTTTTTCAGTCATATTGCGACGGTGCCTACTTGAGACAATATTGCGAGCGCTGGAATATCATGCCGACGACACATGGTATGATGCCCCACCCAGTCACATTATACTGACACTTGGCCAATCATACCGAGAACTATCCTCTAAATACTGAGCGCCAAGATTAGTTAGCTGGTACGTTGTGATAAACCCTCGTTCTCGACACGGATTCGGGAACTCCGTTGACTAAAATGTAAACCAAATTCAAAGATAGTAATATACTTCCAGCCATGCTGTATTAGGAATTTAGTTTTACTGTCGTTTCTTGGAATGGTCTGTATGACATATTACGTATATAGGTTGTAAGTTTTATTCAACTTTGTTGTTTCCTGAATGTTGTATCATCCAGTGCACATGATTTAATATTTGAGTCATTGTTTCTTACTCAAGTCAGAAGGTGAAAGCTGTTCCCTAATTACATGAATGTTTTGTTTTAAATTAACATGAAACGTTGTTACTCGCTTCAGTTGTGTTAGTTAACATCATGGTTAACTGTTAAAATGGATGCTAACTGTTTTAACATCTATTTTATCCAGCAAAAGATATGTTACATTTTCTATCACTCCTGAAATACTTCTGAAAGAAGCGCTTTGAATTTATTATTATTTGACTTCAAGATACGTTTTTATAAAAAGGGAGGCAATTTATTTACTATCGGATATAATGCACTGTGTGGAACTTTCGAAAACAATAATTGTGTTATTTTGTGTTTTTTCCAGGTAAGTTCTATGCAGTTATGCAATATGAAATATGCGCAATACATGTTTAGCCTGAGATTTGAGTTTAAATCCAATAGTTTAATTCAAGTGAAAGTGTTTTATTTTAAACAGGAAGAACAATAATTGTGTTGAAGTAACACCTTATTTTTTTCAAAGAGTTAAATGCCTTCCTTGTGACATGGAAGATAAATTAAAATAATGTGTGTGTGTGTGTGTGTGTGTGTGTGTGTGTGTGTGTGTGTGTGTGCCACTTGTATGTTACCGCATGTACGTATGTTCGCACGTATGGATCCATGAGATTATTATGATATTCACATATTCATTGGACATTGACTATATGCTGGTGTTGAGGCTGCGTTCTGTGTGTTGTTTTTTTTTTTATTTTGTCAACGTAAATTGTGTGACCGTAACTGAATATTTACTACGAAGACAAGTTTTATAGAATAAATAGATTAAACTACAGTGTGTCCGCATATTATGTTTAAGATAGTGAAACTTTCCGTAACATAAGCGTTACAACATGCTACCCAACACTTAGACATGCATGTTCAGATATAATGTTGATTAATTCTAGTTTGCCAAGTGGAATACTAGATTTTGAGTTTTACGTCCTAGTGTTCTGTTGTTATCTTAATACAAACGTCAAAGGAAGAAACGCAAGTAAATACTTTGACAAAGCCATTGTTCTTTTCAAGGCATATATTGTTAGACTAAGTATTAAGGCCTGTTTGCTATCTATAAGGGGCTTATTATTTCATATACTTTTTTTAAATATTGTAAAGCATATATAAATATCATAATTAATATTATAGTATGTATGACATATATGTAAGATACATATTTTATTTCTTGCATCAAACCGGTATTAAACAAAACTAAGGTAAAGCAAAAAAAAATGGAACTGTTTACAGCAGGAGACATTGTAATTAACACAGCCACAGCATTAAGACAATTAATGAAGGTACTAACTATAATAAATATATAGATGAAGTGACAACGTGAGTAACCGCCTGGTGACAGTCACTGACAAAAGGTGCCACTGAGAACCCTCTACCTTGGTAACGGATGCGTCCTTGATTTTTACCCATCATCTCATTATAAGACGTTACGGAATATATAACTACACCCCAGACAATTCTCTAACAGATACGACCGCATGGGTACATTTACTCTATGTCACAGCTTTCTCGCTTGCTTTTGATCCATTTTACACGCCTAGAGCATTAGATTCAGAATTGGAGGTTCATATTTCGATCCCACCACGGCTATATATGGTAATCTTGAGCAAAACAATTCATCCGCATATGCTTAGTTCTCGTTCTTGTGTCTAAATTGTTATTCGTCTCACTTGTTCGAACGTATTCACAACCGATGTATAAGACTGAATCAAATTTAAAATTACCTTTATATTACTCATATAGTGAGAATTGTACAATTACATGGCCCAAGTGAGTATTATTTGGACAACAACTGCGAGAAATAATAAATGTAAGATGAAACATTATTCAAAGAAATTCGTCCGAAACGGAAGATAAATCACCAATTCAAGGGTATTGTACCTAACACCAAATAATCTGCACCAGATTAATATTGTTTTAGTTTTATCAACAGGTATGTATATTTAACAGTGTGTCCTTGAAACCACCGAAGCACCAACACATTCAAGAAAAACAGCTGAAATGTTAATATACATTCAAATTTATACTGTCTCGATATAATGGTAATTTAGAAATAAAATTGTTCATTAGTCTTGTTTGATGTTGTGTTGTTGTTGTTTTTGTTTATGGTGTTTAGCGTCACTTTCAACATTTTTTCAGTCATATTGCGACGGTGCCTACTTGAGACAATATTGCGAGCGCTGGAGTATCATGCCGACGACACATGGTATGATGCCCCACCCAGTCACATTATACTGACACTTGGCCAATCATACCGAGAACTATCCTCTAAATACTGAGCGCCAAGATTAGTTAGCTGGTACGTTGTGATAAACCCTCGTTCTCGACACGGATTCGGGAACTCCGTTGACTAAAATGTAAACCAAATTCAAAGATAGTAATATACTTCCAGCCATGCTGTATTAGGAATTTAGTTTTACTGTCGTTTCTTGGAATGGTCTGTATGACATATTACGTATATAGGTTGTAAGTTTTATTCAACTTTGTTGTTTCCTGAATGTTGTATCATCCAGTGCACATGATTTAATATTTGAGTCATTGTTTCTTACTCAAGTCAGAAGGTGAAAGCTGTTCCCTAATTACATGAATGTTTTGTTTTAAATTAACATGAAACGTTGTTACTCGCTTCAGTTGTGTTAGTTAACATCATGGTTAACTGTTAAAATGGATGCTAACTGTTTTAACATCTATTTTATCCAGCAAAAGATATGTTACTTTTTCTATCACTCCTGAAATACTTCTGAAAGACTTGTAACAGACGTTTATCTAAAATAATAGTAAGTGTTCATAACTTACGTTTAAAACAAAAATCTCGAAGTTTAAATGATAACTGATATAGAATATTTTATTAAAAATAGATATGGCAAAATTGTTCGATGTGATATTCTCCGCTGTATGGTTTCACTACTGTAACAATGTACTGTACTTCTACAAAGTTTATGTTTTGACTATTTGCTTGTCATCATCTTGACAAACTCTGAAACGAGAAAAAGACAGTTTGTGATTGAGTGTATGTAACCGGGGTTGGAAGGTATTCGGTAATAACAATTCCATGGTTCTTGTTATAAATGCAGATTTATTACAGTATACTCAGGGTCAAAGAGCCTGTAATACATAACATAACATTCAGATACACATTAAAACAAAAAGAACATTTACACAATACTTCACAATACCCACATACAGTATTTCATTATTAACGCGGCTCTTTAAAATAAATAAAAACAATATCACAGATCTTACCAGGATATTCTGATCAAATAAATAAAACTTTGCAGTTTTATTATTTCTGCCTGGAGTGTGACAAAATATACTATTAATATATTCAGTGTCTTTGTCGATTTCTAGAGGAAGAATGGTGTAGATTGTTAGTTTGGCGATAAGGGTATGCATGCAGTGCTGGGTGTGGCCTAACTTGCATCACTCACTTGTCAATCAATGTCACTCCAAAACTAATTACTAACTGACATCGCTCACTTGCCAATCTGTCATTCCCAAACTAACTCAGTTCACAATATATACAAACAAAACAACATGTACAATAAACCAGTTTGGGTTTACTATTCTATACTATACAAGTAATTAATTGTTTTCTAATACTTTACAGTTAGGATGTACCTGTGTGACTTTCATGTATAGATAATTATAGGTTAAGACAGTGTTGTCTCCCTTGAACCATAAAATGCTGGAACTATAAAATAATGAATGAGTAACTCTGGGTGACATGTAAAATAAGTTTACAAGTATTTTTCATGGGTTTGAGGTGCGGATAGAAAATTCGGATAAGGATTTTCGAGTACTTTTTACCAGGTACGGAATTTTTACCCTACCCCGTCTCCATGCGCTCATTCTACACTGCTGTGACGTTGGAACAATTTATGGCGTGACGTTTCAAAACTTATGACGTTATATATATCATATTTGACGTCTAAAAAGCCATCGTGGTGAAAATAAGAATAATATCAAATAAAATAAATAAATATTCAATGTGTGTGTTATGCATGAAAAGTAATCTTACATGGCGTTTTTGGTTCAGATAGAAAATTCCGTACCTCGGGATCACTATTTTCAGAGCCTCGGACACTCCAAAATAGTTATCCCGAGGAAAAAAAAATTCCATCCGCACCGAACAACTCATGGAAGATATATTTTCTTGCATACAACCCTAATTTGTGAATTTTTAATGCTTTTATTCGGTTTATTTTTTATAGTAGCGCGAAAATACCATAGGAATTATGAATGAATACGACATAGACCGAGAATTTTATGAGTGGCGCAAGGAATTTGTCAAAGCGCAAAAATTCTATGAGTGGTAAGCTTTTCAATCGACAATAAATACATAACACCCATCTATTATTCATTTACGTAAAGTACCAAAGCATGCATTCTAGTGAGTTTTGTGGGGGGTGGGTATGATTATTATTTATTCCAATAGTTTATTTTACTTTAAAACGCTTTATTAAGGAAACACACACGCAGACACACAAGAAACTTAAGTCTAAACTATAAGACGTATTAAAAAGTGAATATTAATCGAGTTTCCCTCCGATAACTACGAGCCAAGACGTAGAGGAGAGTGTCTCCCACCACTCCTGCCAATTTGGGTAGGTGGTGTATGTATGGCAGTGGCCTAGCTTGGTCAAAGTAAACCTGCAGGTCAAGAAATGTTTATGGAGGCTCCGAGGTACTCTGCAGTACCTTCGTGTAGCTACACGGTTGTGTATGTGTGTGTTGGGGGGCATGCACAATGTGCCATGTACAGTGTTTCATGTATCTCGAAGCTGCACCGTTAAGGATAAGCCCTACAATATTACAGGAACAAATCAAATTGCAATTCAGATGATTGATCCTAAGGTGTTCAATCTTCTCTGTGACGAAGAAGACTTTGGTGGACACTGGCTATAATCTCATTTTCTTAAACTACACCAAACTGTGCAGTACCGTTTTGGCCTTGGATAACGTTCTAAGAATATTGCCGGCTTCAATAATATATAAACTTAAAATAGTATATTCATTAACGTAAAGTAATTTAACAAAAACATGCCTGTATCTGACAATTCCTTATAACCGGATTCTTTATAACCTTATTTTAATATTAAAAGGCAAATATCGGGGATTTTACTTTGCTGACTATTTTTTTGTTTGTTTGTAATCAACAAAAATGAGCCTCTGAAATAACAGAAAGAGATATGTATATATCAAATCAACTCTATCAACAACTTGTATTATTTTATCAAATCTATGTTTTTCCCCCGGCGAAAAAAAACCCCTACAAATCAGTACATATGAATTCATCATGACGAGGCGAAAATGTGACGTTCTCAAGAAAGAAAAAAATATCAATAGGTCGAAGTTCAAGGTCACATTTACAAGTTGATTGAGTGTGATGTGTTTAACGCCATTTCAACAGTTTACAGTTATATAATGGCGATCAGGTATCCTAACGGTTTTCCCGGTGCTAACCGATTTTCCAAGTAACTGGCAACTTCCCAACTTGAAACAGAGGCGGAAGGCATTTTGTCACAAAGAATGTGCCCGTCGGGAATCATCAGTCGAACCCGGGATTTCTGAATTAACAAGCAAGTACGCTACCATTGCGCTACACGGGCGGGTTCGCATTCACAGTTAGAAGTACACGTCGGAAATAGGTACAATGCTATTTTATTTTGTGCAATCTGCAATCTGCAATCTGCTATCTGCATTCTCTTTTATGTTTAGACTGTTTAAAAATATTTACATATTACAAGAAAAGTTAATGACTTGTATCGAAAATAGGACGATATTGGTAAAAAAAACAACAATACATGTCCGTAAGACATTGCGCTGGAATATTCGCACTACTTAGTCAACAGATACTTAGGACGTGACCAAGTTATATTAATTGTTACATACATGGACTTTTCACACACAAGTGAGTGGTGTTAAATTTTGGGTTCTATATCTGTCCTGAGTTTTTTAACGTTTTAAGTGAAGAAAGAAGTTTAACCAAGATATGTGTTTGTGGTTTAAACATATTTTATATTATTTATAATATATTAATTGAATTCTTCTAACATTAAATACGGCCCTCTCCGTTGGTCATCAGATGAGTGTTCAAAATTAAAAATATACAAGTGCGAAAAATTGGGATACTTGTTGTCAAAATCACCATCAGAGTTGTGGGACATAGTTTGGAGATTAGTTTTAATAACAGTAGAGCGTTAGTGTAGTTTTAAATCAATCGCATATGAAGTGACTGAGATATCAAGTTGCATTTAAAACTTTAACCAGTCGAACAATGACTATATTTTGCATTAAATTCAACCAAAAGATAAACAACTGACTTTTTGATAACCCTAATGACTTGGTGAAGTTTCAAATCAATCAAATAGGTGGTTACGGAGATATTTGCATGATAGTAACTTGCATGCATAGTTTTAACCGAAAGTGTGACGTCGATACCCGGGTAACAAAAAAAGAGAGACGGAGAGAGAGAGAGAGAGAGGGAGGGAGAGAGATGTAGGAATGCTTCATCGCATTCTAAACTTGTGAAACAACAACCACACTAACGACAGGCAATCCCAACAAACACCATTCCGATACCACACGTATTAGCACCAATAAATCAACATATCTATAGCATACTGACCATTTATATATATATATATATATATATATCGTATACCAACTTGTTCCGGCTACAACTCACACGTTTTATCCACGAGAAAATCCAAATTTATAATTTAAGTTTTCAATGTTGAAATGTGGTCAGGTCGACTATTCGGTTAGTGTTCAACTATTTGTGATCAGTTTTTAACGAGGGTCATTTTTTTCACGTGTGGGTGGGTCATTAAATAACGGTCAGGATCAGTTTTCAATGTTAAAACTGATCACTCATCCGTTGAAAAATGACCCCATGGGGTCAAAATTGAATGTTACATCGGCGTGCAGGAAAATATTCTCTGTAACTTAACGATAACGTGATGGCATTGTTAGGTCATATTTTTCAGGAAGAAATATAGAAGTAAAGATATGAACATACCACATGACTCATAAAAACATACCTTCATAGTTAACTTGGCCATCACCATCTATATCTGCCTCTCTAATCATTTCATCTACCTCTTCATCTGTTAACTTTTCGCCAAGATTTGTCATAACATGCCTCAGTTCCGCAGCTGATATGAAACCATTTCCGTCTTTATCAAACACTCTAAATGCTTCTCTAATTTCTTCTTCGCTATCCGAATCTTTCATTTTCCTTGCCATCATCGTAAGAAATTCAGGAAAGTCAATAGTTCCGTTACCTGATATCAAATCATGAAATAGTAATTAGAATTGTGAAATATATCAAATATTAGTATGTAGGAAATGTCTCGGATATTTATTGGTCGTCAACACATCTAATCGTCATTCCTGGGATCTGTAAGTCAGATCACCAGTACTAGACATACTTTATTGCATCAAACGATCGACCACTTCCCTACATATTCAGAGACGGGAGGCTCAAGACAGTAGAGAAACTGTTGCCGGGATAAGATTTAAATTCATAAGCGGCTGCCTTAGATTGGCAAACAGACATATTACTGACTGAGCCAGCTACAGAAACAAATTGGGTTTCACTTAATAAGAAACTAACCGAAATTTAAAATATTATTTAAAGACCATTCTGCTCTTCCAAATATACGACCGAAAATGAGTTGTTTAAATAGGAAGGTGTTGCCCAACTGAAATTCTTCCATTTTTAAATGTGGAAACGAGACATTATCAAAGCTTCTTCCAGTCTCTTTATTAAGACAACTTGCTCAACAACAAAATCTTCCAGAAATACTTCACAAGTTCGTCAAAAAATGAGCCTATATGTCATTAATATTTTATAGATATATGGAAATTTAAAAAAAATGAAATAAAGAACTCAAAGAACATAATTATCTTTCTCCTGCCTGCCTGCCTGCCTGCCTGCCTGCCTGCCTGCCTGCCTGTCTGTCTGTCTGTCTGTCTGTCTGTCTGTCTGTCTGTCTGTCTGTCTGTCTGTCTGTCTGTCTGTCTGTCTGTCTGTCTGTCTGTCTGTCTGTCTGTCTGTCTGTCTGTCTGTCTGTCTGTCTGTCTGTCTGTCTGTCTGTCTGTCTGTCTGTCTGTCTGTCTGTCTGTCTGTCTGTCTGTCTGTCTGTCTGTCTGTCTGTCTGTCTGTATGTCTGTCTCTCTGTCTGTCTGTCTGTCTGTCTGTCTGTCTCTCTGTCTGTCTCTCTGTCTGTCTGTCTGTCTGTCAAAACACAATCAAATGACCTCATTCCTTTATTGTCCCCAAGTGCAGGACATAAGACAAAATAAATGTACCGTCAGCATCTACTTCATTTATCATATCTTGAAGTTCAGCTTCTGTTGGATTCTGACCAAGTGATCTCATCACTGTTCCAAGTTCCTTTGTTGTTATAGTGCCATCGCCATCTTTGTCAAACAGACAGAACGCCTCTTTAAACTCTATATTATGTAAAACATAAACACATGTCGTGGAAAAAGAACGATGCAAAGTAAATGGCATTATTTAGCACTTGCTGTTTTACGTTAATTGTTAAACAATATATCAAAAAGGGATGGAATAAAGCCGATAATTCATTTTTAGAGCAAACATATATTAAGATTGAAATATTTGTTATCAATTGTGTAGTATGATGCTTATTTTGAATTCAGTTTCATATGTACTTTAGAATTTTTCACAATCAATTTCTTCTTAGAATATCATGAATAATTTATGTATAACTGAATATTCAAACAGGCACAGCAGTTGACTGAGTGGATTCCTCTGAACCGTGAAGCTCAGCCAGTTTTGTTCGAAATCAAAATACCGATTAAATCGTTGCTAAGGGGGCTAAGGAATGTTAAAATTAAACATTTTAGTTTCTAGTCCTGCACGTGTTTTATATCAAGACTTCCACTTATCAGATCTTATTTACGACTTCTTTTGTTTATAAACAAATTTAAGAACGTAATAAGATATAAATTGTATTACAAACCTGCAATCTGTTCCTCGGTGAGCTGGTCAGCCTATGCGATAAAAATAAAATAATACATGATAAGCGAGCAATTAACATAAGTCATTTATTTACTTTTAAACTGTTTATCGAATTACAATCTGTGTGTCCACGCGACCAAGTTATATTAATTGATTTAAAGGCACAGTGACTACAATTCTTTTTTAGAATGTAATGTATTGTATATGATATATGATATAGCTTTTATTCGAAATACGTTGCACAATGTTATTGAATATATATGTGAATTGTTTAATTGATTTTATCACAATAAAGTACATGTTATGTAGTTAGTTAACAGTGTTGGATAAAAATTGCTCATCGATATTTATAATCGATACACAGATATATAAAAATTGATATATTGAAAATTGAAATAACACAATACACTATCTTGTGTTACACTCATACTAAACGATAATCGAAGAAATTGTCCCCTCTTTTCGAGGGAGTTAATTATGGTTTAGTAAATAATGATTGATTGATTGATTGATTGATTGAATATTAAGCATTATTTTTATGCCATCGCGGGCTAACAGACGATCAGTTAAACTAACCACTGTTTCCTGGGATTAACCAGTACTCAAACACACCCCGTCTCCGCAAGTAACTGATAACTTTCCCACTTGAATCAGTGGTGAGAGACGAATGATAATGAGACACAATGTCGTATATCAATCATCACAGAGACTTTTAATAACGTATACACTATATATATATAATGTTGATATGCAGGATCTTCACAGACTGACTTACTTTCATTGATCTTTTATTGTTCAGGTGGTGTATCCGAGCCCAGCTCAATTCAAATACTTATGTTATAAAGATTTCGTCATAATGCTGTACTAATATTACTAGGGCGTATTTTTGAACATGTAAAATTGCATGTCGTACCTAACCTATTATTCGATATGACCCTTACCTTTTATTCACTATGCCTAGCTATATGCGTGTTTATCAATGTCACTTAACTAATATGTTCTCCTTTCTGGAGCTATATACGGGTTTATAAATGACACTAACTCATATTTCCTGCTTTCACGAGTGTTTAATGCCACTAAACCCATATACCCTCCTTTCATTAGCTATATTCATGTTTATAAATGACACCTACTCATATCCCTTATTTCACGAGCTATATACGAGTTTATAAATGGCACTTATTCATATCCCTCCATTCACGAGCTATATACGAGTGTATTCATGGCACTAAACTCGTTCCTTCCTTTCACGAGCTTTATACGTGTTTATTAACGACAATTAACTAATAGTTTCTCCTTTCACGAGCTATATACGAGTGTATTCATGACACTAAACTCGTATTCCTTCCTTTCAATACCTATATTTCTGTTTATCAATGACACTAAACTCATATTACCTCCTTTCACGAGCTATGTACGTGTTTATCAATGACACTAAACTCATCTTACATCATATCACGAGTTATATACGAGTGTATTCATGACACTAAACTCATCTTACCTCCTTTAACGAGCTATATACGAGTGTATTCATGACACTTAACTCATCTTACCTCCTTTCACGAGCTATTTACGAGTGTATAAATGATTTTAAACTCATATTACCTCCTTTCACTAGCTATGAACGTGTTTATCAATGACACTTTACTCATATTACCTCCTTTCACGAACTATATACGAGTGTATAAAATATATTAAACTCATCTTACCTCCTTTCACGAGCTATAAACGAGTGTACAAAAGATATTATACTCATATTACCTTCTTTCGCGAGCTATATAAGAATGTATAAAATATATTAAACTCATATTTCCTCCTTTCACTAGCTATGTACGTGTTTATCAATGACACTAAACTCATCTTACCTCCTTTCACGAGCTATTTACAAGTGTATAAAAGATATTAAACTCATCTTACCTCCTTTCACGAGCTATATACGAGTGTATAAAAAATATAAAGCTCATATTTTCTTCTTTCACTAGCTATGTACGTGTTTATCAATTACACTAAACTCATCTTACCTCCTTTCACAAGTATATACGAGTGTATAAAAGATATTAAACTTACCTTACATCCTTTCACGATCAATATACGAGTGTATAAAAGATATTAAACTCATCTTACCTCCTTTCAAGAGCTATATACGAGTGTATAAAAGATATTAAACTCATATTTCCTCCTTTCACCAGCTATGTATATGAATATCAATGACACTTAACTCATCTTACCTCCTTTCACAAGCTATATACGAGTGTATAAACTATATTAAACTCATATTACCTCCTTTCACGAGTTATAAACGAGTGTATAAAAGATATTAAACTCATCTTACCTTCTTTCACGAGCTATATACGAGTGTATAAAAGATATTAAACTCATATTACCTCCCTTCTCGAGCTATATACGAGTGTATAAAATATATTAAACTCATCTTACCTCCCTTCACGAGCTATATACGAGTGTATAAAAGATATTAAACTTATCTTACCTTCTTTCGCGAGCTATATACGAATGTATAAAAGATATTAAACTCATAGTTCCTCCTTTCACTAGCTATGTACGTGTTTATCAATGACACTTAACTCATCTTACCTCCTTTCATGAGCTATATAGGAGTGTATAAAAGATATTAAACTTATATTTCCTCCTTTCATTAGCTATGTATGTGTATATCAATGACACTTAACTCATCTTACCTCCTTTCAAGAGCTATATACGAGTGTATAAACTATATTAAACTCATATTTCCTCCTCTCACTAGCTATATACGAGTGTATAAAGATATTAAACTCATATTTCCTCCATTCACTAGCTATATACGAGTGTATAAAAGATATCAAACTCATCTTAACACCTTTCACGAGCTATATACGAGTGTATAAAGATATTAAACTCATATTTCCTCCATTCACTAACTATATACGAGTGTATAAAAGATATAAAACTCATCTTACCTCCTTTCACGAGCTATATAGGAGTGTATAAAAGATAGTTAACTCATCTTACCTCCTTTCACGAGCTATATACGAGTGTATAAAAGATATTAAACTCATATTTCCTTCTTTCACTAGCTATGTATGTGTATATCAATGACACTTAACTCATCTTACCTCATTTCACGAGCTATATACGAGTGTATAAACTATAATAAACTCATAGTTCCTCCTTTCACTAGCTATATACGAGTGTATAAAATATATTAAACTCATATTTCCTCTTTTACGAGCTATATACTAGTGTATATAAATATTAATCTTATATTTTCTCCTTTCACTAGCTTTATACGAGTGTATAAAATATATTATACTCCTCTTATCTCCTTTCAAGAGCTATATACGAGTGTATACAATATATTAAACTAACCTTACCTCCTTTCACGAGCTATATACGAATGTATAAAAGATATTTAACTCATATTTCCTCCTTTCACTAGCTATGTACGAGTGTATAAAAGATATGAAACTCATCTTACGAGCCATTTACGAGTGTATAAAAGATATTAAACTCGTCTTACCTCCTTTCACGAGCTATATACGAGTGTATAAAAGATATTAAACTCATATTTCCTCCTTTCACTAGCTATATACGAGTGTATAAAAGATATTAAACTCATATCTCATCCTTTCACTAGCTATATACGAGTGTATAAAATATATTAAACTAATCTTATCTCCTTTCACGAGCTATATACAAGTGTATTAAATATATTAAACTCATCTTACCTTCTTTCATGAGCTATATACGAGTGTAGAAAGATATTAAACTCATTTTACATCCTTTCATGAGCTATAAACGAGTCTATAAAAGATATTAAACTCATATCTCCTCTTTTCACGAGCTATGTACGTGTTTATAAAAGATATTAAACTCATATCTCCTCCTTTCACGAGCTATGTACGTGTTTATAAAAGATATTAAACTCATATCTCCTCCTTTCACGAGCTATGTACGTGTTTATCAATGACACTAAACTCATCTTACCTCCTTTCACTAGCTATGTACGTGTTTATCAATGACACTAAACTCATCTTACCTCCTTTCACGAGCTATTTACAAGTGTATAAAAGATATTAAACTCATCTTACCTCCTTTCACGAGCTATATACGAGTGTATAAAAGATATTAAACTTACCTTACCTCCTTTCACGATCTATATACGAGTGTATAAAAGATATTAAACTCATATTTCCTCCTTTCACTAGCTATGTACGTGTTTATAACACTAAACTAGTTATTATTTACAGAAATGAATTTCTTCTTCTTAGTAATGCATGTCACATGCAGCTTAATAGGAGACAAATATACAATATTGCCATAAATGTGTAAACTAACGGAATCAAATATTTATGCCAAGTGCAGCTAGAGAAAATGTGTATAGCAATTTCATCACTGTAACAAATAAAAATGATTGAAATAAAATGCACATACCATTATATAACGTGTCAATATTGAATGAAGTCTAGCGTTGTGTCTACCTGAACAGCCTCTGCAGAATGATAATATTTGCAAAAAAAAATTGTCGAATAAATGCAAAACATTACCTGTTAACTGCCGCATTGCGGATATTTTCATCTTTGTTATTCAAATTTACTTGCTCGGTACCCAATGTAAAATTGTATAAAATTGTAAATAGACTTTGAACGTATCATTGAAAGTTAACATAAAATTACTGTGCATGACATAGCATGATTGTGGGTTAAGGAGGGATATTATAGTTATGTAAATAGCTCCCATTTGACAGAAGATATTAAAAGAAAAAAATCTGACGCTAACCAACCCAAAGTTGTTCATACGTGAAATAAATATCACTACACTGTAAAACTATGCATTTATTACTTCTAAAAAGATGTATAGTATATTGAATGTTGTTTCTGTGTTCTGAACAGTGAATTTTCTATCTTGTGTTGGTGTTATTTGTCCCAATCAATTATTTCACCAATTCACTCTCGATGGTGCAGACGGTTGATTTATTTGGGATATAATGAAGAGTCCAGAATAATTTAGTTGTTGTTGTTCTCTGATTTAACAATAATCAAATATTTTTAAAGTGCCAAACTGTCGTCATTTTCGCATCACTGTATATTTTAAAAAAATTATAATGATGCAAATCTGGACCCTTAATAAGGTTTTTATTTTTAAAAGGGACATAACTCTGGCTATCGGTTGAAAAGCACCATCAATCGCATAGTCGTTGTCAAATGTTACAAAAACGTTTAGCGATAAAACTATTTTATTTTTTATTAGATTGTATTAGTATGATATGAACTTTTATTCATATCTTAAAAACCTGGGTGATTTCACCAGTTTTATAACAACAATTATTATTTCGTAAATATGAAGTTTCAGGTATAAGTTACTCCATAGTGTTATACGTTCATAGTAAACTACTCAATTATAGAAATATGAAAAGGTGACATTCCAAATATGAAGTGCGAGATAAGATTTTGCACCGAGCTGCACATTTTATTAATTATGGAGATCATAACAAACAAATAAAAAAAACGGGTATTCAGTATCGTTGACTGAATAAAGAATGTGTTGATGCGATTTATTATATTTGTTTTAATTTCTATAAACAGTGTATCTTTATTGTTTCGTTAAACGAGTATTTTTTTCATGCTGAGTGCGTGGTCCAATGGTAAAGCATTGAACTCATGATTGGAGTGTCGTGAGTTCGATCCTCTGGCACGGCTATGTGTGGTGTCCTTGAGCAAGATACCTTTTCTGCATATGCTTAGTACTGATACTACCCAGGGAGACTTCGAGCGTAATATGTCTAAGCTGAACTTGTTTCACGATCAAAGTAAAATAAATAAGTTTAAACTAAACTTAACTATTCTTAACTGCTGTTACTGTGTCCATCTTGTGTCCAAATAGGACAAAGTGTCCGTACAATTCTCAGTACAGATTAGTATACACGATTACTAGTAAACTATAAATTCAAGATTAGGTCACTGTAATAAAATATTTTTTAAGTAACATCTCCATAGATTTATTTATTTAAAGTTAAATTATGCAATTATTCATGGAGCCCGTGGTCTAGTTATAGAGCGTTGGACCCAGGATAGGATGGTCGAGGGTACGATCCCCGCAGCGGCTAAATATGGTATTCTTGTGCAAAACATTTTATTCGCATATGCTTAGTACTGGTTCGATCTAGGAAGTTTTCGAGTGTTACATGTCTAAATTGTAAGAAATCATTTACAATCGATGTAAAAGAAATAAATTAAAGATTGAGTAAACATAAAAAAACATGCCACTTGGAGAAATTATATGTAATAGGAAATATGATTAATTGAAATAGGTTCAAAACGACAGATAAATCACAAACCCAATAATAGTATCGTACTGACATCACAAATCCACACCAGATAAATACTGGTTTAGTGACATCAACTGTATAGCAATGTGTACGTCCGTACCGCGTATTAATGTCAAAATATCCTAGCACCAATATATTCAAGAAAAAGTGTCAATATATTCAAATTAATACTATCTCGATATAATGTCAATGTACGTATAATACTGTTTATTAGTGTTGTTTGATGTTGTATTGTTGTTTTTGTTGTATATGATGTTTAGCGTTGTATTTCAACAACTTTTCAGTCGTATCGCGACGGTTTCTACTTGAGACAGTATTCTGAGCGCTGTCATTGGAGTATTATCGCGACGGTTTTCGCTTGAGACAGTTTTGTGAGCGCTGCCATTGGAGTATTATCGTGACGGTTTCCGCTTGAAACAGTGTTGTGAGCGCTGCCATTGGTGTATTATTGCGACGGTTTCCGCTTGAGACAGTATGGTGAGCGATGCCATTGGAGCATTATCACGACGGTTTCTGCGTGAGACATTTTTCTGAGCGCTGCCATTGGAGTATCAACGTGACAGTTTCTGCTTGAGACATTATTGTGAGCGCTGTCATTGGAGTATCATCGCGACGGTTTCTGCGTGAGACAGTATGTGAGTGCTGCCATTGGAGTATTATCGCGACGGTTTCTGCGTGAGACATTATTCTGAGCGCAGCCATTGGAGTATTATCGCGACGGTTTCTGCTTGAGACAGTATTGTGAGTGCTGCCATTGGAGTATCATCGCAACGGTTTCTTCTTGAGACAATATTGTAAGCGCTGATATTGGAGTATTATCGCGACGGTTTCCGCTTGAGGCAGTATAGTGAGCGCTGCCACTGGAGTATCAGTGCGACGGTTTCTACTTGAGACAGTATTTTGAGCTCTGATATTGGAGTATTATCGCGACGGTTTCCGCTTAAGACAGTATTGTTAGCGCTGCCTTTGGAGTATTATCGCAACGGTTTCCGCTTAAGACAGTATTGTGAGCACTGCCATTGGAGTATTATCGCGACGGTTTCCACTTGAAACAGTATTGTGAGCGCTGCCACTGGAGTATTATTGCGACGGTTTCCGCTTGAGACAGTATGGTGAGCGATGCCATTGGAGCATTATCACGACAGTTTCTGCATGAGACATTATTCTGAGCGCTGCCATTGGAGTATCAACGCGACATTTTCTGCTTGAGACATTATTGTGAGCGCTGTCATTGGA
The DNA here is from genome assembly GCA_029582155.1 of Panopea generosa. Classification (NCBI taxonomy): domain Eukaryota; kingdom Metazoa; phylum Mollusca; class Bivalvia; order Adapedonta; family Hiatellidae; genus Panopea; species Panopea generosa. Next base: position 19,191,415 of record CM055897.1, read on the forward strand.
GTATTGTTGCAACGGTTTCTGCGTAAGACAGTATGTGAGTGCTGCCATTGGTGTATAATCGCGATGGTTTCTGCGTGAGACATTATTCTGAGCGCTGCCATTTGAGTATCAAAGCGACGATTTCTGCTTGAGACAGTACTGTGAGTGCTGCCATTGGAGTATTATCGCGACGGTCTTTGCTTGAGACAGTATTGTCAGCGCTGCCATTGGAGTATTATCGCGACTGTTTCTGCGTGAGACAATATTGTGAGCGCTTCCATTGAAGTATTATCGCGACGGTTTCTTCTTGAGACAATATTGTAAGCGCTGATATTGGAGAATTATCGCGATGGTTTCCGCTAGAGACAGTATTGTGAGCGCTGCCATTGGAGTATTATCGCAACGGTTTCCGCTTGAGACAGTATTAGAGCGCTGCCATTGGAGTATTATCGCGACGGTTTCTGCTTGAGACAGAATTGTGAGCGCTGCCAATGGAGTATTATCGCAACAGTTTCTGCTTGAGACAGTATTGTGAGCGCTGCCATTGCAGTATTATCGCGACAGTTTCCGCTTGAGACAGTATTGTGAGCGCTGCCATTGGAGTATTATCGTGACGGTTTCCGCTTGAGACAGTATTGTGAGAGCTTCAATCGGAGTATTATCGCGATGGATTCTGCGTGAGACAGTATTGGGAGCGCTGCCGTCGGAGTATTATCGCGACTGTTTCCGCGTGAGACATTATTTCTAGCGCTGCCATTGGAGTATCGACGCGACGGTTTCTGCTTGAGACAGTATTGTGAGCGCTATCATTGGAGTATTATTGCGACGGTTTCTGCATGAGACAGTATTGTGAGCGCTGTCATTGGAGTATCAACGCGACAGTTTCTGCTAGAGACAGTATTGTGAGCGCTGTCATTGGAGTATTGTTGCAATAATCGCTTTGACTCACCTGTTGTAGAATCAGGACCTTCCAAATAGCTTTATTACTTCGATGATGTTAGATCTATCGGAGTGAGTTGTTGCTTCTTTGGAGGTAGATTTCTGAGTGATCAGAATTAGACTGTATTTACAGACTTCCGGTTGGGGGAAACCAGACTGGCTTTTACTTTTTACTACACTCCACCCTGTTTTAGGGAACTGAGAGGCACGTTAGTCTTAGCGAGAAACACAGTCCCTTAAGGGTGGGGGGTGGGGGGTATATACCCATGTCACTGCACTAAATATTAGCCCTAAACTCAGTCATTTGGGGGGCATATAGGCGTACCCATGTGACAGCACTGGATATTAGCACTTTTACCCCCGTTTCGGGCCCGAATCTAGGTTCAGGGCCTGATGCCATACAGCTTCATGTCGTTACGGGCGATCTCACGAAGGATAACGGAGACCGACTCCTGTCTTACATTGGCCACTAAATTGGCTACGTCACCTATATAGGCTGGTGTCGTGACATTTAGTCACATCAGCATTGGCATATATGGGGCGTCGGTCTCAAGTAGGAGCCTATCCAATGGAATCCTTTTCAACGCTGCTCGCTGCTCATGGTTGAACCTGACTACCTGTGAATCCCAAATAACATCTTGAAACGCAGTTTGCCAGGCTCTCCATTGAGGTATGCCTCCACTAAAGCAATGGACATGAATTTGTTGCCCCGGTGGACACACTACCCAGGCATTCCACGGATACTTTTGCAGCCATCTTGTCCTCCTTGCCCCAACGTATATGCAATACTAGCGTATGGGCCATATTGCAGAGACTCGAACGTCCTCTAACCCTCTAGCCTGTTCGGCCCAAGTCAAAGACGGATTGCTGTGGTCCTACTTCACCTAGTGCAACCATATTGTGCTCTCTCAGGAGGTCTCGTACGTGATCCCGCTTGCAAGCAGTCAGTCGCTCTATCCTTTTAGGATGGACTCCAACAGCTATCCGCCAACAAAGGTCTGCTTTCAACAGCACATTTTCATACCTTTCTGGGTTACAGAAGACCTTGACCCCGCCAACCACATAGACTTTGACGACTGGGATCCCCTCAGTTCCTGGACAAACTATCAGGTCTATGTCTGGGAGGTTACAATCTAGTTGCCAAGCGAGACAATCTATATGAAAGTGGCTGTTGAAAGCCTTTCTGAGACCAAATACTCTAACCACTTCGGGTTTACTCTTCACAACGCTGGTCCTGGGCTGTACTCTTGCCACTGGTGAGGTTCGGGCTATTGTGGCATACAACCGTGGATCCCCGATACCTTGACTGGTCGAGGGACACGTAGGAGGTCCCTGTTTTCAGCTATCACCTGTTTTTCATGGCTGTTGACCGGTAGCTCTGTGTTCAGACTGGCATAGGGACTCACCTGCAGGGGGTCCCTGCTCTCCGCCGTCATAGGCTATTCCCCAGACACTCGGATAATTGGTGAAGTTGAGAGGTCTGGGTCTGATTTTAAGATAGCTTCCTCATTACTAGGATAAGATCCTGACTTCACCGGGCTCGACGAACACTGGTAATCCACCTCTTCTGTTTCCATGGTGGATACTTAAGAGAGATTGAGCCTCTCGTCCCCTGTTTTAGGGGAAAAAGTTGACAGGGCGAGTGACTCGACCTTCTTGTCTCCCTTCCAAAGAACAATCTTCGTATCCCACTGTTTCGCGGATGGACATCCAATGTTTCCATCGCGTGTACGACGGGGCTTACCTCCATTGGGATGGGTGGTGGAGACTCATCACACTGCGTTGCCATTCCCGAGTCTCTGACGGTCCTGACTGTGGATTTTCCTCATATTGAGTATTCTTCTCCAGTAGGACAAGATAAGACTTGTTGGACATGGGAGATAGACACGAAACAGAGTGGGTTGCGATTGCCAGAGTCTTCCTTATTCCAGGAGTTCTTCCTGTGGCGTAACTGTCATGCCCCCGGCCATGTTTTTTCACTCTCAGCCCGTCCACTGGAAATCGCATCTGCTGCTAGATTTCTCGCCTAAGTCCTTCGACGTCTCCTTGGGTTCTGATGTGTCTTTTTCCGCAGAGTGACCGGTTCCCTGAATTCTTTTCCGAATCTTTTGAACATGAGCGTTGATTCCCTTGGACTAATGCATCTCATCAGGAATTCCCTAGGAATGTCCCAACCTGCGACTCGACACAAACTCTCCATTGCACTCCTTGTTTCGGGAGTGATATGATAAAGGTGGTCAATCACTAGATTTTGGTTTACAAACCGAACTAGTCCTTCCACTGTCCCTTCACTTCCAATGACATACTTAGCTAGGGCGTTCAGTCCTGAAACTCCTGCCTGGTTGAACCTCCGGCTTTCTAACATCGTAGGTGTCTCCATGTCGTGAAACAGTCCCGGGATGTGTGCTGGATAAACATGACGTTCTATCCTGATTGCGAATACTTCGCTATCAGTTACCGGGCACTTTGATCTTTTGATGCGACTGACTGGTTTGTCGTCACTGAGAACTAGAGCTGGTCTTTTTAGACTACCCAATTTTTTGGTCAGAACCCTATGCCCCGATGAGGTCACAGCCACAGTCAGTTGACGCTTAGTTGCTACAGTCGCCTGTCAACGATTGATTATCTTCTTTTGGCTGGCTTGTTGTGAAGGCTCCTTGTGCAGCAGTTGTTAGGGACTGCGTCTCTGTGGAGGCTCTGTTTACCTTGACCAAAACGTCAGACTGTCAGCCAATGTGCCCTCATACTCATCAGATTCGGGTTGTTGAGTGTTTGGGTGGCGATCTGCGGTGATTCGCCTCTTACTCCTTTCCCTGGATCTGAAACTGGCTGCACAGTACGGGGTCCTAGTCTTTGCTATTGACCGCTATTGACCGTTGTCTTTGGCCTGTCATACTATGACTAGACTTATGACAATCCCTTGTTCCATGTTGATTATATTCCATCTTACCATGACTGGATTGTTGGTCACCTCCGGAACGTCTGCGTTCGGGGTCCGTCGTATGTAGACTGGACTGTCGCCTCCCACCTGTCTGTTTGTGTTTTGAGTCCGTCGTATCGAGACTGGACTGTCGACTCGTACTGGAAGACGGCCTATCCGTCATATGACGACTGGACTGTTGCTTGCCTCTTGTCTGTCTATGTCTCAAGTCTGTCGTATGAAGACTGGACCGTCTACTACTATTGGTCTCCACTCTATTATGGCCTGTCCTCATTTGACTGGACTGTTGGTCCTGGATTATTTTCCTTGAGGGCGATATATCCGTCCTACAAAGATTGTAATGTTGACCACTACTTGAAACATTAGGCAATGGGACTTCTGACACCTGTGTTCTTCTTTAACACTTTGTATTCCCATCGGAATAACTTCGGATCCCATGTTCAGCTCCAAAGTTTCTAAATTGATAGTCGTGCCATAAACATTCAAAAAGACTAGGCCAAAGAGCATACCATCTTCTATCTTAGATTTGTCCAATTTAAGAGGTATTGTCGGTCCTATAACGGATTCATACATTTTCATCTCACAACCCGCAGTTTGAAGCATTATCCTTCGCACCACTGGCTATTGCTCACTTAATCTCTTGTAAATTCCGTCTGAAATTATGGTGACTTGAGCTACTGCGTCAACTACTGTTTTAAGCTTAAGGTCTTCTACACCCATTGGGAACCTTCAGCACTGATAATGATATCAATTGATTGATGGTTATCAATTTGATGTCCCTTGAATCCCCTTGGTTATGATCCTCGACCAGATTATTTGCCTGATCGGGTTCTGGAGGTATCATTATCTTTACATCTTTGCAGGGTTCTCTGCCTGCATCAGACGTGAGCTGGTCATCCGTCTCGATAAATATCAACTCTTGATCGGACTTCATATTATCAGAGTCTGTCTCTTGACCGGACTTTGCAATGTCATGGTGGATCTTCTCCAGATTGTCCAGAACAAATAATGCCTTTAAGTCTTGCAAGATATCGTCACACAGGTGCTCCTTGTCAACCATTAAAGACCTTTTTGGTTCAAATAATGCCTTTATGTCCTTTAAGATATCGTCCAATATGTGTTTCTTGTCTACTAATGTTGGGACTCTTTTTGATTCGACACATTGGTCAAGACCCATTTCACAATTCTGAGTCAAAGGCGAGCCTAACAGTGCAACCTCTCGTCGTTTAAAAGTGCTTGTGTCCTCCGACATAAACGACACTTTCTTCTGCTCGGACGGCTGTCCCTTGGGGCACTTGGGTTTGTAATGACCCAGTTATCCGCATCGATAGCACTTAACTGCGGGTTTCCTCTCTTTAATAGGGGGCTTATGCTGAGGACGAAATGTAAAACTGGCTTCCAAGCTCTCCAGACCTGCTATTGTGTCCATCTCTGAGTCTACCATGCAGACCTTGTTAATATCTTCGGCTGGCCTATTGCTTTTTGTTGGCCATGTCTGTCTCGAGGTTGCTCTTACAGAAGTACGATGTCAAACATCACCATCGTACTCAAAGTCGGCTTCGGGATACTCCAACTTTACTTTTGCTTCCGACCGAGCATACATTATGCGGTTCATGTGTTGAAACCATCTTACTTTGTTGACGGCTTCGTCTATAGCTCTGGGTCTGAAATTTAGGGCATATTGACCTGGTGCTTTATTCAGACATCCTTCGCAGAACTTGAGAACAGACTGTTCGAACTTCATCTCATCTGTCATGTCTGGATAAGCTCTCGTAGCTAGGGTTATAACTCTATCTGCCCAGTCATCCAATGTTTCTGTCTGAGCTTGTGCAGCATAAGAATAATATATCTGAGCTGTTTAAGGGAGGTCTTTAATGTTTTTGTCCAGCGGTCCAAATTTCTCGTAAACCCTTGGCGCTTGTTGATATGCATTGCCGGGATGTAACGTAGATGTAATGGGCCTATCATAAAAACGAGTTGCAGCTGGATTTAATTCCGGTGTCTCCCATGGTGACAATTGGTTCTGCTGTCTCATAGCCATTTGGCAACTAGGTCCATCATAGGGATTTGGTGAGGTCATTGTCGTCAACTGTCCCCCAGCTGATCTCCAATAGGGATGTAGAGGTCGCTGCTCAAACCCAACGTCCATAGATGGATCTGTCTTTAAACATCTAACTATAGTTGGAGTGGTACTGTATTTTATGTTGAGATGTCAATGGTATTGGAGGGTATACATACTCAGACAGTTGTGACATCTCAGGTTGGAATCCTTATTCAGTTAGTTGAGACATTCCAGGTGTAGATGGATACCAACTATTTGAGGGATGATGCATGCCATCCGACCTCAACCACCTTTGCTGGTCTTCCCTGTATCTGTTGGGAGACATCACCGGGTGTGGTTAGGCTGTTGATGTAAACACACCTTCCACCCCCCTACAGAATTCAGACTCACATAGTCTTCTTTCCTTTAATCGGGACTGATTAAGATTCCCAAGCGCAAGGCTTTGGGATTGAAGGTCTGAAAGATATTATCACAAAATCAACGCTATAGTCAGTATAATGGATCGAATTATTATTAATTCCTTTGTTTAGATTTCTTTTAGATATCTGGGAATTTTATAATTTTGAGAAAAAGGCCGCCTTTGTCCGCTACCGGAAACGAGATGGCTGACTTTTTCCGCCACCAATCAAATTTATCACCGAGAGACAAAATATATTTTCAAATAGTCAAAGACAGTGCCGAAAGTAGTTTACACATATACAAAATATACAGACAATACGAGAAATCGTAGTGTTGCTCTATAGCGGACAAACGCTGTCTAATGGAGATTTCTCGATCCGTGAAGCACTTTCTGCCCGCCACAACAAAAAGACGAATTTCCCAAAAATATGCGAATAAAGTTATATTGCCGACAACGCCAATGTTGCAATAATCGCCTTCACTCACCTGATTTCGAATCAGGACCTTCCAAATAACTTTATTATTCCGAAGATGTTAGCTCTATCGGAGTGAATTGTTGCTTCTTTGGAGGTAGGTTTCTGAATGATCAGAATTAGACTGTATCTTCGGACTTCCGGTTGGGAGAAACCAGACTGGTTTCTACTTTTTATTACAGTATTATCGCGACAGTTTCTGCGTGAGACAATATTGTGAGCGCTGCCATTGGAGTATTATCGCGACGGTTTCTGCGTGAGACATTATTCTGAGCGCTGCCATTGGAGTTTCATCGCGACGGTTTCTGCGTGAGACAGTATTGTGGGCGATGTCATTGGAGTTTTAATCGGGACGGTTTCTGCGTGAGACAGTAATGTGAGCGCTGCCATTGGAGTATTATCGCGACGGTTTCTACGTGAGACATTATTCTGAGCGCTGCCATTGGAGTATCAAAGCGATAGTTTCTACTTGAGATAGTATTCTGAACACTGCCATACGATTATCATTGCGACGGTTTCTGCTTGAGACAGTAATTGGCGTATCATCGCTACGGTTTATGCTTGAAACAGTATTCTGAGCGCTGCCATACAAGTATCATCGCAACGGTTTCAGCTTGAAACAGTATTCTGAGCTCTGCCATTGGAGTATCATCGCGACGGTTTCTAGTTGAGACAGTTTTCTAAGCATTAGAGTATCATCGCGACGTGTTCTACTTAGGACAGAATTCTGAGCATTGGAGTATCTTCGCGTCGTGTTCTACTTAAGACAGTATTCTGAGCGTTGCCATTGGTGTATCATAATATGTACACCAATCAAATATAGTGATATAGTTCCAGTCATGCTTATTCGGATTCAAGTTAAACTTCCGTTTCTTGGAATGGTGAGTATGGACTTTTTCGTAGATATGTGTGTGTTTTGTTAAAGCCTAGTTCTTGACTTCGTTGAATAGAAAAGAAAATAAAGACAGGAAACGTGATACACTTCTAGTCATGCTGTATCCGGACTGAAGTTTAACTCTCGTTTATTTCTTCCGTTTATTCGAATGATGTGTATGAAATATTTCGTAAATAAATAGCAAGTGCTGGTCAATTTTGTTGTTTCCAGAAAGATGGATCCTGCAGCATACATGTGTTTTTATATTTGGGTCGGTATTTCTTACTTGTGTCAGAAGGTGAAACATATCCCCTAATTACTTAAATGTGTTATTTAAAATTAACAAGAAACTACGTTACTTGTTTCAGTAAAGCCGTTAACATCGTGGGTAAATGTTATAAAGGTTACTGATCGGTTTTAACAACATCTATCACTCCTTTGGAGGATAATTCTGTAATACTTATTAAGGACGTATATTTAAAACAATAGTATTATATTTATGTTTAAAATAAAATCAAGTATTCAAAATATATTTCATTATACTTGATATAAAATGTTCATTAGAATTAAATATTTGACAAAATGGTTCGATATGGTGATATTCTCCGCCGATGTATGGTTTCACTATGATAATGGTGAAAGTTTATGTTTTGCTTATTTCTGTGCCATCATGTTAACAAATTCTGAAACGAGAAATAGAATACTTTTGATAAAGTGTAAAACAAGATATATTCTCTGTAACTAAATGGTAATTTGATGGCATTGCAATATCTTAATTATTTAAACAAATATATAAATATTAATATATGATAACATGTAACTCACAATACATACCTTCGTAGTTAACTTGCCCATCACCATCCATATCCGCCTCTCTAATCATTTCATCTACTTCTTCGTCGGATAATTTTTCGCCAAGATTTGTCATGACATGTCTCAGTTCCGCAGCTGATATGAAACCATTTCCGTCTTTATCAAACACTTTAAATGCTTCTCTTATTTCGTCTTCGCTATCCGTATCTTTCATTTTTCTTGCCATCATTGTAAGAAATTCGGAAAAATCGATAGTGCCGTTACCTGATATCAAAACATGAAGTTGTAAATGACTTTGTGAAATATATAAAATATTTACGTGTATGGGAATTCAGACACCGCTCTGACCAATAACCTCTCTCAGAAAGAGGTCCGTCAAATAATGACACTGTTTTTCGATAATTAAATACTAAAAAAATAAAAAAGGATAAACAACTCAAATAACATAATTTCTCTCTCTCTCTCTCTCTCTCTCTCTCTCTCTCTCTCTCTCTCTCTCTCTCTGTCATTATCTCACTCTTTTGTATGTCTTTCTACCTGCGTTGCCCTTTTCCGCCCAGCCCTGCGTGTCCGTCTGTCTTTCTCTCTCTTTTTTTCTATTTCTCTCTCTCTAAACATAGTCAAATAGTTTTTTCTGTCACTTTTCCTCAGTACATAATCTAATAAGAAAACAATGTACCGTCAGCGTCTACTTCATTGATCATATCTTGAAGTTCAGCTTCTGTTGGATTCTGACCAAGTGATCTCATCACTGTTCCTAGCTCCTTTGTTGTAATCGTTCCATCGCCATCTTTGTCAAACAGACAGAATGCCTCTTTAAACTCTGTAATATGTGAATCATAAACACGTGTGTACAAGTCGTGGACAACAGAACGATGCAATGAAGGTGGCGTTATTTTAGTAATATAGCACTTACTGTTTCATTTTGTTTTCACCATTGTTTTAGATTAATCAAAATCATGAATTAACAAGAACGTCTAATATGAATAAATGCAGTTGTAATATACGTATTTTGTCTTCTTATTTATATGAAGACTATCCAATATTGTTTTGTGTATTAGAAGAAATGATTAGACAAATACGAATTTTAAATGAACATATGTATATAGTCTTCAGGATGTATCTTACATCCGAAGTACATGATTTAATCTTTGCATATTAGTGTTGTATGTTTTATTGTACACATTTGTCACAGAGTACTAGTGAATGATATATTGTTTAGACAAATTTTAGACCAAAGCATAACATTAATTATATATGCACTTGTTATTAATGAGGTAATTTGACAAATATTCTTTAAAATAAACGACTGTCTTAATTATTTTTATCAATTTTGAAAGTCATAAAATTGGTCCAAAGGAAAATAAAACAGAAAAATAATTATGTTTCTTTATAAGTTTTGATAAAAAAACATATAAAAGAAGTTGTGTATAGCAAATTGTTTTTTCTAAAGCAAAAATATATTAAAGAAATTTTACTTTTCAGTGTATATTCTTTAAAGTTTAAAATATTTGTTATCAAATTTAGAGTGATGATTATCTAAATACAGTTTCATATGTACAAAAGAATGATATTATAATATCCTCATTTCTATCAAAATTTACAAAAAATAGATTTTGATGTATGTAAAAAGAAAAAGCTAAAAAAAAACGAACACGGCAAAAGACATTTTTCGCAATCAATTTCATCTTAGAATATAATAAATATGTTTTTAACTGAATAACAAAAATATATTTACTTTCATATTGTCAAGCCTCCATCCTTAAATGCATTCCATATAAACTTATTATTTAAACAGACACAATACTTGACTGACATATTTCTGATTCCTCTGAAACACGGAGCCCATTCTGTTTTGTTCGAAAACAGAATATCGTTTAAGCCGTTGCTATGGTGGCTATGGGGCTAAGAAGTATTAAAGCTAAACATTCTAGTTTCTAGTCCATGTCGTGTTCTATATCAAGACATCCACTTATCAGATCTTGTTTACGACTTTTTGTTTTTAACCAAATTTAAGAACGTAACAAGATATAAATTGTATAACAAACCTGCAATCTGTTCCTCGGTGAGTTGGTCAGCCTATACGAAAAGAATAAAATATGAAAAGCGTGCAGTTAACATAAATCACGTTTATACTATCAAACTGTAAATCGAATAATAATCTGTGTGTCCAATACCACGTGAAGGTTTGATTTAAAGGTACTGTGACTACAATTCTTTTTTGGAATTTACCGATTGAATATGATATTGCTTGTATTTGAAAGACGATTTAATATTTCACAATATTATTGAATACAGAAGAACGACGATGGCTTGACCACGATGGGACTGGACACAATAGTTGAGTAAAGGGTTGTTGGAGCCAAATATGGTTCGACCTTCATACGATACATGTACATACATCGAAATAGGACTTCGGCCGGGACCAGATAAGTGGTTCGAGCTATATATATGGCACTCAACTGATATTCCCTCCTTTCACGAGCTATATACGGGTTTATATAAGCGTATTTCTCAATGACATTAAACTAATCTGTTCTCCTTTCACTAAACACATATGCCACCCTTTCACGAGCTATATATGGGTTTATAAATGACACTAAATCCATATTCCTCCTTTCATAAGCTATATGCGTGTTTGTCAATGACACTAAATATTTCACGAGTTTTATACGCGTGTATAAATGACACTTAAATCATATTCCCTTCTTTCATTAACTATATACGTGTGTATCAATGACACTAAACTAATATTCCCTCCTTTCACATATATCGAAAAATGGCACCAAACCAATATTCCCTCATTCTCCTATATCGTAACGAAACATGATACTTAACTCCTATTCCCTATTTCCCTTTACTAAATGCGCATTTCGAAAGAACTTTCCTAACTGTATGAGCTAAACTAAATAGTTAAATATTTACAGAAAGGAGCTTTGCTCTTCTTAGTAATGCATGTTACCTGCAGCTAAGTAGGAGAAATGTATACAATAAACGAAACAAATAATAATTGCTAAAAACGTGTAACCTAACTGAATTAAAAAATTCATGCCAATTTAAAGATTATAAAAGTAGAACTAGAGGAATGTGTAAAGCAAATTCATTACAAATGAAATGATTGAAATAAAAGGCACATACCATCATATAACGTATCAATATTGGATATATTGTAGCGTTGTGTATACCTGAACAGATTCTGCAGAATAACAAATTTTGCAAATAATTAATCAAATAAAGGCAAAGCCATACCTGTAAATTGCCGCATTGCGGATCTTTTCATTTTTGTTATTCAAATTTACTTGCTCGGTATTTAATGTAAAGTTGTATAAAATTGTAAAAAGGACATTGAAGGTATCAGTAAACGTTAAAGTAAACTTATTGTGCATGATTTAGCATGACTGAGGGTGAAGCGGGTGATATTATATATTTTTAATAACTCGCATTTGAAAAGAGATCTTAAAAGAAAAAATATGAATATCTTTTCATAGACGCTATCCAACCTAAAGTTGTTCACACGTGAAAAATATATCACTTCACAATTTGAGTTTATTACTTCTCTAAAGATAGTCAAATATTCTTAAAGTGCTAAACTGTCATTTTCAATTCAGTGTATATAATGAAAATCATAAATCTACAGTATGCAAATCTAAAATTAGTAAATCCAAGTAAATGTGCAGACCAATAATTAGATTTAGATTTTTAAAAGGAACATTACTCCGGTTATCGGTTGAAATGCACCATAAATACAAAGTTTCAGGTAAAAAATTCTCCATAGTTTTATACGATCCTAGTTAATTACTAAATTATAGAAACATGAAACATTCCAAATATGAAGTGCGAGATCAGCTTTCGCACCGAGATGCATATTTCATTAATGAAAATCATAACAAAAAATACATCCATTATATTCTAAGAAAGTTAAATATTCTGTTGAAAATGTGAAGGTCGGCCGAACCAAACTGATTCTTCTTAACTCTAAATATATCCTTTTTTTTCAGGTTTACATAAAATATTAAAATGTTGCTTCTAGGTGGATTTTTTCTACTAGAAACTAAAGCATGCAGTCATTTATTGGAAAGAAGAGAGAAAAAGTTTGAACTATTTGACAGAAAACTATATTGGAATGCACCTGGCGATATTTTTCTGTTATTTTGTGTAATTCGACCTACACCCAGGTCTTAAATAATATTCAACAAGTGTAAGGTGCTGTTTAAATATCCTACAACCGCTGAGGTCACGGATTCGATGCAAGACCGTTTCAATTACTTTATGTGAATATGTCATATATATTTGCGAAATAACGTTGATCCTACAAATAGTATTCTGAGGTTTTCCACACCATTTATATAACCGGTTGCCGAATAATATTTGTAATATATGGTTTATTGTTTCGCTTTGCATTTTTATTTTGCCCGCATGACTTCCTGCGTAACCGGAAAGTGCTGTGACCATATAATATGAGGCGGTCTATTCTCAAAATGATCGCTACTTTAACGTTACAACGTTGCTTTTCCGTCTGCATATATGACAGAGGAACTACTTATTTGGCTTCTAGTTGAACTATAATTTCCATGTCAAGACTTTTTTCTACAATATGGTCGAACCCCTCATATGACATTTTCTATTTGAATTGGATTGCAGGATTATATATTTATTTCCTATTCAATTTGAAATTTTCTCCAAGCCACTTCTTTACTGTTGTGATTATTCGTTTCAAACAACAATTAATATTGTACTGTCTTACACATAGAGACGTGCACTTCTGGAACACTCAACGCAATGCCAATGATTATAAAAGCGTATTTTTTACCGTTACGGTATATAGTTCTCTGTTGGTACTAATACGCAGCAAAAAAAAAAAAAACACGAGATTTAATAGATTCAAATATTCAAGATTTCTTTATTTATAACTTAAACATATAATGTTTCTCATTACATACATATATTATACATACATTCAATATATTTATTTATCACGTGACACATTTTATAAAACAATTCGTAAATATTATTAAATATTTGTAACACATAAAGTAGCATCTGTACATCTGAAGTTAATATTTCATAAAGAGGTTAGACTTATTTTAAATGAATTTCGTTAACAACTTACATTTAAATAGATATCTACAATTCCAGAAATCATCTATGTTAGATAATATATATGTTCACTCATATTTACACACACAACGCCTTTAAAACAATGCTTTGTTAAAAGATTTCTAAAAACCTATATACTTGACATACATAAAGAAAATGCTGTGTATATGTATTTTCCCAATTTTAAAAGTTATGTAATTTGCATAGATTTCATCGATTCAATAAATTTATAAACGCTGGGCCTATTGTTATAATAAGGTTTTATATACACTTTGCGAGTATCGTTGTACAACGGACAGATAAGAATGAAATGATACTCGGGTCCAAGTTTTGTGTATTACGAGGGGTTATCCAGAAGTTCGTGAACAAATGTTATAAAAAATTATTGTGCACACGTTCATAAGTGTAAATTACATAACTTAAACATTTATGTATTACAAATCTATAGTAAGTAATTTATTGTTTTTCATGCAACCATTATAAAGTTATAGTAACCATAGTAACGTACATGCACATGAAGTGCCGCAGCTCAATTTTTTTTAATAAACTCAAATTTATATATGTTAATTATTAAAAACAATTCCGCGGGAAAACATACATGTTTGACGCAACGTCATTAACGTCTTTAAATTTAACATCATTTGTTGTTTTACGCGAAAGCATTCGAATCCAGCGTATATTTCATTGAGGAGGTCTTCGCCAGAGTGCGTAAAAATGGTGTCTGAAGAACGGTTAAAACAACGAGCGGCAATACAATTCTGCGTAAATCTCGGGCATACACCGATACAGACGATGGAACTTCTAAACAGAGCCTCAAAGAATGTCGTACATAATGGAATGATTGAAATAAAAGGTTGTGATCAATTCTGTTCTGTTCATAACGACCAGTTTCAATTCTAAGCTTATGAGCGGATAATCTTAGTCTAGACATAGCAATTTAAACTTGCTTAGCAAGTCTAGATATAATTCAAATTCAAAATGAAGTTTGAAGTTACTATATGTACATAACGATTTGGAATTGGATATGCTAGTGTGCCATGTTTGCAAAAATACATCAACAACTCTCTGTCTAAACACCATATGAAAATTATGTAAATTAACATTTGCAGGGTTTCTCCAGACATTAGAAAAGCCATACTGATTCAATAGTGTTTTTATGTTCGCTGCCAAATAATTTACAAATTTTTGACAATCGCTTAATAGAGATTCGTAAAGATATTTTACAATAATATTACCCGACTTCACTATTTTACACTAATGTTTTACCAAACGCACAATTCTATTTATAAACAGTGGATATCAACTAAGTTCGCCATATATTACCATATTGCAAGTTGATGTTTTCACATGTGGCAATTGTTTGCAAAATATTAGATGCATCCTTTCAATTTCTTTGAATTTAGAGTCCCCAAAGTTTCACATGCATAATTCAGAGTTGAACCTACAAATGCATCAAATAGCTGACAAATAGTTTTTGTTTTAAGAATATATTTGCGATAGACGATGCTAAGAAATTAATACACTGTTAGTATATACTGACAAAACTACCATGGAATGAGATAGATAGAAATGAATAAATGTACTGTTGTGAGTGATAAACGTAATAAAATTACATATTGAGTAAATAGTAAATCTAAGTTTATATATAGTGTGACCGTTTTACTGACGTATGTGCGACGTAGGTCACATGTAGGACGTTTACGACGTAAAAGGAGTCAGTCATAGGTAGATCTAATGCCGTCATAGGACGCGAAACCTACATAATCACAGGACGACTTGACATCTCTGACGTCATATTGGAATCGACATAAGGCGACGTAAGGCCATAGTAGCTCAGTACAACCTATAACACCGGAAGTGAACCCTGCGGATACATCCATCGCAATAAGGGACGATTGGAGATATACTTACGCGTTCGGACGCGAATGCAGTGTTAAAATTAGTAAAATAGCAGTTTGCATCGCGACAACAGTAATATACTAGACTAAGTGAATAATAGTTTGTATCGCGACAGCAGTAATATACTAGTGAGTAACAGTTTGCATCGCGACAGCAGTAATATACTATTGAGTAGCAGTTTGTATCGCGATATCAGTAATATACTAGTGAATAACAGTTTGTATCGTGACATGAGTAATATACTAGTGAGAAGCAGTTTATATCGTGACTTCAGTAATATACTAGTGAGCAGCAGTTTGTATCGCGACATCAGTAGGCCTAACATATTAGTGAATAACAGATAGAATCACGACATCAGTAATATACTAGAGAGTAGCAGTTAGTATCGCGATATTAGTAATATATTAGTGAGTAGCAGTTTATATCATGACTTCAGTAATATACTAGTGAGTAGCAGTTCGTATCGCGACATCAGTAATATACTAGTGAGTAGAAGTTTTTATCGAGACATGAGTAATATACAAGTGAGTAGTAGTTTGTATCGAGACATGAGTAATATACTAGTGAGTAGAAGTTTGTATCGAGACATCAGTAATATACTAGTGAGTAGTAGTTTGTATTGCGACACCATTAATATACTAGTGAGTAGCAGTTTATATCGTGACATGAGTAATATACTAGTGAGTAGTAGTTTGTATCACGACATCAGTAATATACTAGTGAGTAGTAGTTAATTTCGCGACATCCGTTATATACTAGTGAGTAGCAGTTTGTATCGCAACATCAGTTATATACTAGTGAGTTGCAGTTGGTATCGCGACACCAGTAATATACTAGTGAGTAGCAGTTTGTATCGTGACATGAGTAATATACTAGTGAGTAGCAGTTTGTATCGTGACATGAGTAATATACTAGGGAATAGCAGTTTGTATCGTGACATGAGTAATATACTAATGAGTAGCAGTTTGTATCGCGACACCAGTAATATACTAGTGTGTAGCAGTTTGTATCGTGACATGAGTAATATACTAGTTAGTAGAAGTTTGTATCAAGACATCAGTAATATACTAGTGAGTGGCAGTTTGTATCGCGACATCAGTTATATACTAGTGAATAGCAGTTTGTATCGTGACATGAGTAATATACTAGTGAATAGCAGTTTGTATCGTGACATGAGTAATATACTAGTGAGTAGCAGTTTGTATCGTGACATGAGTAATTTACTAGTGAGTAGCATTTTGTAACGTGACATGAGTAATATACTAATTAGTAGCAGTTAATATCGCGACACCATTAATATACTAGTGAGTAGCAGTTTGTAACGTGACATGAGTAATATACTGATGAGTAGTAGTTAATATCGCGAAACCAGTAATATACTAGTGAATAGCAGTTTGTATCGTGACATGAGTAATATACTAATGAGTAGTAGTTAATATCGCGACACCAGTAATATACTAGTGAGTAGCAGTTTGTATCGTGACATGAGTAATATACTAGTGAGAAGCAGTTTGTATCGTGACATGAGTAATATACTAGTGAGTAGCAGTTAATATCGCAACATCAGTAATTTACTAGTGAGTAGCAGTTTGTTTCGTTACATGAGTAATATACTGGTGAGTAGCAGTTTGTATCGTGACATGAGTAATGTACTAGTGAGTAGCAGTTTGTATCGCGACACCAGTAATATACAAGTGAGTAGTAGTTTGTATCGTGACATGAGTAATATACTAGTGAGTAGCAGTTTGTATCGTGACATGAGTAATATACTAGTGAGAAGCAGTTTGTATCGCGACAACAGTAATATACTAGTGAGGAGCAGTTTGTATGGAGACATCAGTAATATACTAGTGAGAAGCAGTTTGTATCGAGACATCAGTTACAGTTTGTAACGCAATTTCAGTAGTATACTAGTGAGTTGCTAAATGTTGATTAAAGTAAACAGTGTTTTTACATGATAACAGCTAATAAACATTATTAAATCAGTATTTTTGTCATGCTGAGTAAATTTTGTTGATTTGTATAAAATTATGTTGTATAATTGTATAGTCGTAATTTTATTTATGTAAGGATGAAATTGTCAACTTTATTTTGAGTATATTTATATTCTACCTCAGTTGTCAGCCCTTGATCATTTTGCTACACAATGATAAGTACTTGTTTTTAAGCATAAAACAGTTATTAAATGAAACTAAGCTAAAGCAAAAACAGGAAACGATATAACCAACAGGAGACGTAACATTCAACACAATCACAACATTAAGACAATTAATGTAGAAACTAACTACAATAAGTACTCAAGTAAACGTATTTATTTTACTTTGATTGCAAGACAAGTTCTTACAACTTCGACAAATCAGGCTCGAAGTTTTCTGGTTAGATCTTGTACTAGGCATATGCGGAAAATGTCTTGTTCAAGCACACCACACATGGCCGTGGCGGAGGATCGAACTTCCGATCATGGTTTCGGTGCTCTATCGCTTGACCACGCGCTGCACAATAAAAACATATACTAGATGAAGTGACAACAAGAGTAACCGACAAGGGACGGTCACTGGCAAAAGACGCCAGTGACAAGCTTCAACCTCGTTCACCTTGCTCTTCCCATATCGTCACATTACAGGCGTTACGGTACAAATAAAACTACCTGCCAGAATTTTTCCTAACATTTACGGCCGCATGGACATGTGTAAATCAACTATGCTACAGCTTTCTGTTTTGCATGAGATCCGCTTCACAAATTAGATAAGACGAGTGAAAACGGGTATTCCGTATCGTTAACTGAATTATGTGTTGATTTGATAATTATTATAATTGTTTACTTTTCTATAAAATGTGTACCGTTATTGTTGTGTTAGGCATTTATTTATATTTTAACTGTTGTTACTGTTCAAGTTGTTCAATTATTACCCAATAGGGTCAAGTGTTTGTAAAATGCAGTACAAATAAGTATACCCTATTAACGAATTTATTAAAACTAGGTACCTGTAATAAAGTAACATCTCCATATAATTACTTATCAAATATACACGTACCTGCTAATGTCCAACTTAAGGAAAAAAAATCAATCATCATGTTTAAATAATGCGATTTTTCGTGGAGCCCGTGGTATAGATGTAGAGCATTGGACCAAGGATAGGATGGTCATTGGTCATTGGTTCGATCCCCGCCGCGGCTATATATGGTATTCTTGTGCAAAACACATTATTCGCATATGCTTAGTACTGGTTCTGTCTAGGAAGTTTTCGAGGGTTACATGTCTAAGTTGTAAGAACTTATTTACAATCAATGTAAAAGAAATAAATTTAAATTTAAGAAAGCATAAAAAACATGCCTCTTGGAGAAATTATATGTAAAAGGAAATATTATTCATTGAAATTGGTTCAAAACGACAGATAACCAACCAAATAATGATATCGTACTGACATCACAAATCCACACCAGATAAATACTGGTTCAGTTTTATCAACAACTGTATAGCAATATGTACGTCCGTACCGTGTATTAATGTCAAAATATTCAACACCAACATCTTTAGGAAAAAGTGTCAATATATGTATATTCAAATTAATACTGTCTCGATATAATGCCAATGTAAGTATAACAATGTTCATTAGTGTTTTTGATGTTGTATTGTTGTTGTTGTATGGCGTCGCTTTGAACAATTTTCAGTCATATCGCGATGGTTTCTACTTGAGACTATTTTGAGCGCTGCCATTGGTTTATCGTCGCGACGGTTTCGGTTTGAGACAGCATTCTGAGCGCTGCCATTGGCTTATCGTCGCGACGGTTTCGGTTTAAGACAGTATTCTGAGCGCTGCCATTTGTGTATCATCGCAATGATTTCTGATTAAGACAGTATTCTGAGCCGCTGCTATTAGAGTACATCCCGACGATTTTTACTTGAGACAGTATTCTGAGCGCTGTCATTAGAGTATCATCGCGACGGTTACTATTTCAGACAGTATTCTGAGCGCTGTCATTGAAGTATCATCGCGACGGTTACTATTTCAGACAGTATTCTGAGCGCTGTCATTGGAGTATCATCGCGACGGTTACTATTTCAGACAGTATTCTGAGCACTGAAATTGGAGTATCATCGCAACGATTCTACTTTAGACGGTTTTCTAAGCGCTGTCATTGGAGTATCATCGCGACGGTTACTATTTCAGACAGTATTCTAAGCGCTTACATTGGAGTATCATTGCGACATTTACTATTTTAGACAGTATTTTGAGCGCTGACATTGGAGTATCATCGCGACGATTCTAATTGAGACAATTTTCTGAGCGCTGTTTTTGGAGTATCATCGCGACGGTCACTATTACAGAGCGCTGAAATAGGAGTATCATCGCAACGATTCTACTTGAGACCGTTTTCTAAGCGCTGTCATTGGATTATCATCGCGACGGTTACTATTTCAGACAGTATTCTGAGCGCTGACATTTGCGTATTATCGCGACAGTTACTATTTCAGATAGTATACTGAGCGCTGACATTGGCGTATCATCGCAACAATTCTACCTGCGACAGTATTCTGAGCGCTGACATTGGAGTATCATCGCGACAGTTACCATTTCAGACAATATTCTTAGCGCTGACATTGGCGTATCATCGCAACGATTTCTGCTTGAAACAGTATTCTAAGGTCTGCTATTAGAATATAATTCTGCAGACACACGTATTATTCTGAGACCTTGACGACCAAACCTAGAACTATACTGTAAAATCTAAGCACCAATTGAGGAAGCTTATAGTAGCATTTTTCTTTGACCTAGACAGAGATTGATTTCACGATTCGCTACATCTAAAACCACGCTTTTGTGTGTTTGTTTTAAAAATAAAAGATTAGTTAGATGTTATGTTGTGATTAAGCCAAGATATCCTTACGTATTCGAAAGCTCCGTTGAATAAAATGTACACCATGTCAGAGATAGTATATATCCAGTCATGTTGTATCCGGAACTAAGTTAAACTTTCGTTTCTTGGAATGGTATGTATGCAATATGTTTGTAGATTACTTGAAAAGTATGGTCAATTGTGTTGTTTACTGAAAAATATATCGTCTAGCACACACGTGTTTTTTTATTTACCTTATTGTTTCCTATTTGAGTAGGAAGATGAAAGATATTTCATTATTATTATAAAGAGTTATTTCAAATTAACAAGAAGCTACGTAACTTGCTTCATATGTACGTTAACATTATGGATAAATGCTAAAACTGATACTAAACGGTCCAATTTTATCCAGCAAACTTTGGCTTTGGAAGAGAATTCTGACACACCTGTAGCGGACGTGTATTTGAAATAATATTATAATTAAAATTATGTTTAAAATAATTTAATATTATTTTCAAAAAATATATAATTGATTTTAAATATCTTATTAAAAATACAGTTATGACAAAGTGGTTCGATTGATATTCTGCGCTGTGTGGTTACTCTACCATAACGATGTATTGTACTTCTACACAGTTTGTGTTTTGACTATTTGCTTGTCATCATCTTGACAAATTCTGAAACGAGAGAAAGACAATTGTTGATTACGTGTACAACAAGATAATACTCTCTGTAACAAAACAAAAACGTTCATATCTTTCCTACTTTATATATTCCAGAAAAGTCTTTAATGGAATATATAAAGTAGGAAAATTATGAACATATGATATCATGTAACTCACAATGCATACCTTCATAGTTAACTTGTCCATCACCATTTGTATCGGCCTCTCTAATCATTGCATCTACTTCTTCGTCGGATAATTTTTCGCCAAGATTTGTCATGACATGTCTCAGTTCCGCAGCTGTTATGTTACCATTTCCATCTTTATCAAATAGTCTAAAAGCCGCTTTTAATTCGTCTTCGTTATCCGGTTCTTTCTCCTTTTTTGCCATCATTGTAAGAAATTCCGAAAAATCGATAGTGCCGTTACCTGATATCAAAACATGTTTGGGTAACTGACATTATAACAAATATATCAAATTTATCATTGTGAGAGTCTGATCATCTATGATATGTATGGGGTGCCTCCTTTTTTCAACAGTATTTCAGTTATTGAAATGATGTCAACGCATTTAATAGTCATTATATACACCTTATCTCAGCAAACCATCGGATAGTTTCCTACTTATTCAGAGATTGTAGACTCAATACCGTATAAATGGTCCGTGATAAATTATTCCAGAAACTGTGGTTTGGATGGGATTTATAGTCACGACCCCTAGATTGTCAGTTAGACATGTTACCGACTGTACTGTACCAGCTGGGTCCGGCTTTATGTTACAAAACCAAAGTATCACTTAATCTTTATAACAAAATTGACAGTAAAACGAACTAAAATTAAGCAAAAAAACATTTAAAGACCATTCTTCATTTCCAAAAGTCCGATCAAAATGTACGTTGTTTAGCTGGAGGGGTCTTAAAATAAATCATTCTTATATAAACTTTGGGAACAAAACGTTACCATAGCTACTTCCAGTTTCTCCATTCAGACATCGCACTGACTACTAACCTCTCTCAGAAATAGTTGCAAAGAAGTCTGTCTGTCTGTCTGTCTGTCTGTCTGTCTGTCTGTCTGTCTGTCTGTCTGTCTGTCTGTCTGTCTGTCTGTCTGTCTGTCTGTCTGTCTGTCTGTCTGTATTTTTGTCTCTTTTATCTTTTTCTCTCTTTCTCTCTCTCTAACCACAGTCTAATACCTCATTCTTCCATTTGTCCCCAGTGCATAACCTTAGAAGAAATAAATGTACCGTCAGCATCTACTTCATTTATCATATCTTGTAGTTCAGCTTCTGCTGGATTCTCACCAAGTGATCTCATCACTGTTCCTAACTCCTTTGTTGTTATAGTGCCATCGCCATCTTTGTCAAACAGACAGAACGCCTCTTTAAACTCTGTAAAACATAAACGCATACATGTGCATAAGTCGTGGAAAAAAAACGATGCAAAGAAGATGGCATTATTTTAGTAACGTAGCATTAACTGTTTCTTTTTTTACACTGTTGTTTTAGATTAATGAAAATCAAGAATTAGCAAAAGCGTTTAATATGTATAGGTGCGGCTGTAAGATGTCCCGACCTCTGTTGTATGTCCGCTATTGATATACGGAGATATGTCTTTTACTTTAGAAAAAAAAATTGTATTATAAATATATGCAATATTCTGAATGTATCTTATATTCTAGGTAATGTTTGCACATTTGTGTTGTATGGTTTGCTTTACACATTGACATGTCCCCAAATTTATTACAGTATACAAGTACATATATGAAAGTTCGTATAAGATTAATTTTAAACAAAACGGAACAACAATTATTTTCTGATGTTATCAAATATAATAATGCACTTTTTAAGGTAATTTAACGAATATTTCTCAAAGATTCACGACAGCCTTTGCTTCACTTTATACAGTTTGAAAGGTATCTGTTATCTATTCAAATATGACACTTTTCCTTAATTCAGATTTACATGTAATTCAATGAGCTCATTATGCCCACATTTTACAATATATTACAAAATATCTGATTTGGCGTAGTTATCATATTAACAATGAAATAACACAAAGACGGGCACGGCAATATACCCTTTTCACGATCAATTTCGTCTTAGAAAGTAACACATATGTTTCTAACTGAATTAAAGCCAAAACAAACCTTCACATTGAATGCATTACATATCAACTTATTATCTAAACAGAAATATTATTTGACTCAGTGTTATTATATCCGAGTTCTCTAAATCTTTGAGCTCAGTCTTGTTTGAAAACAGAACAACGCTTAAACCGATGCTATGGAGACTGGAAAATGTTAAATCCAAGACTTCTAGTTTCTGGTCCAAGGCGTGTTCTATGTTATGATATCCATTTATCAGATTATATTATCAATTCATTTTAGTTTCTAACTTAGAAATTAAGAAAATAACAATATATAAATTTATTACAAACCTGCAATCTGTTCCTCGCTGAGTTGGTTAGCCTATATGATAAAATGATAAAAATGAAATAAAATAATCGTGCAACTGTTAATCCAATTACTGCTATGCGATCACCCCGAAGTGAAGGTTTGATTTCAAAGCACAATGACTACAATTCTTTTTTTTTTGCATTTCAAGTATTGAATATGATATAAATCAATCAAATAATGATAAAGCGTTGCATAATGTTACTTACTGAATTATCACTGTGAAAGGTTCAATTGATTTAGAAAATAAAGTACATAATATGTAGTGATCTAACTGTGTCAAGTAACGCAAATTAGTAATTGATATTAATATCATGCATTTTAATCATTTATATACACTGCCTTATTTAAGACTCATTTTAAACGACAATTGAAGATATTGTGCCCTCTTTTCAATGGAGATAATTATAATTTAATATACATGTATAAGATATACAGTATATATAATGTTGATGTAATCTATATGTAGACAGGATCTACTCCGACGGACTTACTATAATACATCTCTCATTGCCCAGGTCATGTATTCGAGCTCAGTTCGATTCAAACACTTTATGTGAGAAAGCTTTTCAGCTAAATGCTTCTGCACGATGGCTGTACTAAAATCATATTAAAAAATTGGCGAATTCTTCCAAATGTGAAACGCAATGCCATACCTAGTCTATAATATGATATGAAATGACACTTACCTTTTAGTTCCTTCTACCTCCAGCTATATACGTGTTTATAAATGAGACTAATTTCATAGTCTCTCCTTTCATGAGCTATATCCCTATTAAGAAATGACACTAAACTCCAAATCCCTGCCCTCCTTTGCTATACACATATTGAAAATTGCACTTAACTTATATTCCCTCTTTCTCCCATCATGTACGATGATCGTATGATCGTATCGAATCTTGATACTAAACTCTTATTCCCAACTTCCCCTTACTAAATGGGCATTTGGATATGACACCCATAATTCTTACTTTAATAAACTAAAGTAAATACTTAGATAATTGTTGACCGAACTATGATTTTTACTTCTCATTTAGGTATATCTTCTGTAGCATAATTGAAGCACACATAGAAATGTATACAATAAACGAAACTGAAACTAATATTACCAAAATCTTTTAAATGTCGTAACTATATGAATTAAAGGGATTATATTGCGATATTACCGACAATACCCTGTCATAACTTAACACGCCCAGCATGAAGATACACTTATAACTTAGAGATATACGCGTCTAAAGTGTCTAATTGCATAACCTCTTTATTACAAACATCGGGTTTCTGAAGCCACGTTTTTGTTTTTGTTTGCATTCACCATTTTCAACGAACCGCTTTCGGGTTTCCGATCAATCATCGGATAACATCGTGAAGACTCGTTCCCGATCTCGTTTCGAGGCTTTGTTAGGGAAGTTTACGGAGTTCAATGTAAACATTGTGCAATACTTTATTGCGGGATGTATAAAAGTTTTGGCCAGTATTCAATTACTATTAATTTGATAACTTTCTAGTAAATAAAGGTTATACGTCAATACATAAGCATTATGTTGTGCATACTGCATACAGGAAAAGTCTGGATTAACAGCGTGTTTGTGTTTCTTGCCAATATAATCCCTTTAAAAGTTAAAAAAGGAAATGCTAGAGAAAATATATATAGCTATTGTATCACAAATGAAATTATTGAAATTAAAAGTACATACCATACTATGTAATCAATTTTGAATTTATTATAGCCATGTGTCTACCTAAACAAACTGCAGAATGAAAACTTGTGCAAACAATAAGTCATATAAATGGAAATATATACCAGCAAACTGCCGCATTGCGGATCTTTTCGCTTTTTGTTATTCAAATTCACCTGCTAGGTATTTATTGCAAAGTTGTATATAATGTGTAAATTGAGGTATTTCAGCATAAAAGAGTTGTGCATGATATAACATAATTGTAGATGAAGCGACTGATTATATATTTGTCAAACGATATTAAAAGAATAAAAAAAAGAAAACGTTTTCATAGACGCTCACCAAACCAAAGTTGTTCATCCGTGAACTACATATCACTTCATTTATGCGTTCATTACCTCTATAAAGCTATCTCGTATATTGAATTGTGTTTCTATATTTTGCACAGGGACTTTTTTGTTGTGGGTGTTGTTTAACCAAACCATCAGTTCACTGTTTCACTGAAATAACATGTTCAATTCACTCTCGATGTTGAGGACGGTGGGATTTGTTTTGTGGAGGAGAGGGATGAAATACAATAGTCCCCGAATGATTTAGTTGTTTTTATTGTTGTTGTTTTCTGGTTTAACTATAATTCTCCCTTAAAAGTTTTCGCTTAACTGAAAATTATGAAATTAATATATCTGGAGTTATTGTGCAGAGCCTAAATAAGATTTTATTTTAAAAGAAACATAACTGGTTATTGATTGTACACCATCATATTTCGGATAATCGTTGTTTCGGGTTATCGTTGTCAAATACAATCAAACGTGTGTCCTTTTTTTCAGGTTTACATGTTCTTAAATGTTGCTTAGATGTATTTTTCTGGAAAAATAACAAAACTAAATCACATAGTCATATAAGAAAGAAGCCGGAAGATGTTTGAACTATTTGAACTACATTGGAATACACCAAGCAATATAGTTGACCTACATCCCCAGGATCTAAATAATATATAGGTGGTTAAGGTCTCACTTAAGAATTACCTCCCCCATATGACGATATCAAGATTATTACGCCCGAGAAAGAGCTATGGAATTTGGTTTGGCTAATTTGATTTGAAAATGCGTTAAATGCTCATGTTTTTTCTACAGATGAGAAGAATGGAACATTATCAGTTGTTGTGCCAGGTTTGGCTGACACTGGGTGCTGTTTGATGAAGCTATAACAGTTTGAAGATGCGTAGTGATACACTGCAAGA
Organism: Panopea generosa; assembly: GCA_029582155.1. Lineage (NCBI taxonomy): Eukaryota > Metazoa > Mollusca > Bivalvia > Adapedonta > Hiatellidae > Panopea > Panopea generosa. The sequence continues at coordinate 19,217,765 of CM055897.1, forward strand.
AATGAACAGAATCTATGGAAACAATATCCTATTACCGCTGAGGTCACGGATTCGAAGCCAGACTGGTCCAATGACTTTATGTGATATTGTTTGCGATTTAACATTTGTCCTATGAAGATTTTTTCGGAGGTTTTCCACCATTGATCTGACTAGTTGCCAGAATATTATAATTTATTATGTGTTATTGTTTAGAAATGACCTTTCATCATGGTCCCTTCTACTGTCTTTAGTGAGAAAATAAATACCGAACAAATTACATATATAACACATAATGATCTTTTTTTATATAAAACATGGATAAAATCTCATTTTGTTTTACTATTTTAAACTTGCATATGTACAAGGAGATATATTCTGAAAATTAATGTCACGTTAACGGTGATTTGAAAATATTAAAACGTTACTTCACGTCTGTATATTCTATAGAGATGTTTCTTATCTGGCCAGGAAATGTTTCCACTTAATTGTCGAACAAATCTCATGACATTTTTAATTTAAATTTGATTGCAGGGTTATATGCTTATTTTATGTTCAATTTGACTCGAACATGTTCTCCAAGCCACTTCTTTACTACAAAGACTATAGATTGATTAATTGATCGAATAGTTAGAGTCATTTTTATGCCATCGAGGGCTCACAGACGATCAGTTAACCTATCCACTGTTTCCTGCGATCCTGGAAGGTTAACCAGTACTCGAGCACACCCACACCATACGGGTATTAAAAAAACTAGGCTGAAGCAAAAATGAGAAAAAACATAACCAAAAGGAGACGTTTCATTAAACACAGCCACATCATTATTACAAAGAGTGTATAAACCAACTATAATAAGTACAGTACATATTTACAGAAGAAGTGACACTTTGTCACTTGGAAGCTTCAACCTGGTTAACGGATACACCCAACCATACTCTTTCCCCGTCGTCACATTACAAGCGTTACGGTATAAATAAAACCATCCACAAGACCATTCTCTGACAGATTCGACCGCATGCACATGTGTAAATCAACTATGTTACAGCTTCTTTCTTGCATATGATCCGCTTCACGTATCAAAATAGAGTCGTGAAAACGGGTATTCGGTATCGTTCGCTAAATAAGGATTGTGTTAATGCGATTTTTTAATATTTGTGTATTTTTCTATAAAGTGTGCCTTAATTGTTGTGTTAAGCGTTTGTTTATATTTTTACTGTTGTTACTACGTTCATGTTGTTCTAATAGTGGCCAAATAGACCCATATGTTTGTAAAAGTCTCAGTACAAATTATTTTACCTTTTTAATACATTTATGTCAAACTAGCTCACTGTAATGAAATAGTTTATAAGTAACACCTACATATAATTAATTATTGTATTTACCTGCTTTTGTCCAGGTTAAGAAAAAGGAATCAGTTGCCATTTAATTGAATTATGCAATTATACATTGAGCGCGTGGTCCAGTGGTAGAGCATTAGACCCATGATCGGATGGTCTCGGATTCGATCCTCACCTTGGCTATATATTATAGTTTTCTTGAGCAAAATCCTTTATCTTCGTATCCTTAGTAATGGTCCTACCCAGAAATAATTCGAGAGTGATTTTTCTAAGTTGTTATAATTTGGTTACAATCGATGTAAAAAGGTTTGAAAATTAAATTTTAAAACACGTTATTCATAAATTTGCATGACATTTGGAGGAACAATAAATGCAAGAGAAAACTGAATTAAATACATTTAAGTACGTCCGAAGCGGAAGATAATCACCGAGTATGCGGTATTAGTTTTAGTACTATTAACAATTATATAACAATGCATGTGTCCGTACCATTCATATCAAAGAATCGATCCATCAATATATTCTGGAAAAACTGTTGAAAGTTATCAAAAATTTATACTATTTATTATGGTATAATGTAAGTCTAAAATTGTCTTTTACTGTTGTTTGAAATATAAAAGACAAGTTTTAGCATTTACGTTGTGATAAAGCCTAGAACTCAAAACGGATTCATGCATTCCGTTAAAAATATAAACCGGAGAAAGTGATAGACTTAGTGCTGTATTCGAAATTTAATTTAACTGTCGTATCTTGGAATGGTGACATATATCGTAGATACATGCCAATTTGTGTTCAGTTTTGTTGTTTTCTGAAAATGGTATCGTTCAGTTTACAAGTGTTTTAATATTTGATTTATTTTTCTTATTAAAATCTGAGGGTACAAAAGCTTTTCTTAACCACGTATTATAATTGATTTATTCAACATTAACTCAAACTACGTAACTTGACTCATATGCGTCCGATAACATCATGGGTAAATGCTAAATAATTATGTTACTGAACGGTTTTAAGCAGCAATTATTTTATCCAGGAGAGATGGCTTATTGGTTTTTCAAATCACTCTTTTGGAAGATAATTCTGAAATATTCTACCAAATGTATATATAAAATAATAGGTCATTTTCGAAACGTATGTTTAAAATAATATTCCAGATCTAAATACTTTAAGAAAAAACAAACAAATGATATAAAATGGTTTATTAGAAATAAATATCTGACAAAATGGTTAGATGAGTAATCGCTATACGGGTTCATGACATCGTACTATACTGCTACACAGTTTATGTTTTGACTATTTACCTTCCATCATATTGACAAATTCTGAAACGAGAATAAGACTATTTAGGATTAAGTGTGAAAGAAGATATACTGTCACTCTGGAACTAAACGATAATTTGATGACATTGCAATGTCTTATATAACTGGAAGAAATATACGAATAAATATATGAACAAATGGTACCATCTAGCCCACAAAACATACCTTCATAGTTAACTTGCCCATCACCATCTATATCTGCCTCTCTTATCATTTCATCTACCTCTTCATCTGTTAACTTTTCGCCAAGATTTGTCATGACATGTCTCAGTTCCGAAGCTGATATGAAACCATTTCCGTCTTTATCAAACACTTTAAATGCTTCTTTCATTTCCTCATCGGTATCTGCGTCTTTCATTTTCTTTGACATCATTGTAAGAAATTCGGGAAAATCAATATTTCCGTTACCTGATATCAAAACATGTAGTAGTTAATTTAAATGTGTTATATATACAATACATTATGCTACAGTTTGGTTTTCTGCATGTATGTCTTTTTCGAATTTTTTCAGCAGTGTTTTAGATAATGGCCGTCAGCGCATTTAAACATCATTCCTGGAATCAGCTAGGCGGATAACCAGTACAAGACACACATTATCCATACAAACCGCCGACTGATTTCCCCAACTATTCAGAGGTGAGATATTCGTGACCGTAGAAAAAAACTTAAATTTAATATATTAGAATGGATTTTGTTTAACTTTTTTTCCTAACAGTCCTTTTTAACGACGGAAATTTCAAAAAATATATTCTCTCTCTCTCTCTCTCTCTCTCTCTCTCTCTCTCTCTCTCTCTAAGAGTGTGTCAGAAACCTAAAAAGTAGTTGAACAGTTTCATTCTTCCCTAGGACAAAACAAACTTAACGTCAGCATCTACTTCATTTATCATATCTTGAAGTTCAGCTTCTGTTGGATTCTGACCAAGTGATCTCATAACCGTTCCTAGTTCCTTTGTTGTAATTGTGCCATCGCTATCTTTGTCAAACAGACAGAACGCTTCTTTAATTTCTATAATATGCGAATCATAAACATTATATAGTCGAGAAAAAGAAAGGTGCATACAAGATGGACTTATTTTAATACATGTAACTTGACACTAACTGTTTCACTTTGTTTTTAAAACAAAGAATTGACGAGAACGTTTATGTTAACATATATTCAAAATATCATGATATGTATTTATAATTCTAATTAAATGATATATTTTATGTGTGTCTATTAATTATGCCAAGTAATTAAATAAATATATAATAGATATTGTAATTGCTCGTTGACAAACATGCAATTAAAGTACTGGTCTGATAAAGATATTGTCATTTCCGTAATAAAGATCTTTTAGTACTACATTTATGTCGAAATATCTTTTAAAATTTAGAAATATTGATTTATATCAATTTAACTTATATTGTTTCTTTGTCATGTCTTTGTCTATATTTGTCGGTATTTGTCAGTATCATCTATTTGTCTTTAACGGCTACTGCTAACTTTTGCTCCCTGGAAATGAGGTCATCGACATAAGAAAGCTCCTATCCATGGATATCTCGTAAAGCATACGGGACTATTTCAGACATTTCTCAAGAGTTATCCGATAACTGCCCCTGCGCAGTTTGATGATAGTGGAGATGAATCCAATTACTTCCCTTAGACCGCGATAAAACATACAGGTATCGTTCCACTCTGACACTAAAACTAAGTATGCGTGACGTGTTATATATGCCCTCGGGTTCAATTTGACAATGTCTTATATATGTCCTTGTTTTGATAAGGGCGTTTTGGTAATTTTGATGTGTGGATAAAGTTAAATGTGTAAAAATATAACATAGATTAATGATTTTAATGATTTTTTTACAAGTTATGATATACTTTGATATAGTTTATTTTATTATACATAAAGATTGATTATTTTGTGTAACTATAGATAAATGAAATTATTACGGTTAAGTGATTATATAAACTTATAAAAGCGACAGAATGACAATGAGACATAATGTCTTTATTTTTTAAACTTATTTATTTTTCTTCGATTGTGAAAAAAGTTCTTACAACTTAGGCAAATCATACACGAAGTCTTCATGGGTATGACCAGTACTAAATATATGCGGAAAAGGTGTCCTGCTCAAGGACACCACACATAGCCGTAGCAGAGGATCAAATCCACGACCCACCGATCATAGGTTCAGTACTTTATCACTGGACTAAGCGCTTCACTATTCACAGAGAATAATTCTTTTAAGAACCTCGTGCTATACTATCTAATTGATTATGTTGTTACAACAGATTAATATGTTTTGCATACCACTTCAATATACGAGAGGATCTTTTTAAAAAAAAACAAAAAAAACTTAACACTCTACGAAAGTTAAGAAAAAATATTAAGTTGTTTAAAGAATTATTACCAATACATTTAATTAATAAAATCATCGCATAATTCAGAAATACATACATTCGAAAACCGCTAACATTTTTCCTCCCGTTCTATTATCTGTTTATAAAACTTTAATTTGTTATCAATTTATCTGAATATCTATGTTAAATCAAACAGCTAGTTTTTAAAAAAATGTGTGATGCCAAACTTGTGTTGAAATATAATTACTCAACTACATCCTAACAAATTATATTATTACCTCCCAATAAAATTACAAGTTTTGCCTCCGGGCAGGGGAAGTCGGTAATTAAGGTCATAAATAAACACTGGCTTATTCCATTGTTTGAGATTTGAAAAACAGACAGGCGCGGGGCAGGGGGTCTCTGTTTTTTTTGTACAAGGATTATTAGATTTACTTATCTTAGGAAAACGTTTAAATTCAATATGCTGTAATATTTATAAACATTTGATATTGGTTTATCATAACGAACTTGTATTTAGTTAATTACACGTATCAATGCGATGTCTATAAAACAACCATAATAATACACAAAATGAAACATGTTTGCAGTTAGAATATCTATTTCGGATAACTAAACTTAATGAAGTAATCTCAGTACCTTCATATTTCTTTAAATAACTAAATAATTTTATTTTCGTTCCGCAAAACACTATTCATTTCATAGTTATAATTTTTATTTTTGTCTCATCTATATACACGTCATATAACAAAAGAGCTATATTAGCGTTTAAACTTGTACAAAGCCATTCTAAAAGAATTATAAGATTGATTGATTGATTCATTGATTGATTGATTCATTGATTCATTCATTCATTCATTCATTCATTCATTCATTCATTCATTCATTCATTCATTCATTCATTCTTAATGTATATTAATGTAAAGCACAATCATTTTACACGATAAAGCTCTATGTAAAATATTGCTAATCTTTATACTTAAAGCTGCAATCAACCAAGTTTTGAATTAAAAGCGGAAGAAGAAAAGAGCACTATTGCGCATTTTCAAAATTATCTTAAAAAGATCATTAAATTGAGTAATTCAAAACAATGATATGCTAATTATGCTGTATTAACATACTTATCAACCAATTACATTATCAAATCTCTTTGTTCAATTAATATGCCTCGCGTAAAGTGTTGTTGTTATTTAGTCACTGGTTTTGAGTTTTATTGATTTTCTTTCTATGACCACTGAATTATTTCATAACAAAGACACTAAAACATATATTTGTGCGAAAGAAATACACCATTAAATTATGTTTTGTTTTACAAAAGAAATGTACTTGAATTGGAAGTGTTTTGAAGGTTCTTTAGTTAAAATATGAAATTAAAATAAATCTATTATTTAGAATATAAGTAAAATACATAAATAAAAACAACACTTTAAACTACACATAACTTGCAATATTACCATGTGTATATAAGCATTTCGGGACTGACCAACATCTGCCGGCTGATATAGCGACATACATACTGTATTTAATTGGGTACTGTAATATGCTGTATTGGGTTCAATAGTACGCTCTATTGAACATACAGAAAATAAATCAGAAATACATTTTGTCTCATTTTCAAATCAAAATTGAAGCAAGATGCAAGTATCATATTTTCTATATCAAACTATCATCGTAAAGAGAATTTTATTTGCAATGAACGTATACGTTGTAATAGGTTGGCAAAAATTCACAACTAAGGTTTATAAGACATTAAAAGTGGCCGAAAACGTGATTTGAGTATTTTTTATATAGAACATATAAGGAGCATATATGCTGTTATAAAATCAAAAATGGAAGCAAGAAGACGTAAACTTATTTTAATTTTTATAACTTAATGGCTAGGCGTTGTAATAAGTTGGCAATTTAATAATGAAAAAGTTATAACGATAAAATTAAATTTCTCCTATATGTTTCTATGTAAACCAAATATGACGGTTTAGCCAGGTAAGTAGTAAAAAACACCGATATCAAGGGGGGTAACTTCTCTCGATAAGTCAGTGGGATGTCTGAAATAGTCCCACATGGGGACGTAACTTGCTGGCTATTGTACAATGTGTACAAGTACGGTTATAAGACTTCCTCACCTCTGTTTCGTGTGATCTTTATTTATATACGTATGACGTTTTCTTTTTATACAAAGACTGCTTGAAATGTTTTTTTGTATGTTAAAAGATATGATTCGACAGATATGAATTTTGAAATACATATAGTCTTCTCATTATATTTTGAATCCTACGTAATCTTTGTATTATTCTATATACATTGACACACCGCCACATTTGAAGAGACATGTCATGCGAAGCTTCGTTATAATGACGACATTTTGTGCATCTGGTAAAGCACGTCTAAACTACCGTTTAGCGGTTTTTTACTGACCGTTCCAGAGCGGTAATTCTTGGTAACGTACATGTTATCATTGCACAAATTTTAAGGTAGTTCTTTCGGTGTCTCTTTCATTTTAACGTCTGAATATATTAATACATTTCATATAAACTTATTACTTTAATAGAAATAGTACTTGACTCAGTGTTGCTATTATTTCTGATTCTTCTGGACCAGTCTTGTTCGAAATCAGAACACCGCTTAAGCCGATGCTATGGAGCGATAGGAGTGTCAATACAAGTATAATAGGTTCTAGTCCTAGACGAATACTTTGTCAAGATATCCACCTATGAGATTGTATTTGACGAGGCAGTGAATTTGTTGATAATAAAATTTAAGAAAGCACAACAGAATATAAATTGCATTACAAACCTACAATCTGTTCCTCGTTGAGGTGGTCAACCTATATGGTATAAAACATAAAAAAATAGCTTGTAGTTAACATACTTTTAAACAGTTTATCGAATTATCCACTGTGTGATCACCGACAATTGAAGGTTTGATATCAAAGCAGTTTGACTACTACAAATCCTTCTAGCATTAAGTATAATGAAAATGATTAAAGAAAGTCAAAAGACGATAGAGCGTTGCACAATGATATTGAATTACCTTTGTGAAATATTCCTTTGTTTTTGTTGCAATAAAGTACATAATATGTAGTAATTTAACAATGTTCGGTACAATTTATAAATCGATATCAGCATAATGCATTATAAGTACAATAGGCATTATCGTAGCTTTTGACTTTACATTTAAACTATATATCGATACTGTCGACAATGTACAACTCAGCATTACAATATCTTCCTTTTATCACGATTTCATCTAATAAACGAGGTTAGATTCAAACAACCGGCCGATACCTTGATCATATTGTCTTTGTTCTTTCGTATTGAACCAGGCTCCTGTTTCAACAACATATACTTTAACACTTCAAAACTTCTATGAAAAGCAGTCAGGTGATCATAACTTTAGATTGGTTTTAGTAAATCTACATATGGTTCCATTGGTATTGACTATATAATAAATAAATAATCAGTCAAAACTTAGTAAAGTTTTTAAGATTTTATGTAAAATGTTGGTGCAACAGAAGTCAGATCGGTTCGGATTATCCGAGAATGTGTCATATGACGTCATAGGTTTCCTCCATAACAATGCCAATACAATAAATATTATTGTAAATTGGTGCTCTTGTAAAACACTTAAGATAGTATTTCATAATAAGTATTATAATAAATGGGTGCGTTTTTGTATAATACTTACATAACATATTATAGTATGCTAATCACTATTATGAATGGGAGCACTTTAGCCTTTGGCCTCATGTAAATTCTTTACATAACATCTGGTCATAAATATTTTAGTGAAAAGGGACTCTTCAAAATATTACTATTGCCATAAATTTAGAGAATATATTTATTAGTTATTTTCTTAGTATAACAATAGATTTTAATATTTGTATATCCTTTTTTTTCTGATTTCTCTATTTAATGTTATGATTTTTAGTAAAAATTTTATCATGTTAAATTATATTTTGTCCCACCTGTAATCTTAAAGATGCCTCACCTTTATCGTCGATATATGTCCGAACCTAGTAGTAACACTGCACATTTATATCAAACATCATTCAATTATTACGGATATTCTATTCAATAACGTATATGTTGTCTCTGTAGTGTAATTATTTTTCATTTTATTAAATCGCGGTCCATGAAATAGTCACATATTCGCCATTATTGAGTATACCAAAATATTGACGAATAAAAAGGAAAATGCCGACATGTGTATTAACGAATTTCTTATAAAATAAATAAGCTACACGCACTGAATCAATCATTATATTCGAATGGGACCGTCCATAATGTGATGATTCAATAAACTTCTCATCATTTGCTGAACAGAAAGCTATAGGTGACGCATCTTGAAGGTGAACGATATTTTAATTCAGTGAATAGACACAAGTGTTTAACTGTTTGAGTTAATAAAAAAGTCGTTCATGAAGAATTAAGCAGAGGTGTATCTCCTGCAGCGTGGTCGGAGGAGGCATCGAAAACTATATAGCAATAAACAAAATTGATATTACAAAAAAAGTTTCTATATCTTATCTACGTGTTACTGATTTTAAAGTTCATCAGAGTATAGAAATAATGGTAGTAGAGCTTAAGAAATTGTATATAACCAGTTCATTAAACAAATGAAATGACTGACATAAAATATACATACCATATTATAAACTTCTCAATATTGAATATATTATAGCCTTGTGTCTACCTGAACAATAACTGCAAGATAAATAGTTTTGCAAACAATAAGTGAAATTTATAGAATGTCATACCTTTAAACTGCCGCATTGCGGATCTCTACATACTGTTATTATAATACCATTGCTTGGTATTCCGTGTAAAAGTATATAGCTGGTGATTTTTTCCAATACGGAATTGACCTGATCATTGAAATATATAATATATCTATTTGCCATGACATAACTAGGTTGTAGGTGGAGCGAGTGATATTATACGTATGTTAATAACCAGTGTGACAATAGATATGAAATGACAAAATAGAAAATCAGAATATATGAACGTTCACTGACCCAATATGGATCACACGTGAAATTAATATCACTTCGCTTGTTCGTTTATTACTTCTGCAAAGCTATAAATGATATTGAATTGTGTTTCTATGTTTTGCACACGGACTTTAAAATTCTTGTGTAGATGTTATTAACCCTACCGTCTGTTCATTATTTCAAAAAATATTACTTGTACAATTCACTCTCGATGGTGCAGATAGCTGCTATTTTGGGGACACATTAGGAGTAACAATTAAAACCTCGGATACTTTAGTTGTTGCCGTTTTCTGGTTTTGATATGAGTTTCTTTACCTGGTTTTATCATAATTAATTATTTTTTAAGTAACAGACGCTAATTCTCTTGACTATATATTTTAAAAATCATAAATCTACATGACGCAAATCTTGAACTAGTGCACCCCAAGTAAACGTGCACACTATTATATTGTTTTATTTGAACGTGCATAACTCTTGAAGTTGATTGATTCGCACGTAGTTTCACATATTCATATATTACAAAACGTGCCATAAATATTTCATTGTCAGCATTTATAATCGGAACAGCTAACGGCAAGGATTTATAGAGGGACGGAAAAAGCAACTGATTGAGATTTTATGAACGCTCGCGTATACAATTTTTGTTAAACTGGGGGTCATAACCGCAACCTTTAGTGTAACAAAATTGGGTTTTGTTACACTAAAGGTGACGGTGCCGACCCTTAGTGCAATTGTTACACTAAACGTATGTTATGTACATGTATTGATATTTGATTATAAAACGGATTCACATTGTGTAACATTTGTTTTTAACTAAAATTAAATGCCCTTGCTATGAAATTGGGGCATATATTTTTATCCATGTTCGTCCGGCTGTCCGTCTGATTTGTTGTGCATTCGTCTGTTTCGTTGCGTAGTGCTTCCAATATGCTTCCATATCGAATTTAAACTCTCAATGTTAACTTAATGATATCAAAATAAAGAAGAAAACATATTGATGGATTTCTGTATAATATTTCATTTCATATTATGTCAAGATCATTGATACTATAAATACAATAATGCTATCTTAGTAATAGCGTTATCTTGAGTTATGATTGTCAGAAAAGGATTACTCATTTTGTTTAGGGCACAAAGTCAAGGTTTAATGAGAAAATAGTCAAGATTTAACTTAGAATAATGCATAAATACTGTTATTTGTCACTCGCCAACTGTTCTATCTTTTTTCAGATTTTCAACTCCTGAAAGTGACATAGCCAGCTCTAGTTTTATTTTGAACTCATGTTATTACCATCGTTACAAAAGCATTATTAAAGGGTAGGTTGATGTCGCAATATATCATCAAAGTTACTGTTTTACAAATTTTATATTGGACATATTGTAATTATGGAACATTACTTTGATAAAATTATCACTTAGTGTTTGAAAATAATAACATTAATGGAAGGTAAGGAGACACTTATCATCTCAAACATTTGTAAATGCAGCAGTTAATATATAAAATGGTTGGTCTAGAAAAAATTCTTTTTTTCCTATTCATATTTAAACAAAAACTAGTAACAAGAGATTCAGGAAAACGTTTAACATCTCTGATTTATAACCACAACCCTAAGTGAAACAACCAAGTTTTATGTGATTTGGTGAAGAAAATCTTATTCCGACGATAGTATATTTTCGTTACACTAGGAGTTATTTATGACCGGAACCCTTAGTGTAACAAAATAAGTTTTTGTGGATGTAATTTGGTGAAGAAAACTAAAAAAAAAACATTCACTAAAATATTTTTTATTTGTAACACTTTTTACTTTTTGTTTTAAAATTATCATTATTCCGATATTCCACAGCATATTCACAGTCACATTTGTTAGCTGAAATTAACACGATAAAAATGAACAATATCGAATGACATGGATGCCCTGTCCACTGTCTATTTATCTTTAAATGGTGAACTTGATCCCAGAATCCAGAAAAGCTCACTTCTACGAGGAACCTGGTTCTGAACACATTTTCCATCAATATTGGATTAAATATCAGGGCGGAAGAGCGGTAACGGTGATTTTTACTTTTAGTAACGTTGACTCGAAAATATCGTGAAACGCAAACGAATCCAAAGTATTTCTGTTTTGAACATATGTATGAAGTGTCATTAACTTGAATCGATGGAAAAAAATGCTGGTTGAGCGTTGACAGCGATTTTCTATTTTTAGTAATGGTAACATTGACCTTGACCTAAAACACGGACGGACGGACGGTACGACGGACGAACATAGATACCACTATAACCCCAACACACACACACACACACACACACACACACACACACACACACACACACACACACGCACACACACACCTCCATTTTAAGGCAGTTGCATAAAAAATATATGCATTAATTGTGTAATTTGCCATTATATGTAGAGTTATTATAGAGAAGATGATTTCTGAAATTGGAATAAATATTGTAATAATACTTCACATAGTTTCCTTTAGCGTAACAAAAACATTTGTTACATTAAGAGTTGCAGTTATGACCCCATAGTGTAAAAAATTTACACTTAGGGTTTCGATTGATTGCAACCCTTAGTGTAACAATAATGTTTTTGTTACATTAAGGATTGCAACAAAGGTTAGACAAACCTTACATTTTATGTAAAAGAAATCAGCTGCCTCTGAAATTTGAATGATTATTTTGCCATATTTTTATTTCTTTGTATGCTATTTTATCAAAATTTAGTTGAGAGATGCAAATTTCCTATCCTTCTATATAAGTCCTTAAGCTAAATAAAAATAAAGCTAAATGTATATATAATGATTTCTTCAGGGATGGTATTCACCAGCTATTCTTAAGAGTATTTTTGAATTGAACTGAAGAATTGACTTTGGAAAAACGTAATAAGAGACCATTTTTGTAGACCAATATTCCCATGCATAAGCGGACACCTGATTTATGCCCAAAAACGCTCTCACACTTATTCTATCTATCATGGTAAACTAGATATCTAAGGTTGAAAATTGGATATGCATTTAATATAATGCAATTTAACAAAAAAAGTTTTGTTTTTTTTTTCAAACAAAAAATAAAATGATTTTAATATTTAGAAAAAATACAAACAAATGATCAAACTAGTTCTTTTGTTCAACACTATTTTATATGGTTAGACCAGCTGTTCAGATATCGTGTCTGAGCAATAAATGTTTGAGAATTGCTTTAAGCTCAAACCAAAACGCTTGGAATATATATATATATGTTTGAAAAATGTTTCAAACCTAAATCTTCGAACTCAACTAATGCTCCTGAAACAAAGCCTAGTTCAAGCACAATATAAACTGAAATGTTTAAGAACGGCCTCAAACCAAATTAAACTTCCAGCATAAAAACCAATTTCTACAAGTCCCAATATCAAGCCTTCCCAAAGTCTATAGCGACAAAGAATATTTTTGTCGCAATGTGCAATTCATCAATAACAATTGATCGCGTTCTGATCAATGCACTATTTCATTGTATTATTACTGATTTCATTTAACTTGATATGATTTATTAACTGGACAACAGATATTAAAAGACCAATGCCGGTATCATCGCCCGACATTTACATTGTATATATCACCTTACACAAACTGAAACATTTGACAACTACATGAAATGCGGCAAAAATATTTGAATAAATATAGATCTCCACCAGAGAATGATTGTTTTCATTCTACGCTAACAAATGTTCCGCAATGCGACACTCCTACTCACAATACCGTTAGGTAATTTACAGTTAAAATCGTTCCTTTACACATTCAATAGTGCGCAGGTGAAAGATTAAAACCAACATGGTAAGTACTCATTTTATACCATCCGTACTATTACACTGTATTACTCAGTTTTTTAAACATAGATTTTTATACGTTTTAATATGTGTATATGTTCAGCGATAAAATATCACTTCTACTTTTGAAAAACAATGATATTTGTATATGAGCAAGTGTATGCAAACAAACGATATACTTATTAAGTAATCATAACAACCAGATATTACTGTTTTACAATTGAACAAACCATTTAAATTTCTGAATGGAATACGTATAACATAACGGTTCAACTTTAGTGATTCACTAGAGTATTTTATAGTTATTGTAAAGTACCCAAGCACGATATTTTAATACTTATACATATTTCTAACGATATATTACCTTTTCAGTGTTTTATATTTTAGTTTATTTGTCTAATATAATATTAATATGTTTAAAGCAATATTTGCTATAACTATGAGTTTTTAACCTGAATTTATTTTCAAATACAGTTTCAAGTTGCTAATTGATAACTATCTTAATAAGTGGAGTGCGTGGTCTAGTGATAAAGCAGAATCGAGAACTGTTTAATCTTCCACCGGGCCTTTGAGTTGTTTGATGGAGCTAAGAACTTAACCGTATATATAATAATATATCAGACCTTGTATGTAGAGGGGTGCTTGCGTGCCTGTGTGTGTATGTGCCGTGTATGTTTAGCGACAACATACCTATATAAGAGTTATAAGTTTGATGAAGTTGAATCAAAACAATGAAATATTCCTTCCTGACTGCTACATGGATATATGGAAACACATGTTTTAAGGATGATCAGTCCTGGGAAGCCTGTACGTCACGGAAGCAGATAACAAGCTTAGTACCAAATAGGTGTAGCAAAGTTTTCCCCATTTTGTTCGTATTTAATATGTATATATTAATATTAATAATTATGTTAAATCAACTGTTACAGTAACTGATTCATTTTACATGAAAGAAACAAAGTCAGAATGTCAACTAGCAGTCGTACATTTTAAGTGAAATAATTCAATTTTGACGTTCTTGATACTGTAGCGGTGGCCTAAGGGTAAAGCGTTCGCCTAGCATGCGGAAAGTTGCGGGTTCGATCCCTGACCGGGTCATATCAAATAATTGAAAAAGGAATAAATGTCTGTATATCGTGAATGAATGGGTAGCATACCATGCTTGTACTTTCGCTATATAAATGAATAATTGTTGAAAGTGACGCTAAACAGAATACACCAACAACTTCAGATGTACCTGAGCATTTTGTGCCTGCACGTAATCCTCGCAAGTAGGTGTTGCGGTATGAGAAGACACGTTGAGATAGAGAAATATCATACTAGGAGAACATACCGTTTCTCGTTAAAAATTTTGTTCAGAAACCTATTAGGGTAATCTATAAATAAAGGTTTTAAAGATTAACTTAACTTCTGTGATCTATATCTTAGTGTAACTATATGGCAATGTTAATCCTTATGCTCGCTGTTTACCATTTCGCCGGTGTAACATTAAATTTTGACCCCGTTGAAAAATGACCCCCCCCCCCCCCCCCACACACACACACACACACCCCACACACACCCCAAGGGTCATTTTCAATGTTTAAAATTGACCCGGGTCACATTTCAACATCAAATTCTGATCAAAACAGTCGTTGAAAACATATCAATGTTAAATTTTGATCAGACATGGGGTCCATTTTTAACGGTTTGTTAAATATTAACATCACATGACTGCTGTCGCATGATGCAACAATTAAACATAAACCTTGGTAAGCTTTGTTACGATCGGTTGCTAGTATTACAAACGGTTGCTATAGCAGTTAGTGATACTAACAAAACAATATTAATTCCTTTTCAAATTGACATAGACAAAATCCATGCGAACAATTTGATATGATCATATCATTTTATAATACAAGGCAACTCCCTTTAATAGCAATGTACAATCTGCATTTTAGTTTATGTTTAAGCTGTTAAAATATATTATCATATTACAAAAAGGTAATAAAATGGAACGAAAATAGGAAGGTATTGGAAGAAAAACAAGACCGTAAGACAGCGTGCTGGACTGATTCGCACTGCTTTGTCAATAAATACTAAAGACCTGACCAAGTTATATTATTTGTTACACACATGCACGTTTCACACACAAGTGAGTGTTATTAACTCTTGGGTTCTATATCTGTTTCTAAGTTATTAAACGTTTTAAGTGAGGAATGGAGTCTAACCAAGATTTTTTTTGTGGTTTGTGGTTGACACTGCAACTCTTAGTGTAACAAAAATATTGTGTTACACTCAGGGGCGATATGTGACATATTGTTGCAGTATGTAACACAATATCTGTATATTACTGATACGTATTTTTATGCAACGTCCTTGAAATTGGGGGGTGAGTGTGTGTGTGGGGGTGATATTGTGCTTCAAAATTTATTTTGTTACTTATTTTCTTACACTAATGTTTGCAGTCGTGTGTGCGGACGGACGAACATGCACAACACCATATATCCCCATTCCATAGCAGGATAAATTTCTAGTTGAACAAATATTGTTACCCTAATTGAACCTGTTGTATAATCAAATGTCAATACATGTACCAAACATATGCTTAGTGTAACAATTACATTAAGGATTGACACCGCAAACGTCAGTGTAACAAAACCCATTACGTTTGATAACACGAGGGCGTTAGTGTAGTTTCAAATCTATCGCATATGAGGTTACAGAGATATGTGCATGATATCAAGATGCACGAAAAAAATTTAACCAGCATTTCTAAGCAGAACAATCGCCATAATTTGCATTATATTCAACCAAAAATTATTTAACTTGATTGTTTAATAACCTTGAAAACTGGTGAAGTTTCAAATCAATCTAGTAGGTGTGGTTACTGATATATTTGCATGATAGTAACTTGCATGCACAATTTTAGCCGAAAGTATGACGCCGATGTACGGGAGCTGAAAACAGAGAGAGAGAGAGAGAGAGAGAGAGAGAGAGAGAGAGAGAGAGAGAGAGAGAGTTGATATAGGTATGCTTCATTGCATTCTTAACATCTGGACTTACTACCACACTAACGAAAGGCAATTCCGACAAACACCTTTCCTATATCACACGTGTTATCACCAATGAAACAACGTATCCATAGCATAGCGGCCGTTGTTTTATATAGCGTATATCAACATTTTCCGGTTACAATTCACACTTTATATCCACGAGAACATCCGAATTTATTATAGCAGTTTTCAATCTTGAAATGTGGTCCGGCCGACCCTTCGGTCAGTTTCCAATTGTTTGTGATTAGATTTTAACGAGGGTCATTTTTACATGTGTGGGCGGGTCTTTAAATAAGTGTCGGGGTCAGTTTTTAATGTTAAAAATGGATCACTCATCGTTGAAATGTGACCCATGGGGTCATTTTTCAATGTTACACCGGCACTACCCTTCGTATTAAATTCATCACCTGTTCCCAGGCTGATCTGGAATGAGTGATGTTAACATAAAACATACAACCAATGCTAATAACTATTTCGCTTTCGTATAACATACCCATATGGACAATAAATGAGTAGAAATGTTGATAACAGCCGTTTACTAATACTACAAATACCATGTGTTCGCTAGAGAACTTTATTTAGATTTATTATATTACATGTGTGTTAGCCGTTCATTGTCAACTCTCTATTAATCATATAGGTATATATCTTTAAATAATCGATTAACATTTTATAAGTGTTTATTTTATTAGTGGGTCACCTTTTTGTATTTGTATACATACGTATGTTTATATGAGAGGGATGATTTTTAATTTAATTACTAATAAATATATAACAATACTGAATTCTTTGAGAATAGTTTATAAAAACGAACTTTCGAAATATATACTGAAGGGAAGCACTAACCCGCTACCTGACATTTCATGTACCTGATATTTTATGTTTTTTCTTAAAAAGTATCAAAACAATTTCGTTGAAGTTCGACTTGAACGAGAAATAACATTTTGGCTATGTGAAAATATATAATTGGCTGTTAATGTCATACACACTTTTTAATAGTGCTACTTCATATGTTGACGAAGATATTGAAAATCCAAAATATCGGGTTAGCTGTTTCGTTCCGTTTATTATTCCTTCTTGGGGGATGAAAATAAATGTTTAAATGTAAGTAAAAAACAATTACGTGGATAAAAACATGGAAATATGATAAAATCAAAATGAAAAATCAATTTAATTGTGAAATCGTTCACAAAATATGATGCGCGCCTTCAGGCACGCAAGAAATGCTAAATGTACCAAATAATTCAATTAATATGACTGATACTATGTTTTAGTAAAATTCAAATTCTATTTTGCGTAAAGTATGTAACGAAAGTTGATATTCAAAATGACGTCACTCTGACGTGACGTTTCACTACGTCGCGAACTGTTTTGCGGTTAAAATAAAAACAATTCTCTATTTCAGGTTGACAAACTTACAGACGAACAGATTGCTGGTAATTATTTACACTACCCGTATTAGCATATTAATTCTTAATATATACATTTTTTCCGGTTCCCAGGAATTGCAGTGTTGTTATTGGGTCTGGCACCCTAGAATCTCGATCTATTGCAGTTTTATTATTAATTCTGATTCTCTGGAATCATTAACTCTTGCAGTATTGTTATTGTTTCTGGTTCCCTGGAATCACGAGCTATTGCTGTATTGTTATTGTTTTTGATTTCTTGGAGTCGTAAACACATGCAGTGTTGTTATTATTTCTGGTTCCCTGGAATAATTAGCTCTTGCAGTGTTGTTATTGTTTCTGCTTTCCTTGGAGTCATGATATCTTACAGTGTTGTTATTGTTTCTGGTTCCCTGGAATAATTAGCTCTTGCAGTGTTGTTATTGTTTCTGCTTTCCTTGGAGTCATGAGTTCTTGCAGTGTTGTTATTGTGTCTGGTTCACTTGAATCAAGGGTTCTTGCAATGTTATTATTGTGTCTGGTTCACTGGACTCATGAATTTCTGCAGTGTTGTTATTGTGTCTGGTTCTCCTGAATCATGAGTTCTTGCAGTGTTTTTCTAAAATAGATTACCGTTTTTAAAGTCCATGCCAGGGAACGTGAAGATCGTTTCATACTTTTTTACATCTCATGTACAAACATTATAAAATTGAGAAGGTGGTTTCTTTCTTGGTTGTGCGTCCGGTACTTCCAATGAAATCCTTTGTTAAATATGATATAGTTCAAACATAGTTTAACCAATGAAATCCTTTGTTAGATATGATATAGTGCATACATAGTTTAACCAATGAAATCCTTTGTTAAATATGATATAGTTCAGACATAGTTTAACTAATAACGCGCGAGGGATATAATCAACTTATTTTCATAATGTTACCAAACTGCACAAAACTAAACCATTTAAGAGGTACAAAATAAGTATTTTTTAAAATCGTTCGCTTGTCATTGGTTTGAGTATTAAGTCGGTCATAGATCACCTAATGATCTCCTAACTTACTAAGTTATATATCAACCCTGCTGTGCTTCGTTATCGCAAACTTAAACTAGAAGATCAATAAATGATCTATAAGTTATACTAGGATCTCAACTTAAACCTAAGTGTGGCAGTTTACCCATGTTCATGGTGTCCATTTGTTTAAACACTATTTATTCATGATAGAAAATGACATCATATCACATGTATATTTATATTCCCGAGATACTACAATAGCAATACAATGAATACATAAAGGCACTTTTATTACCTTGTGTAAATTTCTTTTCATTGACTTTGTTCTACATAGAGGAGGCACACATAAACATGTATTATATAAGATCGTCATACCACCCCACCTCCCACCCACCCTAACAATCGGACTGGCATGTGTTATCATTTAAATATAAACTACGCTAAGAATGAATACTAAAAGCATAGTAAGTATTTGTAAATGTTGAGCTTCCATTACAAAAATGAAAGTATCATTTAATTTTTTCGATAAGGATTGTAACGGTATTATTACAACAAAAGAACTCGGGACAGTGATGAGGTCATTGGGACAGAATCCAACAGAAGCAGAGCTACAGGACGTGGTTAATGAAATGGACGCTAACGGTCAGTTTATGCCTATAATTCATTTGATAATCATTTATATGGTTTATACGTTTAACACATGATTGAAAACTGATTCGGCATGTTTACGGTTATAACACTTATGATATTGATATTCACTGGCTGGTTCAATTTGAATATTACACTAACTGTATAGGTTTCACTTCACAGTTGAATTTTGTTCTTTTTCTATATAAAATAATGTCTAGGATTTCCACGGTAAAACAAATATTCCACTTAAAAAAAAGTTAAAAAGTATTTTTCAGGAATGAATCCCCGCAAAAAATATACAATAATTAGTAGGTTGGCCAGCATGACATTTTTTAAAGATTACAGTGGCACCCTAAGATTTATTTTTTAAAAGAAGTCCTCAAATGCTCATAAATATATGTATCTGTTAACATCCTATAAAAGTCATTTTAACACCAGTGATGTCTCATACATCTTTTTAACCTAATTACATTTTAACTTTTTAAGCTTAAAAACCACGTTACCGCTATTGGAAAGGGGGCACCTGTGTAGTGTTAGGTTATATATATATATATATATATATATATATATATATATATATATAGGTTAAAGTAATACATATATAAGCTTAGGTTTTGATACTATACATTATTTAGATCTAAAACTACATTTAATCTAATGGCAAGCTTTATTTGGCGGTACTGACAGCTATGTTTCATACCCAGTGCGGGGATTCAGATGAGAGTGAGCGAGGGGTAATCGTACTGACTATCCGTTTTGTTATAGCTTATCAATTTCACGTAACTTTAAAACAGGTATCAGTTTGTGAATATATGTACTGAACAAAATAAAACCTCAAGTATTCATACATATAATGAACGGATCGGAATAGCTGACCAGCCATTTTTGTATTTCCAACATCTTAATCAAATTTTGAGAAGCGTTATTAAAAACTTTATACAATGTTAACAGAAAATCTGTATTGATTTTACATAGCCTTTTCGTTCTTTCGAATATCAATCCAAGTAAATTGCTTTTATCCTTTTTGAGAAAATACATAAAGTACTGGGTACATAAAATGTCAGGTGGCTGGTGAGCTCTTCCATTCACAGGTAAAATAACCAACATAATTTCGGGCAAACATTTAGTTTTCAAATAAAACCAGCTGTATCAAGCACGGATGCTTTAGAAATATTGAACTTCATGAAATTCGTTTTCCACGTACATTGACGTACCAGTCTGTTCCGTGATTATCAAATAAAACGTTTAATCTGATTTAATTGATTTTAGTATCAATAAAAATAAAACATTGTAAAACGTTGAATTTTGTTCAGTTTTCTTGATTTTAATATGCCTCAAATGTTCAGAACTTTACCCAAATTGGACATTGCTGAACAAAAAAAGAAACTCCCGCTATGCTTAAGCATAGCTGAGATTTTTGTTCTCTATCCCTACCATATTTAATCAATAATTTTATCGTTTTCACATAACAGTCAAGCCATAATATTTTCTATACACCTTAGAATTCACGTTCGATACAGAAATTATTTAAACTATATTTTCATGTTTCGATATATCTGCACTTCAACAAAGCGGAAGTTTCTATTTTTGTTATGCATATATGCCTAAGACAATATGCTATGCATAATTCAAATCGAATTTATGCTCTGTTCTGTTCCTGAATGAAAGTACTTGTTCTTCTGTGCTCTGTCTAAACGCTTATTAATCGTTTAATAATCGATGACAACGGAAAACATGACTTTTCTGATAATAATTTTTTCCTTTAAATATAATTTATACAAACACTCTGACGCAAACACGTTTTCTGTGAACATTTGTAGATTGATTTATTTAGAAACATGTCGTTTTAATATTTGTATAACAGGAAACGGCACGATTGATTTCCCAGAATTCTTCACCATGATGACATGGAAAATGGAGGACACTGACGCCGAAGAAGAGATAATAGAAGCGTTTGAAGTATTTGATAGAGACGGAAACGGTTTCATCTCAGCAGCTGAATTAAGACATGTTATGACAAACCTTGGTGAGAAGTTAACTGATGCAGAAGTAGATGACATGATCAGGAGGGCTGATATTGATGGTGACGGCCACATAAACTATGGAGGTGTTTATTTCAATGTTTCATATATTGTTATGATAAAATGTATTGCTTAGTTTACTTCAGGAAGCAATACCTATATTTTTTAACCATTCATAAATTGAATATACCGGTCTCGCCGGTCCGTCCGTCGGTGCATGCATTCGCATGTTATTAGAGCTGTTTGTTCTTTTTTTTTTCAGGTCAATTTCCATCCGTCATTATCATGATAAATTGTATTTTTTTTGTTTCCCTGTGGTAGCAATAAGTACGCGTGTATATATACATGTATATTTCTGGTGCCCTCTGGTTCTTTCTCTTGATACTATTTCATCCGTCAAACACACCCTTCACTATGTATGTATATAACGGGTGGTCTATGGTGCTTTCTCCGGGTCAATTTTCATCCGGAATATTCACACTTCACCATTAATGTTATTACCAGTATTAGGAGCTTGTCACATACAACATAAGTGCCATCATGAGGTTAACTATGAAGTCAGCATCCACGGTCTAAATTACTATGTAGTACCCGTACTTCACTTTAAATGCTGTTAACCACGGCTCAAAAGGCCGAGCTTACTAACATAACTAGCTAAATTAATAGTCAAACTGTGTTACATATGATGCCTATGCCCATTACAAATATTGCAATACTATAAATTCAGCACTTATGCATTAGCACATACTTTACAAATAAAGCTGTTTTAAAAAAAAAAATGTGGTTGAGTGCCCAGCCAAGCTGAGATCGTTTGGCATAACTGTCACTTCGGCGGTCATTACACGTTTAATATTCAACTCGTGCTTTAGCGATTGTCGTCTAAACACATACTTACATAGCACTTCATTTGTAAAAGCATGACTTTGTATTATCTTGTGACTAAAGCAAATTATGACTATTACAGTAACATCTCACCACATAGTTTAACATAAAACAACCCAACAATTAATCTAACATGTAACAACCCACCACATTATCTAACATGTAACTACCAACTATATTTTCTAACATGTAACTACCCAACGAATAATCTAACATGTTAGCACCCACCACATTATCTTACATGTAACAATCCACACCACAATCTAACATGCAACAACCATTCACATAATCTAACATGAAACAACCCACCATATAATCTAACATGTAACAACCCACCCTATAATATAACATGTAACAACCCACCACATTAACTACATGTAACAATCCACCATATAATCTAACTTGTAACAACCCACAACATAATCTAACATTTAACAACCAACCACATAATCTTACATGTAACAACCAACACGTAATCTAATGTGTAACAACCCACCATATAATCTAACATGTAACAACCCACAACATAATCTAACATTTAACAACCAACCACATACTCTTACATGTAACAACCAACACGTAATCTAACGTGTAACAACCCACCATATAATCTAACATGTAACAACCAATCCCATAATCCAACATGTAACGACCAACCACATAATCTAACATGTCAAACCTCCCCCACTTTCTAACATGTAACAACCAACCACATAATATAATATGTAACAGCGTACCATATAATCTAATATGTAACAACCCACCCTATAACATAACATGGAACAACCAACCACATAATCTAACATGTAACAACTCACCATATAATTTAACATGTAAAACCACCACATTTTCTAACATATAACAACCAACCATATAAAATAACATGTAACAACCCATCACATTATCTAACATGTAACAATGCATCCCATTATCTAACATGTAACAACCCAACACATAATCTAACATATAACAACCCACAACATTACCTAACATGTAAGTACCCACCCCATAATCTAAAATGTAACAACCAACCACATAATTTCACATGGAACTACCCACCACATAATCTAACATATAACAACTCACCCCATAATCTAATATGTAACAACCAACAACATAATGTTACATATAAAACACACCACATTTTCTAACATGTAATAACTAACAACATAATCTAACATGTAACAACCCACCATATAATCGAACATGTAACAACCCACCACATAATCTAAAATGTAACAACCCACCACATAATCTAACATATAACAACTCACCCCATAATCTAATATGTAACAACCAACAACATAATGTTACATATAAAACACACCACATTTTCTAACATGTAATAACTAACCACATAATCTAATATGTAACAACTCACCCCATAATCTAACATGTAACAACCAACAACATAATGTTACATATAAAACACACCACATTTTCTAACATGTAATAACTAACCACATAATCTAACATGTAACAACCCACCATATAATCTAACATGTAACAACCTACCACATAATCTAAAATGTAACAACCTACCACATAATCTAACATATTACAGCCCACCACATAATCTATCATGTAACAAGCCACAACATAATTTGACATGTAACAACCCATCTAACATGTAACAACCCATCTAACATGTAACAACCCAACACATAATCTTAAATGTAACAACCCATCACATTATCTAACATGCAACATCCCACCACATAATCGAACATGTATCAACCCACAACATAATCTGACATGTAACAACCCACCACATAATCTAACATGTAACAACCCACTACATCATTTAACATGTAACAACCCATCCCATAATCTAATATGTAACAACCCACCTGTAACAAAATAGTTAGGATGTTGTAGCCTAATTTAGTAGTGTCGGCTAGTACGTGTCCATTGTAATGATATAGGCTATATTTAGAACAGGTAGCGTGGAATTGTTAAAACGTATCGATAGCTCGGTAGGATTAATGTTTTTAAAATCTTTTCACATTTTAATTCTTTGATTAAAGAATAAATCATTTTGAAGTTTATTCCATCAAATTCCATTTAGTATTAAGAAAGTTAGAAGACTATCGTACGATACATGAAATTTTGTTGTTCTATAATTTGCACGAAATTCACTAAGGTATGTGGACTATTTTGCTATATATTCTGACTCTATTATGCGGAAACTGTCCAGTATTAGCAAAATCATCTTTGGAGTGGTTGTGACGAGAAAGATTGAGCATGTTAATGTTCCAGTATATAACGGCAGATGGGTATGTTACTCGACGGGCTACATTCATCTTGCTACAAGTTTGTGGCATGATATTTCAGTAGTATATTGTTACGGGTTGGTTCATCATTTGTTTGACTCAGGGACATGATCATGATTATATACTATTACTCGACGGGCTACATTCATCTTGCTACAAGTTTGTGGCATGATATTTCATTAGTATATTGTTACGGGAAGGTGCATCAGTTGTATGACTCTGGGACATGATCATTATTATATACTGTTACTCGACGGGCTACAATCATCTTGCTACAAGTTTGCGGCATGATATTTCAGTAGTATATTATTACGGGTAGGTGCATCATTTGTATGCCTTTGGGACATGATCATTAGTTTATACTGTTACTGGACAGGCTACATTCATTACATTCATCTTGCTACAAGTTTGCGGCATAATAATTCAGTAGTATATTGTTACTTTTCGGTTCGTCATATGTATGACTCTGCGACATGATCATTATTATGTACTGTTACCCGACGAGCCACAGGCATTTTGCTACATGTTTTCGGCATGATATTTCAGTAGTATATTGTTACGGGTTGGTGCATCATTTGTATACCTCTGAGACATGATCATTATTATATACTGTTACTCGACGGGCTACATTCATCTTGCTACAAGTTTGCGGCATGATATTTCAGTAGTATATTGTTACGGGTTTGTGCATCATTTGTATGCCTCTGGGGCATGATAATTATTATATACTGTTTCTCGACGGGCTACAAGCATCTTGCTACATGTTTGCCGGCATGGTATTTCAGTAGTATATTGTTATTGGATG
Organism: Panopea generosa; assembly: GCA_029582155.1. Classification (NCBI taxonomy): domain Eukaryota; kingdom Metazoa; phylum Mollusca; class Bivalvia; order Adapedonta; family Hiatellidae; genus Panopea; species Panopea generosa. The sequence continues at coordinate 19,243,583 of CM055897.1, forward strand.
GTGCATCATTTGTATGCCTTTGGGACATGATCATTAGTATATACTGTTACTCGACGAGCCACAGATATTTTGCTACAAGTTTGCAGCATGATATTTCAGTAGTATATTGTTACGGGTAGGTGAATCTTTTGTATGCCTCTGGGACATGATAATTATTATATACTGTTTCTCGACGGGCTACAAGCATCTTGCTACATGTTTGCGGCATGATATTTCAGTAGTATATTGTTTCTGGACGGTGCATCATTTGTCTCTTTTGGCATGATAGGTATGGTACACTGTTAAATGGTGGATATACTGTTACTGGATTGGTATACTGTTACTGGGTGGGAATTCTATTACTGGGTGGGTATACCGTTACTGGCTGGGTATATCGTTATTGGGTTGGTATGCTGTTACTGGGTTGGTATTCTGTTCCTAGACCAGTATACTGTTACTTGGTGGTATAGGTATACTGTTACTGGGTGGGTATACTGTTACTGGGTTGGTATACTGTTCTTTCATGTGTATACTGTTACTCGGTGGGTATACTGTTATTGGGTGGTAATACTGTTACTGGTTGGGTATCCTATTACTGGATGGGTATACTGTGACTTGATGGGTATAAATTTACTGGTTGGGTATACTGTTACTGGGTGGCTTGGCTATGCGTTTACTTGGTGGGTATACTGGTACTGAGTGGGTATACTGTTACTGGTTTGGTATACAATTTCTGGGTGGCTACGCGTTTTCTGGGTGGGTATACTGTTACTGGTTGTGTATTCTGTTATTGGTTCGGTATACTGTTACTGGGTGGGTTTACTGTTACTTTGTAGGTATACTGTTACTGGTTGTGGATACTGTTACTGGTTGGGTATACTGTTACTGGGTGGGTTTACTGTTACTTTGTGGGTATACTGTTACTGGTTGTGAATACTGTTACTGGTTGTGTATACTGTTACAGGGTGGGTATTCTGTTACTGGTTCGATATACTGTTACTTGTTGTGTATACTGTTACTTGGTGGGTATACTTTTTCTGGATAGTTATACTGTTACTGAATGGGTATACTGTTACTGGTTGGGTATACTGTTACTGGGTGTGTATACTGTAAATGTTTGGATATACAGTTACTGGGTAGGTATGCTGTTTTTAGGTGGGTATGCTGTTACTGGGTGAATTTACTGTAACCGGGATGGGTATACCGTTACCTGGTTGGTATACTGTTACCTTGTGGGTATACTGTTACCGGATGGGTATACTGTTACAGGGTTGATATACTGTTACTGGATTTGTATACTTTTACTTGTTGGGTATACTGTTACTTGGTTGGTATTCTGTGACTGGGTGGGTATACTTTTACTGGCTGGGTTTCCACTTACTGGGTGGGTATACTGTTTCTGGATGGCTATATGTTTACTTGATGGGTATACTGTTACTGGGTGGGTAAACTTTTTCTGGGTGGCTTTGCGTTACTTGATGAGTATACTGTTACTGGTTTGGTATACTGTTACTGGGTGGCTATGTGTTGATTAGGTAGGTATTCTGTTACTGGGTGGCGACGCATTTACTTGGTGGGTATACTGTTACTGGGTGGGGAATACTGTTTCTTGGTTGGCATACTGTTACTGGTTAGGTATACTCATACTGGGTGGCTATGCGTCTTTTGGATGGGTGTATTGTTACTGGTAGGTATAATGTTACGGGTGGCTATGCATTTATTTGGTTGATATAATGTAACTGGTTGAGTATACTGTTCCTGGGTGGCTATGCGTTTACATGGTGGGTATACTGTTACTAGGTGGCTTTGCGTTTGCTTGGTTGGTATACTGTTACTGGTTTGGTATACTGTTATTTGATTGGAATACTGTTACTGGTTGGGTATTCTGTTACTAGGTGGCTATGCGTTTACTGGGTGGGTATACTGTTACTGGATGGGTATACTATTACTGGGTGGTTAAACTGTGTTTGGGTGGTATACTGTTACTTGATGGGTATTTTTTTTACTGGTTGGGTATACTGTTACTGGATGGCTATGCTTTTATTGGGTGGGTGTACTGTTACTGGGTTGGTTTACTGTTACTGGATGAGAAAACTGTTACTTGATGGTAATACTGTTACTGGTTGGGTAAACTTTTTCTGGTTGGCTATGCTTTTACTAGGTGGGTATACTGTTACTGGGTGGTAATACTGTTACTTGGTGGGTATACTGTTACTGGGTGGGTATACTTTGACTTGATGGGTATACTTTTACTGGTTGGGTATACTGTTACTGTGTGGCTATGCGTTTACTTGGTGAGTATACTGTTACTAGGTGGGTATACTGTTACTGGTTTGGTATACCGTTTCTGGGTGGTTATGCGTTTTTCTGGGTGGGTATACTGTTACTGGTTGTGTATTCTGTTATTGGTTGGGAATACTGTTACTGGGTGTGTGTATACTATGACTGGGTGGGTATACTGTTACTGGTTTGGTATACCGTTTCTGGGTGGTTATGCGTTTTCTGGGTGGTCATACTGTTACTGGTTGTGTATTCTGTTATTGGTTGGGTATACTGTTACTGGGTGTGTATACTATGACTGGGTGGGTAAACTATGACTGGGTTGGTATACTGTTACTGGTTGTGTATTCTGTTATTGGTTGGGTATACTTTTACTGGGTGTGTGTATACTATGACTGGGTGGGTATACAGTTACCGTGTGGGTATATTGTTACTTGGTGTGTACACTATGACTGGGTGGCTAAACTGTTACTGGATGGGTATAGTGTTACTGGTTGGGTTTACTGTTACTAGGTGGGTTTACTGTTACTTTGTGGGTATACTGTTACTGGGTGGCTATACTGTTTCTGGTTGGGTATACTGTTACTGGGTATGTATACTGTTAATGTGTGGATATACTCTTACTGGATGGGTATGCTGTTACTAGGTGGGTATGATGTTACTTGCTGTGTTTACTGTAACCAGGATGGGTATACTGTTACCGGGTTGGGTATACTGTTACCTGGTTAGTATACTATTACATTGTGGGTATACTGTTACCGGATTAGTATACTGTTACAGGGTTGGTAAACTGTTACTGGGTTGGTATACTTTTACTTGTTGGGTATATGGTTACTTGGTTGGTATTCTGTGACTGGGTGGGTATACTTTTACTGGGTTGATATACTGTTACTGGATGGGTATACTGTTACTGATTTGGTATACCGTTACTGGGTGGGTATACTCTTCCTGTGTGGATCAACTGTTCCTGGGTGGATATACTGTTACATGATGGTTATACTGTTACTTAGTGGGTAAACTGTTACTGGGTGGATATACTGTTACTGGATTTGTATACTGTTACTGGATCAGTATACTGTAACTGGGTTGGAATACTGTTACTGGGTGGAATACTGTTACTGGGTGGGTATATTATTATTGGGTTGGTATTCTTTTACTGGATTGGTATACTGTTACTGGTTGGTAAAACTGTTACTGGGTGTGTATGCGTTTACTGGGTGTGTATACTGTTACTGGTTGGATATGCCTTTACTAGGTTTGTATACTGTTACTGGTTGGGTATGCCTTTACTGGGTGGGTATACTGTTACTGGATAGGTATGCCTTTACTGGGTGGGTATACTGTTACTTGGTGGGTATACTGTTACTGTGTGGGTAAACAGATTGTAACTGGGTGAATATACTGTTACTGGAGTTGTTTACTGTTACTTGTTGGGCGTACTTTTACTAGATGGGTATACTGTTACCGGGTGGGTATACTGTTACTGGGGGGGGGTACTGTTTCTTGTTGGGTATACTATTACTGGGTTGGTGTACTGTTCCTTGATGGGTATACTGTTACTGGGTGGGTATACTGTTACCGGATGGGAAGACTGTTAATTGGTTGGTATATTGTTACTGGGTAGGTATACTGTTAATGAGTTGGTATATTGTTACTGGGTGGGTTTAATGTTACTGGGTGGGTTTACTGTTACATGATTGGTATACTGTTACCGGGTTGGTATACATTCTTACTTGTTGGGTATACTGTTACTGGGTTGGTATTCTGTGACTGGGTGGTGATATTTTTACTGGGTTGATATACTGTTACTGGTTTGGTATACTGTTACTGAGTGGGTATACTCTTCCTGGGTGGATCATCAGTTCCTGATTGGATATACTGTTACAGTGTGGGTAAACTGTTACTGGGTATATAAACTGTTACTGGGTGGGTATACTGTTACGTTAATGGGGGGGGGGGGGTATTGTTACTTGTTGGGTATACTATTATTAGGTGGGTATACTGTTCCAGGATGGGTATTCTGTTACTGGTAGGGTATACTGTTAATGAGTGGGTATACTGTTACGTTAATGGGGGGGGGGGGGGGGTTATTGTTACTTGTTGGGTATACTATTATTAGGTGGGTATACTGTTTCTGGATGGGTATTCTGTTACTGGTAGGGTATACTGTTAATGGGTGGGAAAATTGTTACTGGGTGGGTATACTGTTACTGGGTTAGTATAATGTTACTGGGTGTATTTACTTTTATTAGGTTGATATATTCTTACTTGGTTTGTATACTGTTACTTGTTATATATACTCTGTCTGGTGGGTATGCGTTTACTGGGTAGGTATTCTCTTACTGGGTGGGTATATTGTTACCGGGTGGGTATACTGTTACCGGGTGGGTATACTGTTAATTGGTTGGTATACAGTTACTGGGTGGGTATACTGCTTCTGTGTGGGTATACTGTTACTCGGTGTGTATACTGTTGCTGGTTTGGTATACTGTTACTGGGTGGGTATACTGGTTGGATATACTGTTACTTGGTGGGTATACTGGTTGGGTATACTGTTACTGGGTGGGTATACTGTTACGTTAATGTGGGGGTTACTGTTACTTGTTGGGAATACTATTATTAGGTGGGTATACTGTTCCTGCATGGGTATTCTGTTACTGGGTGGTTATACTGTTAATGGGTGGGAAAACTGTTACTGGGTGGGTATACTGTTACTGGGTTAGTATAATGTTAATGGGTGTATTTACTTTTACTAGGTTGGTATACTCTTACTTGGTTTGTATACTGTTACTTGTTATATATACACTTACTGGTGGGTATGCGTTTACTGGATGGGTATACTCTTACTGGGTGGGTATATTGTTACCGGTTGGGTATACTTTTACCGGGTGGGTATACTGTTAATTGGTTGGTATACAGTTACTGGGTGGGTATACTGTTTCTGGGTGGGTATACTGTTACTCGTTGGGTATACTGTTACTTGTTGGGTATACTGTTACTGGGTGGGTATACTGTTACTCGGTTGGTATACTGTTACTTGGTGGGTATACTGTAAATTGGTTGGGTATACTGTTGCTGGTTGGGTATACAGTTACTGGGTGGGTATACTGGTTGGGTATACTGTTACTTGGTGGGTATACTGTAAATTGGTTGGTATACTGTTACTGGGTTGGTATACTGTTACTGGGTGGGTATACTGTTACTGGGTGGGTAAACTTTTACTGGTTGGGTATACTATTACTGGTTGGGTATTTTGTTACTGGGTGGGTTTACTGTAAATTGATTAATATATTGTTACTGGATGGGTTTACTGTTATTGGGTGGGTATACTGTTACTGGGTGGGTATACTGTTACTGGGTGGGTATACTGTTACTGGGTGGGTATAATGTTAATTGGTTGGTATACTGTTACTGGTTGGATATACTGTTACTGGTTTGGTATACTGTTACTGGGTGGGTATACCCTTACTGGGTGGGTATACTGTTACTGGGTGTGTATACTGTTGATTGGTTGGTATACTGTTACTGGTTGGGTATACTGTTACTGGTTTGGTATACTGTTACTGGGTGGGTATACCCTTACTGGGTTGGTATACTTTTACTGGGTGAGTATACTGTTACTGAGTGGGTTTACTGTTAATTGATTGGTATACTGTTACTGGTTGAGTATACTGTTAATTGGTTGGTATACTGTTACTGGTTGGGTATACTGTTACTGGGTTGGTATACTGTTAATTGGTTGGTATACTGTTACTGGGTGGGTATACTGTTACTGGGTTGATATTCTGTTACTGGGTGGGTATACTGTTAATTGGTTGGTTTACTGTTACTGGGTGGGTATACTGTTACTGGTTGTGTATACTGTTACTGGTTGGGTTCACTGTTGCTGGTTGGTTATACTGTTAATTGGTTGGTATACTGTTACTTGGTGGGTATACTGTTACTGGTTTGGTATACTGTTACTGGGTGGGTATACTGTTACTGGTTGGGTATACTGTTAATTGGTTGGTATACTGTTACTGGTTAGGTATACTGTTACTGGTTTGGTATACTGTTACTGGGTTGGTATACTGTTACTGGGTGGTTATACTATTAATTGGTTGGTATACTGTTACTGGTTGGGTATAATGTTACTGTAAAGTACTTAAAACTAAATAATCAAAATTAGACAAGCAAAAGAAGCATTAACGCGCAATTTTTAGAAAAGAAAAATTAAGATAGATTATCACTTCAAATCAGATTGGTAATGCACTGATTACCAATGCACTTTCACGCTGTAATAAAATATTGATCATAGTATTTTTAACAATTAAAATAATATGCAAACATTATTTAAATAAGTAAAATTTCCGTTTCTTGTTAATGGCTGGAAGTATGATGACATAATGCCTGCGTCATCATACATCTGTGCTCACTGTACGACTGGTAAAAGCGACTTTATGCTCATTATAACGCAATTCGACAATAACAATTATTTAATCGCAATGTGATTGTTCAATTTCTGATTTAATTTAGTTTGATTCTATTTAGTGACTTGATATAATATACTCAAAGTTCAATACAGATATCACCTCTCGACTTTTAGCTTGTATATATCACCAATCTACACAAACCGAAACAAACTGGACAACAATATGAAATGCGACAAAAATATTTGAATAGTTAACAAAAGGAGAACGATTACATCTAAACTACACAAACAATTTTTCCGCAATGCGACACTTCACTTTTCATTCATAATACACTAAGGTAAGTTACAGGTGAAATCGTTCATTTACACAGTCGACACCGTACCGGTGAGAGTTCTGGATTTATAAACCGACACATTTCTATCCAACATGGTAAGTACTCATTTTAAACCATCCGTATTATTAAACTGTATGAAACAGTAATTTAAATATAGTTTTTTTAATACATATAAAGATTTGTATGATATTTTCAGCGCTTAAATGTTACTTTTAACTTGTAAGGCAGTGGTTTTTAGACAGGTTCACTCGTATATGTAAACAAACACTGGTGACCTTATCTGCCACATAATATTCCTGTATAAGAAAAAAGTAAAACACTCCGTAACACTGTTTAACACATGGCTTAATTAATATCTTAAGGGCATTCGTGTAAGACAACAGCCAACAATCCAACCTAGGCAAGTCGCTATACTGCTTTCTTGTGGTTAATGGAAAATGTCATATACTAGTACCTAAACAAGACGTAATTATATATAAAAATACATTTTTTGGCACGTATGTAAGTTATTTCATTTCAGTGCTTTAATTGATTAGCTTATCTGTAAAACATGAATAAAATAATACAAGTGTTATATAATGTTTTAAATGATATTTGTATCAAGTTGTTTTTATTTAAAACCTGAATGGCTATTCAAATATCGTTTCAAGTAGTTAATTTACAAATATACTGATTTATATACCGCGTGGTCTATTGGTACATGTTGATACCCGTCCACTTATGAGCGAACTTGTCTAGATAATGTTTTACATCCTATGTAATATACCTAAGTTTAACAACTAGATATCCTAATATTAAAAAGAGTTGTACCTTTCAAATACATAAGCGACTATCAATAATATGGGGCACACACTACCACTACACTGTCTTAGTTAAAGGGACATTCCCAGTGCGTCCATTTCTCTTGATCTTTACACTGCATCTATCTATTTTAAAGTATACCAATTAATGACAAGGAAACGTTTCGAACCTGTAAAACTTATATAAGACTGCTGTCGCTCAATCTTTATAATCACCTCTCGGACTCGACATAAATAGATGTGATACAGAGATACTCATGCCCTAGAACCTTCATACTTCATTGTTTGTGGCTTTAATGGTATAAAAATAGACATACAAGTGATTTTGACAAACATAAGTATTAATGAACAACTACAGCATAGAGATCATACACGTAGTTTATGTTTTGCTTCAGTTTATAGAGTGTTCTGGTTTTTGACCAGAAACAAAATCAAAAGGAAGTTATTCGTTTTCCTTCTACGAAAGCACACTCTTACGAAAGATTATTGGAAACAATCAATAAAAATGTATATTATCACGTAGACCAGTTTTGTGTCACATGTAAAATGTTGTAGTTTTTGTGGGGGGGTGATTTTTGGGTTTGTTTTTTTTGTATTTTTTTAAACTTAAGATATTCATACCGCGGCGATGGTCTAGATGAGAGCGTCCACCTCGTATGCGAAAAGTCGTGGGTTCGATCCCCGGTCGGGGTTGCTTCTCAGCTTGACGCTCAGCAATTAGAGTATAGTTCTAGGTCTGGTCGGCCCGGTGTCAGAATAATGTAACTGATTTATGCGGCATGATACTCCAAGTGGCAGCGCTAAGAACAACACTGTCTTAAGCAGACACCGTTACGATATAACAGAACAATTATTAAAAGCGACGCTAAAAAACAAACAACAGCAACAAAGAAATGTATCGCCTTAAATGTCTTGCTTTGCTCAACAGGTTTTGTAATTTTGTCTTTTTAATATATAGGATTTCATGGCCCAGTCTTTATCAAACTTCAAATACCAGTATCGTCTAGGAGCACAAGCTAAGTAGCAGTATCATAATCGAGTGCTGTAATTTATTAAGTTACCAATCTATTCATATCCATATTGCGCCTTATATAAACATTGCTGATACTCTATCAGTTATAAACCCATTAAACAGTCCCAGATGATATGTACAATTACAAATCTCATCGTGAAAAATAATCAATTCTGCATGGATATATGGTAACACGTGCTTAAGTGATGTTACATAAAACTACAAGCAATGCGAATAACTATTTCCCTTTCGTAAAACATGTTCATATAGGCCTATACATAAATTGAAATTGTGCTACGTGTTAAAAGTCAACTCCACCTTGATCATATAGGTGTATTACTTTACATAGGCTATTTACAGTACATATTGAGCGTTTATTTTAATAGTGATTCACTTTTTTGTGTGTATGTATAGACTATATACTTCTTTATTTTAGGCAGACCAACTTCAGGAGGAACAAATTGCTGGTAAGTATTCACACTACCGTATAAGCATATCGAATCCCTTTGTTTGGTAGTTTGCATCTACACGTTCAACATTTTTTAGCCAATGACAAGGAGTGATGTCCAAACTAAATATGCCTAACTTATTTTCATAATTTCTTAACAGCAGAAATATGATCAACTTAAAGATTAAGGGATATACAGTAAGTATATAATATTTTATAAGTAAAACAAATTGACTTGTCATTGGTTAAAAATGTTTGAAGGTTAAGATAATCATACAGTCAATCCTGTTTTAAGCAACCAGTCAAAGGAAGTCGCAAAAGTGGCCTTTTAAGACAGGTTGTTGCTAAATACAGGTTAATTTGCTCTAAAAGCATGGTAATTGGGAAATAGCAAATGTGACTTCTTAAGACAAGCGGCTGCTTAATAGAGGTGACCGCTAACTCAGGTTTGACTGTATACCATTATCGATCTTCACTCCGCTACACTTCATTTTCACAAGCTTATTCAATAGTCTATAACCTATATCTATATGATAATTTTAAAATGTGTTTATATTCTATTTTGCTCATAAGCCATACTAACTTATATACATAATCATTATCATACTTAGTACGGTTTAGTGCAGTATGGCATCGATCCCATTAGACCTTTTACGAAGATAACGTATATTTTTATTAACAAGATACGACAATAGCAGTGAAATTGATTTAGAAAATAAAGGTTTTTATTAGCGTGTGTAAATCTGTTTCAATTAGTGTGTTTTTATGGATGCACATATAAACATGTATATGAGATCGTCATCACTATCTCTTCATCAGCCCACATGAACAATCTTGACTGATATGGGTTATATACAGTTTGCGCTTAGAACGAAATCTAAGAGCACACTATTTATGTGTGAATTTTGCGCTTCCATTACAGAATTCAAAGAAGCATTCAGTCTTTTTGATAAGGATGGTGACGGTACTATCACCACAAAAGAACTCGGGACAGTGATGAGATCATTGGGACAGAATCCAACAGAAGCAGAGCTTCAGGACATGATTAATGAAGTGGATGCTGACGGTAAGTTAGATTTTATTAATATTACAATAACGACTGCAACAATATAGTGTTTTATAACTGCAACTGAAATAGCTTTAAATCGTATATTTTTTATGCAAAATATTTCAATCGATGCACGTTTATACTATGATACGTTTAAAACGTGAACCAAGATTATTGTGGAATGTTACCTCTGCAGTAAGGATAGTAAAGATACAGGCAAACATGTCTTAAGCAGCCAGTCAAGGGAATGAACGAAAGTGGCCTTTTAAGAAAGTTTGTTGTTTAATACAGGCTACTTTGCTCTGAAAGCATTGATATTGGAAATAGCAATTGAGTCTGTTTAAGACAAGTGGCTGCTAAATAGAGGTGACCGCTTACACAGGTTTGACTGTACTGATGTTCACTGGTTGGTTCAATTTGAGAAATGGCACAAACTGTATATCTATAAAGTATAGGTCTATGTTTGTTCCATCATGTAGTGTATATGTTAGCTTGTGTATGGATGCAATACATGTATAGAGGTCTTAACTACAGTCAAACCTGTGTAAGTAGCCACCTCTATTAAACAGCCACTTGTCTTAAGCAGCCACATTTGCTATGTCACATGTTTATGCTTTCAGAGCAAATTAACCTGTCTTCAAAGGCCATTTTTGCTCATTCTCATGACTTGCTGCTTAAGACAGGTTTGACTGTACATTAATTATAATGGAAATCATTTTTAGGAGTAATAATAACTATATTTCATGCACAGTTTGGGGGTGGGGTAGATTGGAATAACAGGGTTGTAATGGCCATCTTTTGTTTTTGGTATTTTTTATCATTATCTCACATAACATATAGCAATTATCAGTTTATGACCATAAATGTACACATATATTAGAGTATGCGTAATCCAAATGAAATGTACGTTCTGTTCTGTTCCTGAATGACATTACATAGTTATTTTTATTTGATCAATCGTTAAATGATTAATGATAATGGAAACATAGTTCGATTTTATTAATAATACTTATTACTTTCATATGTAAGCCATACCAACACTATGATAAAATCAGTTTTAAAGATTTATATTAGTATTGATTTATTTAAATACACATTTCATTTTTCATAATAGGTAACGGCACGATTGATTTCCCAGAATTCCTCACCATGATGGCACGGAAAATGAAGGACACTGACAGTGAAGAAGAGATAAAAGAAGCGTTTAAAGTATTTGATAAAGACGGTAATGGCTTTATATCAGCCGCTGAACTAAGACACGTTATGACAAACCTTGGTGAGAAGTTAACTGACGAAGAAGTAGATGAAATGATCAGAGAGGCTGATATTGATGGTGACGGCCAAGTAAACTATGAAGGTAACTATTGCAGTGTTTCACACATTAACATATAGAAAGCATAGTTTGGTTTCCTTCTGGTAGTAATAATCGTACTTTGCAAATAATTTATAAAGTGAATTTGTCTTGTCTGTCTGTCCGTCCGTCATTATGTGCGCTCGTTCGTGCATGTGTGTGAACATGTACATGAACGGTCTTGTGCGTGTTTGTATACATGTATATTACAGGTGTCACTTAAGAGTTACCTCACTTACATGACGGTACCAAGATTATTACGCCCAAGAAACTAGAGCTGTGTAAAGCAGCTGGGCATTTTTTTTGTTGAAAATGCATAAAATTGTCATATTTGAGAACATTGGAACATTTTATTTTCATGATTTCTGCCAAGATTGGATGGTATTAGGTACTGTTTGATGAAACTATAACAGTTTAGTTATGCGTAGTGGTACACTAGTGATCAACCTCGTGTTTTTTCTGCGTAAATGGATCAACAGAGGACTATCTAATGGAACAAAGCACCTTTAGAACCATTGGTAATGTATCCAGTGTTCCAGAAGTACATTTGTCTATATGTAAAACAGTGCAAAATAAGTTGTGTTAAACGTACATGTATTCTGTAGTACTTTTGCAAGGTCAAATTTTATCCGTCAAACCCACACTTCTCTAAGTGTACATAGCACCTTTATAAACGCAAGTACGGGATATTTAAACAAATCTAGTAAGATATGACACGAATGATAAACCAACACGAGCGTCTTATCTTGCTACAAACAATTTTGAAACACAAATTTAACAAACTAATTGCGATCGACATATACGAACCAATATAAAAATGAAAACAGATATTGTATAAGAATATATTCAATTTTCAAATATTTGCTTTTGTATAGGCTTTACGAATGTGTTATTACCTGTACTATACATTGTCAAATTTAACATAAATGAGGTTAGATAGCCAGCGTCGAGAGCCTATAATACTTACCACCACTTTATATCCTGTAATCATCAAGGGGTGGTGAGTTCGAGTCCCCGCCCGACAACAGTCTACGTGATGATTGATATACGACATTTGCCTAATTATCATTCGTCTCTCATCGCTGATTCAAGTGGGAAAGTTATCAGTTACTTGCGGAGATGGGGTGTGCTCGAGTACGTATTGCGTTCAGCGCTGTTAAACATGTTTACTCTGTTTATTATCGCAAACGGTGATCAAACGACCGAAAAGTTAATGGAAATCGGCCTACATCAACTGTGTTCCTGCATTTCTCTTTAAGTCACGTGCTTAAATGAAAACGAACAGCCCTCGGAGGTGTTTACTCTTTTAGCAAAGTTTAAACAGAGCATGTCGTTAAGTTCAATTTTGTTATCAAACGTTTACAAACACATTAAACGTTTACGCAAACTGAACGCAGCCCAGGTAGATATGCCAATCATGATATGGTATGTTCAATAAACGATAATCCTACACCCGCATTTCTACAAAGACTGATATGGTATTCTGCTATAACGATAAAGCCCCTATCTTATGTTATTTGCTTGTTGCGAAGACCTTTCTATTTCAACAGCCGGATTAGACACCCATGCGGTTATGTGTAAACAGTGTGGACGTTTTGGATTGTGTTAACGTTGACTTACTGTCAAATAAACATCACCGTACATTCGAGTGTAACCAATATTGATTTAACTGATAAGCTGCTATTGTAAACCTTAATAGTGAAAATATTTATTCAAGCATTGAAGTTTGTTTTACTAAATATAAGTGCATACTTCTGTACGATTTAAGTTTTTAAGTTTTTACTTACCTACATTTATGTATGACACTCGATTCAATCCTAAACAGTTACACGTAGCTTTATTAAACTCGAATAAAAAATGATCATGGTTTAAAAAGGTTTTAGTTTAAGTTATACGATATTCCGCTGACATGTACTCAAATTTGAATTTCAAAAATAAAATTTGAAATAATGGATCTTATATATATGTATGCTATTCGACACTTATCATCAAAGCTGGCACTCAGTTTACTTTTTTTACAATTTCGATGGTTTGATGACAACCCTACATTTTTTGACAATAATGCCCATTTGTTGAAGTGTATCATTACGCGTCTTTAAACTGTAAAATTTTCATGTCATTAAAACATGGCAAACTCGTAAAAATGTTCTCATAATTATGTAAAATGAAATGAAAATTTTAAGCATTTTTAACAAAATCAAAGCCCAACCGTTAAACACAGTTCTAATTTCTTGTGCGCAAGAATCAGATACCATCACTAAGGGGAGGTTATTGGTAAGTTCGAGCTGCACGGATTCTAGGAATGAATTTCATTTCTGTTTGCTTAAACGCCGAGAGATATAGACTCCTGGTATCACATGCAAAGTAAATTAACCTCGTACGGATCTCATATTTCTTGAAGTTCATTCCTTATATTCAAATTGTTAATGCACTTAGTTTATATCAATAAAATTATGTTACATTTATCAGCTATCAAGTCAAGCACTTTCTACTGGCAACTGTATCCATATGTTTATGTTGGTTAAACCGCAGCGGTGGTGTAGGGGTAAAGCGTCCGCCTCGCATGCGGAAGGTCATGGGTATGTTCTCCAGTCGGGCTATACCAAAGACTTGAAAATTAGTACTAGAAACTTTATCATTTGGCGCTCAGCATTTAGAGGATAGTTATAGGTCTGGTTAGCCGGTTGTCAGTATAATGTGACTTGGTGGGGTATCATACCATGTGTCTACGACATGATACTCCAGTGTTCTACGACATGATACTCCAGTGTGACAGCGCTCAGAATACTGTTTCAAGTAGACAATGAAAATGTGTTGAAAGCGATGCTATGCACCATACAACAGCAACTTATTTTTGTTAATCATGATTAGCAAAAGTCGCGTCATTTTTTGCTGCCGCATCCATTAAGTTTAGCTAAAATGCCACAGAAGATACCAGATTAATCACAACCTATATTTACATCACGGTAAAACTGTGTTTATCGTATATGTTTATTATGATACTTAAGATAACACACTGAACATTTGTTTTCACCACATTTGTGGACAGTTCAAATTTGCTTTAAGTTTTACTTCTGTGTAGTTCAAGTATTATCATGTTTGTTTCAGTTATTTTCAATATGGTTGTGTGTTGCCTTTATATTTATATTTGTGTCATTGCTTTTTTTAAATGATATGAATGTATTATAAAAATTATGTATGTACTTACTTTTGTTTTAGTTTCTGCACCTTGGTTATTTGTAATTGTATTTTGATTTGTTGCTACTTTTCACATTACTATATCGCTATTTGCAATTATAACATCTTGAGTTGTCATTTTATTTTCCAATTGATGAACTACATCAATTAGTATGACTCCGCCACGAAACACAATACTTGTTACGGACAAGATTATATAAGTTCTAACTATCTGTTTCTAAATTTCACCAATGAAACTCCAAAATATATATTTGATACTAAACAATTCCTAGTTGTTTCAAAAGACTTGAAGACAAAATCACTTGAAACTATTCATTGAGTACGTAGTCCAGTGGTAGAGCACTGAACTCATGATCAGAGTGTCGTGTGTTCGATCCTTCCCCCACGGCTGCTATGTTTAGTGTCCTTGAGCAAGACATTTTACCGCATATGCCTAGTACTGGTTCTAACCAGGAAGACATCGAGCGTGATTTGTTTAAGTTGTAAGAACTTGTTTCACAATCGAAGTAAAATAAATAAGTTTAAACTATTCGATTAGCGTTTCATTTAAAACTATTGTCAATGGCAAGCCCGAATACATTTATTTAATTAATGATTTGACCTTTATGTAAAGCTTTGATTCAATTATATTTTCGTATTATGAGACACTCGTACATTGCATATCATTATTTTACATTTTAATTTCAGAATTTGTTAAAATGATGACAACAAAATAAAGAGACTGAAGATAAAGAAGGCGACCATATGTTCATTTATAAAGACACCACTCCGTCTACACTAGCCAATGTAATTATAACCTTGTTGACAGCTGGTCTGTTGGAAGCCAACTTGTATTTCATCATATAACCATCTTTGACGTCGTGTTTCACAGTTTTATGATGAAGTAACGAAGATGTACCGTTAGAGATTCTACGCAAACTGCCTACACTGTACATTCATTGTAACGCTGAGAATTAAATTCTATATGCCATTCTTTGACACTAGTAACGTTGAGATAAGAATTGACCACTTTGTCAGATCATATTTTTTGGCGAGTAAATTATTAATTCTGATAAAAAGAAGGAATCAGGAAAATTAAATGTGGTATCGTTTTGTTATGTTTAAATGAATATCTAAAATTATCGAATATGATATGTATTTTCTATATATTTTATTATATATATGTGCTTTACTTCGAGATAAAAACCATTTTTGTTATAAACGGATCTGTTTTATATTGGTATTTTCATTTCTTTAAATGTTGATTTGAAATGAATTATTTACTGAATCATATACGTTTATACACTAAAATACTATTCATAACACTTGCTTAGACTGCTGCAATACTAGTTGAATACTTCGATAGCTCCTACCTAATGAGACTGGACAAAAAAGTACGAGTGAAGGTTGTTCGAGTCAAATATTGAACAACATCGTATAATTCATAGCAATATCGTATAAACACCGAAGTATAAACTCAGCCGCGACCATATATGTGTTTCTAGCTATATGCGGTGTTCCAGCCATCCGTGTTTGAGCCAGCGAATTTCTACTGTTCTACTGTATGACTCGAAAATAAAATCAATCCCATTGAAAGAAATGGCATATCACTCAATTCACAATGTCATTTCCATCTGTACTAACCATACACCATTCCAATACCGTATAACAAAAATCAACCTTAAATTTTTTTTTAAAACGAAATTAAACAAGAAGCCAAAACAGAAGTATATAACTGAGACAAAGTGATTAAACCTATTTGTGAGACGGTTGCGGTGAGTCAGTTAAAATGACACACGAATACCGTTCGCGACTCTCACGAAAGTAATCAATTTAAAAAAGGAGAGACCAAATACAATCTTATGGAAATATATACTTTAATTGTTTTAAACATAACTTTTCATGCTGATCACTACCACTTAATATTGACGTATCTTGATGGATTGTAGAATATATTGAATGTAGTATGTGATCAAAAGCATTTAGTATGAGTTTATAATGTTCCATAGTTCAAATGATGGCACGACCAGTCGAACTGTTAATTCTGCCTTTTGTTTGTTTCCCTAAATGGCCGCAATGAGCAAGTTTTTATAACTTTG
The DNA here is from genome assembly GCA_029582155.1 of Panopea generosa. Lineage (NCBI taxonomy): Eukaryota > Metazoa > Mollusca > Bivalvia > Adapedonta > Hiatellidae > Panopea > Panopea generosa. Next base: position 19,260,523 of record CM055897.1, read on the forward strand.
CAACTTATAACTGAACATATTTTTATGTATTCCGTCATGCATGTCACTTTTGCATTAATTTGTCGTTTTTAGTAATAATAAATAAATATTACGAAATTTTAGATTACACATTTTGTAGTTTCGGTTCTATTTTTAGTTGATAAATAAGGCCTAAAAAGTCGTAATATTTTTTGGAAATAAGAAACCGATTGAACAATCGTATTGTCAGTCACCGGCCACTATAAAACATTTTTCAACTGAACATCATTGCATTAGTTGCTGCCAGGAACTCCTGTCCATTGTCGACTTAATATGTATCTGTTATATTCCAAAGCAAACATTATTTGATTTTAATATCAAACAGATTATCTCACCTCTTTAATATATCTTATGTTTATCACAGTGCTTGAATATATTATTTATTAAACAATCGGATCGGTCCTATATAGCACTGATTTAGGTTTTGGTTGTACAACTTTATTAACGGTACTGTTAATTGCTTCAATTCATAATCGACTATAGACGGTTTTTTGAAAGCATTTATCTTTGAATTTACAAAATTAATGGAAATATAGAAATAAAGTCTTCTTGAATTCACCAATGAAAATATAAAACTTTAAAACAATTTTAATTGATGTTTTGTTTTCAGATCTGATACAAAAATGGCGTGATATAAAATGATGCCTTTTATAAAACGACCAATAACCTATCAAAACAAGACACCATAACACCAAATTGAATAACAATTAACAGCTAATGTGTTTAGGCACCTCGATACGTAACTGAGGTTAGTACAGTTTTAATGTGTACCCTTAAAGGGACAAACGCCAATTTACTAATATAAAATGAGCTTTTACGAAGGTATAACCATATGGCGCAACTAATCTTAAAATAATATTTACTGAACTTTCCTATATACGAAATTATTAACCTTTATATCTTATCACAATGGATATACAATTTATGTTTTTGACCGAGACGGTACTCGCTCTCAGGTTTTCGACCGAGTTATACGGTATTCGACCGTATTTTATCAGGGATGTCACCTGTTTTGATGTATAAAAGTGATTTGTCACATATTTTTTAACTCAATATGCATTTAAGCTTATATTACAGAGTTCTATAAAAAATAGTGTTAAAATTATACGATAAGTAACTTCATGCAGATAGATAAAATGTTTACAGTTTTACATATGAATTACCATGAAAAGGCATTACACATATTTTATTGTTATTATGTATTGTATATGATGTATAAGAAATGGACTTTATTAACTTTGTTTTCGCTAACACTAACACATGTTATTGATTTTAAAAAGTTAAACCTTAAAATTAACAGTTCAGATTTAGTTTTCGTTGTAACTCATCTGTGCTTGATACGGTTTTCTGGAAAAAATGCTCAATCTAGTTTTCGATTTTAAACGGTATTTAACCATAGGAAAGCAGTTTTGTTTCCGATAATTACTGTTTATACGTACATGTTGAATTTACATATATATAATGATGTTGAGCTAAATTATAGGTAAATTACAGATAAATTACAGGTAACTTACAGGTATTTTTTTATAAAAATGACAAAGGGGACTGTTAACAAGGCCGTTTGGTTATATAAGTTTGCACTGCAGTTTTAAATACGAAACACTTTATGAAATATTAAAGTATGCATGCCAACAACATACAGAACATACCTTTCAATACAGAAAGCTTAATTTGAGTGCCGAAACGGGAAAGTTTGGTTATACGAAATTGACATTTTCATAACAAAACCACTTGATTCAAACAAAAGATGAAATATATTGAAATGCACAGTGAAAATACGACACACTCAAAGAAACGAATAAAAACAACTACTCATGATACAGGAAATGACGATGTCGATATGATCCAGCGAATATAAGTTCCGGTGACACTCCGCTCTTTGTCATTATCTAAAATTTCTTAAGGCTAAATCTCAGATAAGTCTCAACTGGGCCATTCTTCGGATATAGCTTTGCTTCATCAAGAAACGTAGTATCAGATGCAATTTGAAAATTAATTTTATGTTTATGATGGAAAAAATATAAAGAATTTTCTCTTATCTTTTTCATAAATTTAAAGTTAAAACATGAAATTTTTTTTTATTTTTTCAAACATAAATTTATGAAAAAATATATGTACAAGGGCTACAACGTCGAGCACGCCAGTATAGATATGAGATCGAATTTGATTATGGTGAACATTTGAGGCACATTGTTTTAAAATATCTCAATGATTTACAAGTTAAGAAACGAACACAAAATTTTGTATCTATTTTCTGACTTAAACCCCATAAGTGTGATCTTGACCTTTAAGCCACATAACTGGGTCTTGTTTGCGACCCATCGTTTGATTATGATAAACATTAACTTTGAGGCATGATAGCTCTAAATCTTTCAAGTGGTTTACATGATATGGAGCACACACGAAGTTGTGTACCTATTTCTGACCTTAAACTTCTGTGTGACCTTGACATTTGAGATACGAACCTTCGCAAGTCTTAAGATTTCCATTCGAAAAAGATGTAACACATATGAACGTTTCCTCTGCGCAGTATTATCTCACATTATAAAAATAATACTATTTACAAGGCTTGCGAAAGATCGTAAAATGATATATGCGAAACATTTCATGAATTACCCGCCATATTTTCGTAACTTCAAATTTTACACTAAGAAGTGTAGTGAAACGGTCCCCTGGATCTTACGCACGACACTTCGTCTCAAAATAGTGAACGTTCGTACTATGTTATTTCAACATTTCTCAATGTGTTTGGAAGTTATAGAACGGAAAAGATCGAATGAACTGACGCACGGGCATACTCCGATACAACGTGATTATGTTTGAAGAACACAAAAGTCGCAATGCACTGTTTGAAGAGATATCTGCATGCTAGTGACTTAATTACATGACACTGTGCATGGTAAGTAGATATTGCAGTTTAAGTAATACAAAATGTATAATATAATGTGAAAACGTCTTTAAAGATTCATAGATATTACACAAAAACATTTTATTCATTAACAAAATGTAAATACAATTTCTGAATGAGTATCAAATACCGTATCAATCAATGACGAAAACCGTACCAGCCATTTTCAAACAACATCGAAAACCTTATCACAGGAAATTCGGGCTTCTCGGCAACATTAAACTAGCCTAATGTATTTCATCACCCGATGAAACCTCAAAATTCGGCTTTTAAACCTTATATTTTCATTATGTTCTCCAGATATTTTAGATGAAAATATAACGTCATTTTTGTAATTTTGATATTAAAAAGCCAATTATACGCATTAAACCGTAAAACCAATATTATGGATGAAACGGCGACGTTGACAACATACTGAATAAGTGCACGCATTTGTAGGACAACTTACGGCAAACGTCACTTGGAACTAACGACGACGTGACGTCTCACCGGCAAAACAAAACCGTGCAACAAATGAAATGCAAACTGGTCCTTTAAGCTCCGCCAAGTGTTTTTCATTGGGAAATGAAATGCAGTAAATCTTTATAGTTCATTAGGCCGATTGCAGTGGGAATGTAAATATATTCGAATATATTGAAACTGTTGCATTGATATTCAAATGTTTTATGCGAAATACATTAAAATATTATGAATTCATCATTTAATTTCTCTCTTTTTCTCAATAAATCAAATTTTCTTGATGAAAATGAAGTTTTTGCTATTTCACTAGCGTTCGCCGTTGAATATGCAATAACAACAGACACACGCCATAAAACATTAAAACAGTACCTACATAATTCATATACATTTTATATATGCAATTTGAACTTATTTTGTGACTAATATCGTGTATTTTCATATTTATTTCAGGAACAATAAAACTGTTAAAGTCAGTAATCAAAATGAAATTCGCCTGTCAAAGACAGTATCTATCGGTCGATATCCGTATTACTCGGTCGAAAATCTGAGAGCGAGTACCGTCTCGGTCAAAAACATAAATAGCAATATTGGTATATCTACAATATCTATTAGTAACACTCTTAAAAATAGCAAATTTGTATTTTCTTGGAACTCTTTCTATACTACCGACAAAAACTGATGAAAATGAAATATTTGATATACTTTTTAATGTTAAATGACAAGGAAAATAGGAAGCATTTTAACCAAAACTAAGAGTTATGTCCCTGTCAAATATAGAACCAAAATTAAGGGTCTGCACACATGTATTGTGGCTTTTCTAATTTCATATCTGCATCATTTTCATATATAATTTAAAAAAGTTTAACAGTGAAGTAAAACATACCAGAACTACCGTTTGTGCCTTTAAGAAATTGTGTTTAAGGTTATACCAGAAAAGATTTGTACCATTTATTTTAGTGAAATAAACTGTAAATACCGATTTCAGAACGCTTCAATAGATGGTTGTATCAAACCCAAACCATATTACAAAAACATCAGTGCAGAACAAAGAAACAACATTCAATAAACTAGAAAGCTTAATAGAAGTAATAAACAAGAAGATTCCAATAATCAATTTCGATATAATATTTTGTTTGTCTCCTCTGACTCTGTAGTGCCTGTCACAGCATGACCGATCGCGTGAATATCAGTACCGACCAGATAATATTTAGTATATATCATTCTATATTCTAATATATCTGTATTTAATTTCATTTAAAATTAAGCAAAAATAAATTTCAATCACACATTTCAGTTTCAGTATTTCAATATACATTCATATGTGTGCGTGTATGTATGTATGCATGTGTATACATGTGAATGCATGTATATGATGTGAATACATATGTATGCATGTGAGTGCATGTGAATGTTGTATGTGTGCAAGCGTGTGTACATGGGTACGTGTGTGTTTGTGTGAGTGCGCGTGTATGTGTCCTTCGTTATTTACTCATTATGTTACTCATATTTACTTGCCATAAATAAACTTTTAACATACCTAAACCATCTTTAAAATTGTAAAATATAGTTGAAGGGAATGGCCATATATCTAATGCTGAACAAATTTGTGGCCAGACCCTTTTGCCTAAAATTGTATTTGATTAATATGAACTATATATTGTAATATGTGTTTATATGGCAATAAAATATTTACAAACTAAGTAATAAACGCATAAGCGAAGTGATATTTATGTCACATGTGAACCGGTCGGGCAACATTAACCTAGATACATATGATAGTATTTTATATTAAATATTTTACAAGACTCCCTATTCACTATAACAGTTTAGTAAGTGAAATATTATATAAATGCCCCTGTTCGTTAAACTGTTTATGATATATCATCATCTGGAATCTTTCTTAAGGCTCCTCATTCATAATATTTATGATGATATTTTATGTACGTATTTTACAAAAGCCGCCAATAATTGTATAATTTATGATTAGATATTATTTAAGGTTGTTTTCAAGAGACCCATCAATTTTAATTTTCTGAAAATATGCACAATTACCTTTTTTATTAGATTGTAGAATAAAATATGAAATTTACAAACTCGTGTTAACGAAATATCAATAAATTCAGCGCTGCATTTAGCGCAGCTAAACAGCAAACACGTTTAATGCTTGTTTCTCTAAAATTATCGCGTATTGTGTGCCAATATAAGTTGAACCAGTGTCTCCATGAAAATATATCAGCTACCGTTAGAAAACGTTTAAACAAACATATCGCAGCTCAGATGATTATGAAAGTTGAGTATTATAGTATTTTAGCAGAGCGCTCATTCAATATACGGTGTATGAAACGAGTTGTGAATATGGGTTGTGTAATAAGTTCATTGTGTGAGGGTCCTCCGTGGCCAAGTGGTCTAAGGTGCTGTCTCAATATCACTTCTAAGGTCGTAAATTCGAGCACCACTCGCTCCAAAATCGTTTAATTATGTGAAAAGGTTTGCCAGTTACTTGCGGAAGGACGATTGTTCTACTCGGATTCATTCTTAGCTTTTTCTCCACCAATAAAACTTGATATGCCATAAACGAGTATTATCAGTAATGTGTTAAAAATGGCATTAAACCCCATTAAAATTATCTTTATGTAGAACAAACTTTAAATAACCCATAAAGATATACGAGTAGCAACTGTCATGATTATACTTACATATTTTAGCAACAAATACATAACGTACGCGACACGACTTTGGGTAGAAAGTTCTACCAACCATATAGTGTGCTTTCTAATATAACAGTTTTTTTATCAAAATCAGTATCAATACTATGTGAGATATTAGCCAAATATTATTCGTATAATGTTATAAAACATTTGAAAAACGACATGTTATTTCATCAAAATTGCTTAAAGTTAGTCACTCGGCCAATGTGATTTATCATTAAAAATATTAAAAATGACACTTATTTTGATTGGCATACATCCATATATTTGATTTTGTTAAATGATATGCTGAAGCAATTTTAACTATGTTTAATTCCTGTAAAAGTTACATTTTCACGATTCAGTTCAAAGACAGGTATATTGTTGCAAACTGGTGAAGTGATAAAATTACTCTCAGGTAACTTTTGTTTTAATTCTGAAATTGCCTTATTATACATTAATACATTAATCTTAATTCTTGGGAAATTTTGTAAAAGTTTACAAATTGGAAAAAATGGCCAAACTATGGAAAAAAGGAAAGATAATTATCTCATCACAGTTGTTTGTAATGCATTTTACCTGTACATGTTTTATCTTACTTATCTACATGTGTTTAATGTAAATGCATGATGTTCTATATACATTGGTTTTAAATAATATTGCTTTGTATTGTTTATAAATACGCATACTGCGCTGGAAAGCTGAGAATATGATTGCATTGTCATTTATTAATTCGTTTATAGCTCGGGGAAGGAGGCAACAGGAGTTAAGTGCCATTTCTCAATACATCAAAATCATATTCATAAAGAACTCGTATAGTTCTTCAGAAAAGTAAGATATTGCAATGTCATCAAATCATCGTTTAACTACTGGTATATTATAAGAATCTTACGTTTGAGGTTCGGATGGAAAATTTCTTCCCAAAAGATTTCTGTTTTGCGGGAACGATGCTCTGCCGAGTCCCCATGAAAACAGTTATCCCAAGGGACAAAATATTCCATTCGAACCGAATAAGCCATGAATTATTCTATTCCTTGCATAACTTACATATTGAATATTTATTTGAACTTAATTTATCATTATAAATTTTACGATAGCTTCCAAAACGTTTAATCATATAATTTACGTCATTTATTTTATACGTACGTATTCATGGTTCCAACGTCACAGCGCGAGAATTCTATCTCGGTCCTAGGGTGAGATAGAAATATCTAAACCCGGTAAAAATGCAGATATCCTTATCCGGTGTGCAAGAACATATTTTATCACATATTGTCTTTTTCTCGTTTCAGAATTTGTGACGGTGATAACAAGTTAATAGTCAAAACATAAACTTTGTAGAAGTACAGTACATTGTTATGGTAGTGAAACCATACAGCGCAGAAAGAATAGAATAATTTTGTCAGATATTTATGTTTTATAAAGTATTTTATACGAATTATTTGTCTTTTTTTAAAACATTTACTACTGGGTCTTTTTTTAAACATAAGTTACAAATTATCATATAGAGGATATTTGCTTGCTTTGTATAAGATCGAATTGTATTTCATCAAGTGATCGCCAAAAGTCATATTTGGTGATCGTGAGATGTAATATAATTCAATCTTACACCAAAACAAACATTTTTTTTTTATTTTATGCATTTACATATTTTTATTTAATTTGACCTCAATTCGCCATTAGATATTATTGAATTAATAAAAAAAGCTTCGTTAAAGTTATTAGCTTCGTTAAAGTATTTTAGAACTCTCTTCGAAGGTGGTAATTTAAAAAAGAATGTCATTAACGGACACAACTGAAGCTAGTAACGTGGTTTCTTTTTATTTTTTATAAATCATAAGTTATAACATCGCCGGATACCCACGTGTGATCCATTCCGATATCTCCATTTATCACCCGTGGGATATGACACTAGTTTTGCGTCGTTTCTACCAAGCCACGATGCAACCATATGATTGGTTCCTTCACGACTTTATGAAGGGAACGTTATCCATTCGCAACGCCAGTTTCATGTAAACGCCGTTTTGATAGAATGTTAATGTTAGCTGTATTTTGTTCTGTTCTGTTCAAATAAAACGACACAGAGCAAGGGTATTTTCCCACGGGTGATGGATGGAAAGTATCGGAATTAACATCCGTGGGTTTCCGACGATGACGTAATAAGGGGGTAGATATTTCTCCATCCGACTTCAGTAAGAAGCATTAAATCGAATAAAGAATCACATTTATACTGGAAGGATATAGTCTTAATGAATCCGGTAACATTATTCTTAAGGAAGAAGAGACATAGAACGATACCACATCTGGTAACATAATACTGAAACATCATTCCTCTGTCACATTGCAAAATATATGTATCTCACCCAGTAACAGTATTCTACATAATATTTTTTTTAAGTCGCAGAGACAAAGAAAGTAAACATCAACATGTAATATTATTACAGAATCCAATGTCGCAAACACATTGCAAGTTGCATGTTCCCGATCTGGTTTGTGTATGTATAGTAATTATCGTTCTGCAGAAATATAGAAATGATACCTCATCGCATTACATTAAACTTAAATATCATGACGCAAACACATTGCAATATAACTGTACCACACCCAGCAAATAAAAGTATATTTAAGTAAGCATACCGTAGGAATAGTAATTATCATTCGGCTGAAATATAGAAATGATACCCTATCCCATAACATCATTCTGAAATATCATGACGCTTAGATTGATATGTATGGTCAATCAAGAAACATAACAGATTAGATTGATATACATAGTCAACCAAGAAACAAAGCAACTTATACTGATAAACATGGTCAACTAAGAAACATAATAGCTTAATATATTGATATGCATGGTCAACCAAGAAATATAACAGCTTAGTTTGACATACATGGTCAACCAAGAAACATAACAGCTTATTTTGATATACATGGTCAACCAAGAAACGTAACAGCTTAGATTGATATACATGGTCAATCAAGAAACATTACAGCTTAAATTGATATACATGGTCAATCAAGAAACATAACAGCTTAGACTGATATACATGGTAAACTAAGGAACATAACAGCTTAGACTGATATACATGGTAAACCAAGGAACATAACAGCTTATATTGATATACATGGTCAATCAAGAAACATAACAGCTTAGAATGATATACATGGTCAACCAAGAAACATAACCGGGTGTATAAGTGTTACAGTATATATTATATACACCTAATAATGCATAATATTTGTTTATTTTAAGAAATTACAATTTTAAATATAAAAAAAAAAATATCCATATGTAAGAAAAAAATGTTTTTCTTCAATCTCCAAGTAAGTACATCATATAAACGCATCATATACATCAAAATCAAATAGTCCTTTCAACATAACAAAACAATTCCAGCTTTTATTGTTTCTCTGTTTCCATCTTTTTTTCACCGGTTTTGATAATTGCACCCTATCCCCATAATATGATCTGACAAACTGTTTATTTATTTTTTCTCGACGATGCTAGTGTTAATGTCAAAATGAATGCCACATGTATGTTCAATGCTGGAATAATGCATGCTGTATGAGCCGGAATTTTTAATAACTGACGTCATAAAACTGCGGAAAACGACTTCAAACATGGCTTCCAAGCTGTTTTCCAAAATATCATCCAAATTTGATTAAATATAAGTCGACAACAAGGTTGAAAATACATTTAGAAGAGCAGACTTAGTAAACAAAAATATCTTCGCCTTCTCCTCGGTTTCTTTATTGTGTCGTCAATTTAACAAATTCTGAAATAAAAATGCAAAATAAAATTTTAACAAAAATGTCTGTTAATCATAACAGATTGACGTACCAAAAACTGTTGTATATTTTTTCTTCATTCATTCACGATACACAGGTAAAACTTTTACACGATTTTGCTGTCGGATTGAAATACAAACTGTAATTGTTACATATAGTAAATAACAATGAACCGTGTCACAAACACACTTGAAAAACGTAACATACATTATGAGCCAATGTTTTGTACAGGGTGTTCAAAACAATGCTGACCTAGGAAAAGTTTGGGTTTTTTTGTTGACGAAATTTGACATTTTTGAATCAAATGGTATACAAGCCTTTTATATGCAGAATGTAGTTTTTAAAGTTTTAATGCATTGTGGCAACCCATTATGTAACAAAACCCCTTAATTGTAACACTAAAGATTTCAACCGTAACTCTAAGGGTAACAAAAGCATACACTAGAGGTCATGATCACAACTCTTAGTGTAACGAAAATGGATTTTATTACACTAAGGGTTACGAATTTGACCATTAGTGTAACATTAACCATATGTTTTCGACATGTTTTTACATTTGCTAATAAAACTGGTTCACTTAAGGTAACAAGTATTTTCAAAAGCATTCTTCAAATGTATGCTGACGTCGCAATATATTATTAAATTTACTGTGCCCTTATTTTAAATATATTGTACATATGGAATATTACTAATAATATTATCACTTAGTGTTTGAATAAAATGACAATTGGAGGTTAAATGGACACTTATCAACGTATAAAAACAGCAGTCTAATATAATACTGTGGGTTATTTTTTTCAATTTTCTTTTTTTTCCACATCATATATAAAAAACAAAAATTTACCTTTAATAACAACATTTCTGATATTGTTACACTAAAGGTTATTGCAACAACCCTTAGTGTAGCAAAGCATATTTTTGTTTCACTAAGGCTTACTTATAACCGCAACCCTTAGTGTAACAAAATTAGTTTCATGTGGATGTGAAATGGTTATAGCACTATACACAACATCTCCATCCCATTTCAGGGCGTTGGTATAAACAAATCAATTGTGTATTTTGCCATAACATGTAGATATATTATATAGAAGATAATTTCTGAAATTGTGTTACAAATTGCCCCTAAGTGTAACAAAATGTGTTTGTCCACTTAAGGTTGCGGTTATGACTCCTAGTGTAATAAAATTGTTTTTGTTACACTAACGGTTTTTGTTACACTAAAGTTTACCATATTGCATTCTCCAATAACCCCTATGTCTGCATTTGTTAATGAGTTCTTAAACATATCTATAGAAAGTCCGCCAATTAAGTAAATGATAATTCAATTGTTAACCATTGCCAAACACCTACCTACATCCCTGCCTTATATGTTTGTCAAATCAGTGTTGTCATAATGTTGATATTCGTGACGTAACTACTTAATTAAACGTGTATGAATATTGTCTCTTATATTCCATAAACGCTTATCTGTGAAAAGTCATGTTAGCTTCCGCTAAAAACCAGTGATACCGAGATGTGATATACCCTGTTCCGTTTCTATTGCTTCATTTCATTTAAACTGTAAGGGCGGCGGGAGAACAAAATTGACCCGACTAACTTAAACATACTGATGCAATTATTAATGTCCAGTAAAGTAGCTGGATATCTGATTACTAGAACATGTTAATATAAACTAGGTGAATCAGTTATATATAAAAATAATATAGATATAAGGACGCTTGTGTTATGAGATATGTACTCACATGTAACAATCGAAGTATACATGAACACCTTCATGGTTCACTTATTTAGAATGTGGTGCATGGAAATTCATGGTTCACTTACTAAGCATGTCGTGCATGGAAATTCATGGTTCATTTACTTAGCATGTCGTGCATGGAAATTCATGGTTCGCTTACTTAGCATGTGGTGCATGGAAATTCATGGTTTACTTACTAAACATGTGATGCATGGAAATTCACAGCTCACTTACTTGGAATGTGGTGCATAGAAATTCATGACTGACTTACTTAGTATGTGATGCATGTAAATTCATGGTTCACGTACTTAGCATGTGGTGCATAGATATCCATGGCTTACTTACTTAGTATGTGGTGCATGTAAATTCATGGTTCACTTACTTAGTATGTGGTGCATGGAAATCCATATATCATGACTTTTTAACCAATTGAATTATGTCAGTGTAGCTCTATGTGCCTCAATCAGCAAATGCAAGATTTTCGATTTTACTATATCAATATAAATATATTCAACAGTGTGTTACTGTTTTTCAAGATGGTAATGACAATGCAATTTAATACTAGTACTTCATTTTATTTATGCCTATGTATAAATATTGTTTGCATATATATATATACAATATTAAACAAAATTGAAGACATTTTAATTTTTTTGTATGCAATACTATCTAGCTAGTGTCACGTGCAAACAGGCCTCATGCATCAGGTGCAAACACTCTGAAAATTGAGTTGTTTTACATCAAATTTAACTCTCACCGCTAAGGTCATAGCTTCGAGCCCAGCTTGCTCAAAAAAACTTTATTATATGTGACAGTTTGCCAGTTACTTCTGGAAGGACGGCCGTTCTACTCAGATTCATTCTGAAGTCTTACTCCACCAATACATATATAACATGAAATGTGTTGAAAATGACGCTAAACCCAATCAAAAATGACTATAAATAAAGCTACTTATGTTAATCTGATCCGTCGGTACGTCCGTGATTGCAGGATATAAAGTGCAGTACGGCTACTGCATGGTAATATAGGCCCTATGTGCTGGTTATTTTACCACATGATAGCACCTATTGTGAGTGTGACCAGCTACTAATACTAGTAATAGCATACATAGTGAAGTGAGAACTTGACGGATGAGAAATGATCTGGAGAACGCACCTTAGAACACCCACAATATACATGCATACACATACACGCACGTATCGATGGACGGACGGACGGGGAAGACAGACATATGCAACTTATGAATTATTTTCGAAATATAATTATTGCTACCACAAGGAAACCAAAAATATATATTTTTATGGTGATTTATGAAATAGTTACCTTCATAGTTTATGCATCAGTCACCATCAATATCAGCCTCTCTGATCATGTCCTTTACTTCTTCATCAGTTAACTTCTCCCTAAGGTTGTCCATAACGTGTCTTAGTTCAGCGGCTGAGATGAAACCGTTTCCGTCTCTATCAAATACTTGAAACGCTTCTAACATATCTGCCCCGGGGTCAATGTCCTTCATTTTCAGCGACATCACGGTGCAGAATTCTTGGAAATCATTCGTACCGTTACCTAATATATAAAATCAAAATGACATGTCTTTAAATAAACTATTCTACTAATGTTCATAGAAAACGTGTTTGCGTCAGAGTGTTTGAACTAATTACATATGAAGGACATAATCGTTACCAGGAAACCCCTGTTTCTGTTGTCATTATTTGGTAAACGTTTAGACAGAGGATAAGCATAACAAATAATCATCAAACAGAACAGAACATAATTTTTTTAATACATAATATACAGTCATATACGTATATAGGTTTATACGTATTGATTAACGGATACTTATCCATGTCAAGTTGGAAATAATCAGCTTAAACAAAACGGTCGGTCAGTACAACCAACTCTCCCTCACTCCCGCTTCCCTCCCCACATATGCATGAAACATAATTGTCTGTACCTCAAAATATTGATTGTCATACGTTTAAATGTATTTTATATCTAAATACATTGAAACATATATATATATTCATACTTTATAGATATAAAGTTTGTACCTTTCTTAAACTGAACCATCCAAAAGATACCAATTACATTAATACCTCATGCCACAACAGTCTTTTATCATGTTTTGAACCGATAAACCGTATACACGATTATCACATTAACTCAGGAATGTTGCATATAAACATGTTTGTAGTTAGACGACATATTATTGAAGTCAGTTATTATATTCATAAAATCTAACTTACCGTAAGCGTCCACTTTGTTAATCATGTCCTGTAGCTCTGCTTCTGTTGGATTCTGTCCCAATGATCTCATCACTGTCCCGAGTTATTTTGTGGTGATAGTACCGTCACCATCCGTATCAAAGAGACTGAATGCTTCTTTGAGTTCTGTAATGGAAGTACAAAAGTGTAAATGGATATACTGACACACTAAGGATTCAGATGTCATCCATGTACTCGTACAGGTTATAGCCCAGTCATTGATCTTCTAAATTAAGTACGCGGTAACGAAATGCAGCAGGTAAAGACAATTCCGTAATTCATTGGAATATCAATAAATGCTATATGACCAAGTAAATGTAAAACTTTTTTATTTAACCAATTATAAAGGAGGGACCTTCAACAATAATTGTATATCACTTAAAGAGATTATATTAGGAAAAGACAGTATAAATGTCTTAAAAATAAAATCATTTTGTAAATAGATAATAAGCATCTCATTATCATTAAGATCGTTTGGTATGTCAAATCCCCAAAAAGTGACATAATCGGTATATAAATTTGAGTGGTAAACATGAAATGAAACCCCCATTCTTAAAATAGACAGCTCTTAAATACTGCCTGGCGTCTTTTAGATCTTTTTAAGATGAAACAATTTTACTACGTGTAAACATGGATCAATGGTGTATCTGCTCTTTAAAAACACGGCGTACACCCCCTGCTCCCTCCCCGCCCGGTCCCATTAACTCCCCTTTTAGATTAAAATTCACTCTATTTCTACAGAAAAGCATGTGTGCCCGTTCAGATATATTGTTGTGCTCCCTCTGAACTGTATTCCTGGATACGCTGCGGTGTATAACGGATCAAATTGAAATCACGAGACTCATAAATTATGTTGCACTTTTAAGCGGGAAATCTATTTCAGTAACCTAAGCGCGTAGCCCAAGTTAGGAAATCCCTTTTTTATATATTATTTTGACATGTTTAAATAGATATAAATAGCACGGGGGTCAGTCAGTATATATAGACATGTTGTATCGAAAAAAAAATATCCAAAATAAAACCAATTTTGAATTCTTTAATTGTCCTGATTTATGGCCTTTAATGTCTTATGAGTTAAATTTATTGCAGTTACATTACATTACGAAAATCAGTTAATCATTTTGCCCTGGACCATGTTTGAACTATATGTTAATCATGTCCTGTAGCTCTGATTCTGTTGGATTCTGTCCCAATGACCTCATCACTGTCCCAAGTTCTTTCGTGGTGATAGTACCGTCACCATCCTTATCAAAGAGACTGAATGCTTCTTTGAATTCTGTAATGTAAGCGCAAAAGTGTAAATGAATACACTGACACACTAAAGATTCAGTTGACATCCATGTACTCGTATATGTTATAGATCATTTATTGGTCTCCAAATAATGTTTGCGGTAACAAAGTGCAGCAGGGTGAAGGCATAACTAAATTAGTTAGAATTTCAATAACTGATCGTCCAATTACAATTTTAACCAATGACAAACGAGGGATTTTAAAATTTATATTGTACAATTCAATAGTGCTTCAATTTGTGCAGTAAGGAAATATGTTGAATGTTTGTCCTCGCTTATCACTTATAAACATGTTTGAACTATATAACATCTAACAAAGAGATACATCAGAAACACAGAACACATAACCAAGAAATAAATGGCAGACTCGAGTTAATTGTGTCTGTCAATGAGATGTGATCAAATGTGCAACTACCTTCACGTTCCGAAGCACGGGCTTTAAAAGCGGTAATATATTTTAAAACAACACATCAACAGCTAAGAGAACTAAAAACAATATCAATACGTAAAAAGCTTATGAGATACAATAACAACACTGCAAGGCATCATTATTCCAGAGAGCCAGAAACAATTAAACTATTTCAAGAGCTCATGATTCCAGGGAACCAGAAACAATAACAATACTGCAAATACTTATGATTCCAGGAAATCAGAAACATTAACACGATGCAAGAGTTCATTACTCCAGGGAACCAAAAACAATGAAGATACTGCAAGAGCTTATGATTCAAGGGAACCAAACACATTAACAACACTGCAAGAGCTCATTTCCAGGGAACCTGAAATAATAACAACACGAATCGAACCTCATTTCATGAAAATGGTTGAAAATTGTTAAAGTACTTAAGTAAGTACAATGTATATGCAAATACGCGTAGTGTAAATATTTACCAGCAACTTTTTCCTTTGAAAGTTGGTCAGTCTGAAAAAGAGCATTTAATATATTAATTTTTACCGCTGTAAAGTTCATGACGTAGTCAGACACCATGTCATTTTGAATAACAACATTGCATTACATACTTTACGCAGAAGACAATTTGACTATTACTAATATATTTTACACAAACACCAAAAACTTTATATTAATCGAAACATGTTGTACTTTTGGAGGCGCATATCATATGTTGTTTACGTTTTAACAAATAAATTTTGATTTTTCAATGTGTGCGTGTGTGTATATATTTATTTATATATACGGACCTAGTTATTTGGGAACAACCAGACATAAATGTACAGACCAGACAACAGCGAGAGCGCCTACCTACACTGCAATGCATAGACATAATATCAAGGCATCTACCAAAACAATAGATTTGATGTCAACCATGACTTATATACTATGGTTAAACATGCAATACATCTGGACTGGACGGACAGTTTATATATATGAACTGATAGCTTTATATGAGTATGATCCAGTTAATGATTCATGACTTCTCACATGCTATAAAAAGACAGACAAAGAAACACGATGGATCATGAAGATATAGTGAAATCATTTTTATATGTTTCATAGAGGGAGATAAGTGAAATCACAACAACGGAATTTCAGATTTCTGGGATTTTTTTTATATGCACATTAACAACGTATGATATATGATATAAATATAGAGATAATTATTTGTGAATAACCAGACATAAATGTACAGAAAAAACTACGGCAACCATGGCTTATATACTATGGTTTTACAAATCTGGGCTGGACGGACAATTACATACATGAATTGATCAATGTATATGAGTAGGATCCAGTTAAGTATTCATGACTACTCACATGCTATATAAAGGACAGACATAGAAACCCGTTGGATCATGAAGATACAGTGATATTATATGTATTAATTTCATAAAGAGAGATTATTGAAATCAAAATAACGAAATTTCAGATTTCTGGAATCTTTTCAGATGTACATTCACAATGTATGATGTTAGTATGGATATTATACAATTATGGACTTTTCAGCTGTGCAATATGATTGTACTATGCCCCCATAAAATTAAATATTTATGTTTTTTGCTGCAAAGCACATCATATTGCACAGCTGAAAAGTCCATAACTGTTTTATTATATAAAATATAAATAAAATAATTCTGAGCCTTTAGGCCTACTCGTGTTTTCGTAGGCCTACGGGAAATAACAAAAAAAGTAAAAAATTGAAATAAATTTAACTTGATAAAAAAGATATTAAAAATTATATTCCCGAAGGTGGGATTCAAACCAGGGCGGAAAAAAAATCTTGTATATATAAGTTCAACGTCTTAACATCAGTCGGCCATGGACACATCTTGATAAATGTTTGTTATTTTTATATTTAAACTTATCATTCAATTGTTTCTCTCGTAAATAATAGCGAAATATATTATATGATTGGACAGTTGACTTTATGTCGCATCGGCATCGCTATTATCGATAATTTTGCTGAAATCGAACGCGAATTTCTTGTTGACAGCCATTTGAAAACAACGCCGCATTCGGAACATCTCAGTTTACTTCGTTGCATTCGGCTCACACTTGGAATTCCCAGAGGCTATTTTAGTAACCTTGGTATATCGAAATTGTATGCAGTTTTGCAAAACCCTAAGTAAAAACTGTTCAATATCATATAGTAATTTGTTCAATGAGGAATCATTTGCTAATCAGAATTGATTTATTTATAGATTATATAATAAAGTTATTTGTAAACAACCAGACCAGACCAGACCAGATTACGGGGAGCGCGTCTAGCTACAATGCAAACCATTCATACACTTTCAAGGCATCTACTACCAAACCAATAGATTTGGTGTCTACATAGTATATATATCTATATACATACAAAAAGGTGAATCATAATTAAAAAGTCTCTCAATATCTCACGATACAATGTAAACCAAATATATAACGAATAACATTTATAGGATCAACGCAGAGTTGGAAATAAACGGTTAGCACACGCGATATATAATAAATCTAGATAAGTGCTCTAGCGAGCACATGTTGATAGAGGCTGTTTCAACATTTCTATTCATTAATAGGTATTTTTGGACATATTATACGAAGGAAATCAATTATAAGCGATGATTTGATATTTTATGTTAACATGGATTTTCAAATATATCTATGTAGTACCGGTTCTTCTTACGACGGGTACAGCTAATTAATAATTATAAATATTCTCTAGAACTGTTTAGTTGGTTTATACCAGAGAGTGTATCAGCAAATATAGTACGTGTCCATGTATGGCGCACTACCCGATATACGTATATTGGTAACTTAATGAATTATAGCGCCCAATCACGATGATGCTACTTAGTCTATGCTATCGAGTTATACTTGACCTAAATTCATCACAAATTTGAGTCTGAATTAGCAAATTATTATATTCATAAGCAGAAACATGCAGTTTAAATGATTATTAACAAGAAAATGTAACAGAATCACATTCATTACCCATACCAGACAGTGTATCTTTACATAGTTTTACGAAATTGTAAGATTTGAGCCCGAGACCCATTCCCAGACTCATGTTATTGATGGATTAAGGCCCCGAGTGGTATTCACCAACCACTCTTTAGAATATTCTTAGACTTGACCTCAAGAATCAAGTTTGAAAAACAAACTTAGAGACCATTTTTTGAGATCAAAATGTGCAAGCTTGTAGCGACACCTAATATAAAGTTAAACAAATTCTCACACTTACTCCATATGTCATGCTAAATTAGACATCTATGACAAAAAATTAGATTTTAAGCTCCAGTCGAAGAATATTCTCAAGAATGGTTTGTGAATATTCGAGGTTTGATAAAGACTGGACCATAAATGACGATATATGACCCAAGAATTTACAAAACCTGCTGAGCAAAGGAAGACATTTATATGTATATGGAAATAAATTGCTTTGTATCGACTAAATATTAGTAAACGTGTAAAACGTATATAGGATGTTCGCTGTTCAATCCTTAAACACACCTCTCGACCTACACACAAATATGCTTAACGGAACATCTAACCCGCCATATCTTCGTTAAACTGAAATTGAGAAAATACTCATAATGTCAGGTAAATAAAATGTTAGGTGGCGTGTTAGCTGTAATATGTACATAGATAAAGAACATAGATGTTACACTAAATCCATTCAGATATTTAATCGTTGTGTTCAATTGGATTGTAAAGGAGTGCTTTATTTTCTTCTTATGAAGATATGCCCTAGAATCTCCATATATCAACTATTTGTTGCTTTAAAGTATAAAAGTTAGACATAATATATAGGTTTTCAAAGGTAGGATTTGAAAACAATTACAGATTCCTGAACAACAATCTATAGTTGTAAGTTTTTGTTTTACGTAAGTATACACAGTGTTCTATTATATGTATATATTATATTTTGTTGTGTATTCAAATCAAATCGATATAAACACAAAAAGCTTTATTTGTCTATCGTAAAATTATGACAAAATATTTTAAATAAATCCAACAATATACTGATTATTCCGATATAACTTAAAATCGCCCGATATGTTAAAAGGACACACGCTATTTTTTTATATATGTTCACTTTCTGAAATTAGAATATCCAAATTTGTTGGCAGACCCTTAATTTCGTTTCAAATTTGGGGCAAAACTCATTAAATGGTTAAAAGGCTTTATATTTATCACAATCTTCGTTTTATATAACAAGCAATACGCTGACTGTGTAAATTTTTTACATTGCCGTGTGCGTTCTAAAATGCAAATAACAAAAAGTGCGGTTTTTTTCTTGTTGTTAATTGCTGATATACAGTAAAACATGCATACACTGTGGAGCGCGTGGTTTAGTAGTAGAAAACCGAACCCATGATTGGAGGGCCTAGGTCCGACCCTCCCCTCATTTATGTGTCGTGTCCTGGAGCAAGACACTTTTTCCGCACATGCTTAGTACTGGTTCTACCGAGGAATACTTCGAACGTGCGTTGTAAGAACTTGTTTCGTCATAGAAGGGGAAAAAATCAGTTTAAACTTAAACACTTACGCATACACTGGAAATCTTCTTTAAATTACTAAGGGACTCACACTACTATTATCTCCCTTGAGTACTCCGGATGAAGGAGGTAGAAATAAAACTTTAGTTATCTTTTTCATCTTTTTTTCATTTGGTTTGTACTGTCGTGATTTAGTCTTTCCAAGCATGAGTTAAATGGTCAGTATTTTAGAAACCACCCCAGAAAATTTGATGCTGATACCATTTTTCTGGACAATTCTGTGTCATTTCAGTATTGTTGGTCCGAACCGCATCGTGGGCGATAGTTGGCATATTATTACTCAGGAAATTGATAAGTCTCACAAAAGCATTGAATTTATGATAAAACCTGGTCAAGGTATGCTTTTTTATCTTTTATAATTGCATATCTTGAACCAGCGAAGAATTTCAGCCCAGATTCATTGCAGATTTTGTCTTTTCCACTGTGGTTTGGACATATACGTTACAATGGAGCCTTATACG
Organism: Panopea generosa; assembly: GCA_029582155.1. Lineage (NCBI taxonomy): Eukaryota > Metazoa > Mollusca > Bivalvia > Adapedonta > Hiatellidae > Panopea > Panopea generosa. The sequence goes on from CM055897.1 coordinate 19,281,134, forward strand.
AAATATAATAGCAGTGTGAGACGTTTAGCGTAACGGATCTTTGATTACAAAACTCGTATAGTGTCAATGTTTATCTCAAATTGTTAATCTACCCTTGTGTTTTTAAAGATGGTACAACTCTATCTTATATTAGGATATTAGGATATCAAGTTGTTAAACCTAATCAACTGACGTAAGCTATAAAACAAAATTTAGACAATTCTCTATCAAAGTACCTGAATGAACGAATGAATGAATAGGGTTTTACGGCGTACCAACACATTATAGTTTATGCGACGCCAACAGGAAGGAAGATTCCAGGTTCACTCTACATGTACAAAAACAACAAATTAACATACAGATTAAAAAATATACATCAACAAATGAATATGTAGAATGAACTTAGAACCTTGATACCTGCAGAACTGCAGCGTTTCAACCAATTCTATCGTATTACAATTTGTCGCTTCTTACAACATGCATAAGCCACAGTGATCGTATTCTTGCTATCACTCATGACTCCCTGGAACCACACAGGGGTTGATAATTTAACCACAATAGCGAACATGACAAAAAATGATCAAATAAACATGACCCATTCGGAGGATTCCTACCCCTCTGCAGAGATCGACAGTGTTTATATTCTTAGCCGGAATCAAACGGGCTCAAAGTACATGAGAACCAATATATATATATATATATATATATATATATGTCTTGTATATCTTGTATATATATCTTATAAAAGCATGCTTCGTTGTATAACTTTAATATATAACAATGATAACCAAAAAGTAGCCAAGTAAAGTTACATTAATACCATTCAGATAATAAATCGGTATATTAAATTTAATTGTAAGGGAGTGCGTTATTTTCCTCTTATGCGGACATGCTATCTGGGTAGATAAATTCCATGATTGTTTTTGAAAGATCGATGTCACATTTAAGTGCTGAACATATTATACACATATTATTGTGTATGCGTATATAAAACTATGTTTAAATTGTTTTATACAGTTAAGTTATTGGAATGATTTAAAAGAGTAATTACCATGTTGTGTTTAAAACTCTCACCAATACACTGTCGGATGTGTAAATGACAGTTTTATCTGTAAAATTACCTAATTGTAGTGCCAAACGTGGAGTGTCGCATTGCGGAAAGATTGTTTGCGTTACATGAAAATAATCATTCTCTAGTGTATATTTTATTCAAATATGTTTGCCGCATTTCAAATTGTTGTCATTTTTTTCACATTGTGTAAAGTATTGATATATACAAACAAAGTGCCATACGTTGATACCAGCATTGAACGTTTAATACCTAATATCGAACCAATGAATCAAATCTAAAATCGAACCAATGAATTAAATCAGCAATTGGACAATCAAATAGTGTATTCAATTAATTGGTATTGTTGAATTGCATTATATTGAACAACGCAATCAATTTTTTTGTTTGTTTAATTGTATTATATTGAACAAAGCGTTAAAATAATAGTAAATCAAATTATTTTTAAACTGCATTATAATGAACAAAGCGTTTAACTAATATTTATTTTTAATCTGCATCATATTGTTAATAGTTATTTTTAAACTGCATTATATTGAACAAAACGATCAAGTAATAGTTATTTTTAAACTGCATTATAATGAGCAAATAGTCGCTTAAAGAAAAGTGTCGCTTAAAGCTGTCATTCACTCGTATAACCTTGATATAGGCTGAGTTGATGAGGTTTCTCTTCAAAATATTTTGAATAAATTCACCGTGACTCTGGAAAAGTTCAGTGATTTTAATAATTATAATAAAATTAAAAGCATTTGTTTCCGTGGAATATAAAGCACATTTCACTCGTTAACATTGACTTTGGCATGCTCACTTCTGGCTTACCACTTGTGATCAGACCACACAACTGTCAACAACAAGCATTTGCTATGTAACACTATGTAAGCAGGTGTATCAGGCCAATGGCATTATGTCATCATACTCTCAACCAGTAATATGATACTGATGCCGGACCTACCAATATCTCTTAATGCTGAGCGTAAAACGAACAAGAGAAGAATTGGCTATAAATCTATGGTATGTTTGTCTTTGATATGATATAATTTGATATGAACTGACATCCTGAAGGAAAATTCACATGTTCAAATCATAAGAATAATTAATATTGCATTATTGTTTTATTTTTAATACTTTTCTTTATCATTTTCTTTATCTTTTTTTTTCTTCTTCTTCTTCCTCTTCTTCTTCTTCTTCTTCTTCTTCTTCTTCTTCTTCTTCTTATTATTATATTTATAATTATTATCATTATTATTATTATTATCATTATCATTATTATTGTTATCATCATTTTAACCATTATTATTAATATTATAATTATTATAATTATTATTATTATCATTATTTTTGTGATCAACATCTTTATCATTATCATTAATATTATTATAATTATTATTATTATTATCATTATTATTATTATAATCATCATCTTTATCATTATCATTAATATTATTATAATTATTATTATTATCATTATTATTATTATTATCATCATCTTTATCATTATCATTAATATTATTACAATTATTATTATTATAATTATTATTAAAATTATATTATAAACAACCCATTACCATTATAATAAACTGCCATACCACTACTCTGAAATATCAAGCTGCTGACACATAACATGCATCCCACCCATACGGAAATCACATTGCACGAAACATGTACCCCACGTACTAACAGTACTTACTATTTATCAGACATAGCTATATAGACCTGCATTATTAGAATTAGAAATGATACCTCATCCTTTAGCATTATACATAAACATCATACCGCAAACACATTTGCAATATATGTGTACTGCATTCAGTAACAGTACACCCATACTAAGTATTATGTCGCAGAGACATAAAAAAGTAATACCTCATCCCGTAACAGTATACTTAAACACATTGCAAGATATTTGTACCGCTCCCAGCAACAATATATACAAATTATCATGCCGCAGAGACATATAAATGAAACTTCATCCCGTAACAGTATACTGAAATGACATGCCGCAAACGCATTGGAAGATTTTTGTACCGCATTCAGAAACAATATATACAATATAATGTTATCATGTCACAAAAACATAGAATTTATACCTCATCCTGTAACATAATACCGAAACATCATGCTACAAACGCATTGGAATATATTGGTACCCCCGAGTATATACTAATTAACATGTCGCAGAGACATATAAATAATAACTCATCCCTTCAACACTGTATCCATTACACTATCACCCGCGACATCACATTAACTATAAGTTGCCATGAAAATTCGTGTGTTTGATCAACATGTAGATAATGACATTAAATTGGCAGCTTTTATTATACTGTTTTAAAACATAAAACATAAGAACAATTTCGTTTGAAAATATAATGGCAAACTGTGAGCCATCAGCAAAACACACATACAAACATACATACTCAGTATCAACTGATTTATTATAAATGTCTTGCCAAATGAAATAACCATTTTAATATCGGCGAATACTGAAAATGGATGCGGAACAAACATTACAAAATACTTAATACCAACACAGTCAGTATTTCTTTGTTATCCTGTCGCAGAAACATAGAAATGATACCCGTTTCATCACAGTATATAGATTATCGTAAAGCAAACGCATTGCAAGATACATGTACCTCACCCAGTAAAGCATATTAATATCAATTAAATTCTGTAAAAAACATAGAAATAATACCCCATTCTTAGCATCATATAGTAATATCATGACCCATGCACTTTCCAAAATACATATTACCCTATTCAGCCAATAGCTGTATACAATTGGATACTTCCGATTATAAAATAAACCCTGAACGTTGTAAAATGTAATAAAATACTTATTGTTTCATTTCTTTCAAAAACTATTTTTCAAAACTATGCATTTTAATTGTAAATCCAAAATAATACGGTTATTCTCAGCTCAGGAGAAAGGGTTATCTTGATGGTAATAACCAAATGGTAATTTGTATATTATGAGTTGAAGTAAACAATACTTGAAATACAGAAACGGACCATAATTTGGATTCACTATAAAATACTTGTTTTTAAAGAGTTATAGAAAATGGAATTGAAATATTTCTCGAATCTTTACTAAGTCTATCTAATGCTTGTTTCGTTTTAAAGGAAGTGTATCAAAATACGTATATATAGTTCTTTTTGCCGTTAATTTGAACATAATTAAGTATATGTATTCTAAACAAAGTTTAACAGTTATTTTACTTTTCATTTCTTCTAAGAACTCGATTCAAAACAAGTATTCTCCGGGAAAGGATTTTCCTTGGGGGTTGTAACTGAGAAACCAGGAATGATGAGATCTGTTTTTACATGGAGGAAAACGATATAATTGTGGAACTGTAGATTTGGATGCGTGTTTTGTGAAATAAATATGGAAGCAAAAACAAAAAACAATTTTCTTAAATATTTCTTTTAAAAACTGGGTATATTAAAAATGCCTATGTCTGTTGACTAATGTGGAAGGAAATAAATTTAAAAAACACAAAGAATCCTATCTTTAATTTGAATATATATTCAATCATAAAACATAACAGTGGTTTTCCTATGACATTACATGTATCAGTGACGTATATTGGGGCAGGACAAATCGGCAAAATAAGTTTCAGAATTATTTCTAATATCATAAACCATTATCTTTTGCAATTACAAATAGCTTTTCAAATGTCTCATGTTTCGTAAAATGTAACGCTTAACTACTTGCTTTGTCGTGACCATGGAAACTGACTATATAATTTTTAATATTGAATGTGTAAGAATTTCGACTGCGAGGACGATATTATTTTAATGAATTAATGAAATATATCTTACTTTCAAATTTCAGTTAAATTTTCACATGACATTGTGAATTGATTGATTTGTAATTTTAATAGATGGAATCAGTTTATTCGAAAAACATTTGCAGCAGTTTACCAAAGTGTTCCTTTATAAAACAAACGTTGCTGTTTATATTAGACACAGCTAATAATACGTGTTATGTGTTTATTAGAAGGAATGGTACATTTCAATAAAATAAATAATTCATATGTGAGAAAGAATGTTTTTCTTATTATATTCAAGTTACTCACATAATAAAATGAAATACACAGACAATACGTATCATATACATCAAAATTAAATAGTCCTATCATTTCATAACAAAATAATGCTAAGTTCTATCTTACTGTATCTGTTTTAATGAATTTACACTCCAGAAATGTTAATTTCCTTTTCAACGTAACCAGCGTCGGTGTTGAAAAGGATGCAAACATTATGTTCAACTTTTGAATATACTAAAGCCATATTGCATACAATCATTCATACGCATATAACAATGGGACTGATGTTTCATCACTAACATCAATAACATCATAAAACTGCAGAATAAGACTTCAAAGACGGTTTCAAAGAAGACTTCCAATTGAATTCCACAATTGCATAAAGATGAGTTTTTCAACAAGGTAATAAATACATTTTGTAGCGTAGACGACCTGACAGCTTTATGAACAAAAATAGATTCTCCTTTTTTATCTTCGGTTTCTTTACTTTCCGTTCATCATAGTACAAAATTCTGAAATTAAAATGTAAAATAATGATATGCATATGTATATATGTTTACATCTGTCCTATTATACGAATATATGATTGGATAAAACACTTACAAACCGATGTCGATAAATAATAAAAGGATCAATATACCAACATCAGCATTATTTCTTAACAATATCAATATTATTCTTGCATATACGGGGAATAGTTAAATTAAACTTCTACACGATGTTCAGTCGAATAAGGATATGAAATGTAACAGGTACATACTTTTTATAGTATTTTATAAAATGCCTATTTTAAAACAACCTTGGTTGACCATTTTAAGTACATAGATAGTCAATGATCTGAGTACACACGAACGAATGTTTTACACATCACAAAAGCCAATCCAGAAAAGTCAGTAAAATTATTAATTAGATTCAAATATGTGTTTAAGTGTTGAAGAAAGGAGAAAAAAAGGCGCATTCTATCAGACAAATGAGAAAATCAGTGTTTCATCCGACGTGTATTATCAATTTGCAATCCAAACAAAACAGAATTTGTGTTAAATAAAATCAAATGTCTTGCCTTGCCAAAACAACAGTACATTTTTATCGCAGACATTCATGTTTATTATTTAAATAACGATGCATAATTTAGCCTTAATCCACAACTTTACTAGAGTGGACGACCTGGCTGCGCGCATTAAAATGCGTGTTTTCTTTTGTGTATACCGAACATTGCCGGAGATTGTTGGAAATAGTAAATGTTGACAAATATCTTGAAAACTAGAACCGCTCTTTTAAGGAACATACATTATATTTATCCTATTATTTTTAAAAAAGCTGGCATTAAAGGATTTACAGGATTAGTTTTTGCTTTATTATAAGACATTTAATTACATTTAATGTTGTTATTATAGAATTTTGTGTTGTGAGAAAATTTAATAGAACTGTATTGCGACAAGCGCTGAAACACAAGTAAATGTGTAACGATCGCTCAAAACGTGCCAATAATTCCACGCAGTCTATATAAGACAATTACACCCAAGTTGACGATGATGACAAATGGGGATGAAATGTCCAGGTCGTTTGTTTCATTTTTATTAGAATGTAGTGCATATAATAGCATAAGATGTCAGTATGTAAAGCCTTATCTTTTAGGAAACAACAACATGTATAAGACTGTCGAGTTATTACAGTCTGATCACAAAGCTATGACTAAAAATATATACATTCAAAGCTTTTGATATCAGAAATACATTCATTTTAGAAAATTAACAACACTTTCCCGCTGTGAAAGTTACACAACTGTGTGTTGATTTAAAGTTGAACAGCAAATCAAACTAAAGCTTATTACAAACAAAGTAGTATTATTATTTCTTTAAGGAATAAGATTAAAGTATAAAATATGTCTAGCTTATAATAGCATTAGGGGAAATGTTTCTTTAAACAGGAATATGTTTAAATATATAGGTAGATAAAGATATTTCATACGATTCGCATGCCATTGAACACACAACAGTTTGTATTATTCTTTTTTTTATGTTCTTAAATCATCTCAACTTGGCTTCGCACTTAACATTAAATGTTAAAGCTGCTTTATTTGAAAAGCACCTAATATTACGGAAGTGCTGAATAAATAAAAAGTTTTGCGATTTTTATAATGGGTATAGATATTATATGTAGCAATTCATAACACGCTGTATTTGACGATAATAAATAAAGCAATTTAAAATTATACATAATATATAAAGTGAAACACGGATACTACATAGTGATAGCGATAGGTACTGTACGTTATCTAGCTATCCTCATATAAACTTTTATCTTAAGTTCGACTCTACTCGTAATGATAGTAACATACATTGTGAAGTGAAAGTTTGACGCGTAATAAATGACCTACGAAAGCATCATACAACACCCGTACACATATATACACACACACACACACACACACACACACATGCACACACGGTAATATACATTATATTCACAAACGTACACGTACGCATCGGCGAAGAGACAGGCAAGACAAACATACTCACTTTATGAATTGGTTGCTAAATATGATAATTGCTACCACAAGGAAATCGAAATTACTTTTATTATAGGATTATTTTTTTATGCATGTGTAAAAAATGTCGAATCACGCACAAATCAAATAAAGTCCTTCGGACTTTATGTCAGATTTGTGCGTGATTCGACATTCTTTACACATGCATAAAAAACAGAAAAAAATGAATTAAATCCTTAAAATTCCAATCCTGGTGATTATATTTAATTTGTGACTCCTCAAGTGAATGAAAAACAAAAATAAAAATAACTATACGCTGCAAAGTAAACGCGTAAGAATACATCACCTCTGTCCTGGTTGACATCAAATTCTCTAGATCTAATCCGAATTTGGAACGTTTTAAACGACATTTACATGCAAGGTTTGTGTATCGTTTGCTTCTTAACTTCAACTACATGTACATGTTTTTATTTCATTTTTCCTGTTGAATAAATTGGTCTGTGGAAATTTTTGTCAACGGCTAGCATTCATGTTCGGTAAACATTGTGTTCAATTGTACAAAATACATCTTAAATCTGAACATTTTGTGAACTAATTAATTGTTTCTGGTCTGATTGTGTCGCCGGGTTAAATCGCTGAACCAAAGAAATCTATAAAATAATAAACCGAATAAAACAGTAATGACTAGAGCTAACATTGGTTTTGTTGTATTTTATTATTTCAATAAACGTGGAACCGTTGTGCACGTCATTTAAGTTCGTATATTGTGAAACCGGCCATCAAATTGTCGATGCTTCTTTGTTTACGCGAGAAACGTAAAAGTAGTTCGGCTCCAGGGTTTTATCGAAAAATAAAAGTCTTTAAAAAAATTGACGTTGTCCAATGAAATTGCTTTAAATACATATATGATAATGAGATTGGAATTATTCACAATTAAAGCGTATGCCATATTGAAATAAATACCTTTATAATCTATCTGGCCGTCGCCATCAATATCAGCCTCTCTGATCATTTCTTTTACTTCTTCGTTAGATAACTTCTCACCAAGGTTTGTCATAACGTGTGTTAGTTCCGCTTCTGATATGAAACCGTTACCGTCTCTATCAAATACTTTAAACGCTTCATACATCTCTTCCTCAGCGTCAGTGTCCTTCGGCTTCCTTGCCATCATGGTGAGGAATTCTGGGAAATCAATCGTGCCATTACCTAACATATAAAATAAAAAGAACACGAATTTAAAAATAAATGATCTACTAATTTTCACAGAGACCGTTTCAGTCAAATTGTCTGTATTAACCTCATAAATATGAAGGAAATAATTAGAATCAGGACAATCCAGTTTTCGTTGTCATTAATGAACGTTTAGACAGAGCATAATCATAACAAATAATCAACAAATTGCATTCGCATATAGAACAAAACATAAATTGATTTGATTTATGCATTGGATACCGTTGTAGCCATATACATATTCATTAATGATACCTATTTAATGTCACGTTAAAAAAAAAAGTTTTCAGTAAAATTCACCCTCCCTCACTTCCATCTCTCTTCTTACACAGTGCATGAAATATAGCTGTAGGTTCCGCTAAATGATGGATGACTATAGATTAAATGTATTTTAAATCTAAATACATGAATTGCATCCAAACATAAGCTGATATATGCATTACATGTTGGAACATACATATATCTATACTTTATAGATATACCGTTTGTGCCTAATTCTCAAATTGACCAGCCAGCGGATATTGATATCATTTTTATCCTTACTGTAGAGGTAACAGGCCACAGCAGTCTTGGCCAATATTCATGTTCATGTAAAGTTGTCTTCAGTTGCAGTTAGAAGATATAATGTTGCAGTCACTATTATTATATTCATAAAATCTAACTTACCGTCAGCGTCCACTTCATTAATCATGTCTTGTAACTCTGCTTCTGTTGGATTCTGTCGCAATGATCTCATCACTGTCCCGAGTTCTTTTGTGGTGATAGTACCGTCACCATCCTTATCAAAGAGACTGAATGCTTCTTTGAATTCTGTAATGTAAGCGCAATAGTGTAAATGGATACACTGACACACTAAAGATTCAGTTGACATCCGTGTACTTATATATGTTATAGATCATTTATTGGTCTCCAAATAATGTTTGCGGAAACAAAGTGCAGCAGTGTGAAGGCATAACTTAATTTGTTAGAATTTCAATAACTGATCGTTCAATTACAATTCTAACCAATGACAAACGAGGGATTCAAATTGTACAATTTAATAGTCGTTCAATTTGTGCAGTAAGGAAATATGTTGAATGTTTGTCCTGGCTTGTCACTTATAAACATGTTTGAACTATATATTATCTAACACTATTAATGCTCCCTGGTACGGACTTTAAAAGCGGTAATCTAATTTTAAACAACACTGCAATAGTTCATGAGTCCAGGCAACCAGAAATAATTGCAACAGTTAAAGAGCTCATGATTCCAGGAAACCAGATACATTTACAACACTGTAATCGCTCATGATTTCAGGGAACCAGAACAAGCTCTAATAACAATTCTAAGTTAAATATCTTTACATGGAAAGTGTTTGAAAAATATGGAGTGACTGTTCCACCACGCCTACCCTCTTAGGTCTGATTTTATTCAAATCCTCTCTATTTCCTTACTTCTAAAAATAAAACGTAAGCACGTACGTGAGTGCGAGTGCCGAGCAACGCGCCTGAAAAAAGGTATTCTATTTTATGACAACATTGCAAGATCGCATGATACCAGTGAACCAGAAATATATTTATTACATAATTTACAGTGCAGGAGTGTGATAAACCCATGACGCAGTTTTGATATCAACCTAGTGAAATATCACTTCCGAGTCCTCGCTCGGTGTTTTCCGTAGAACTCGGCTCTCGTTCGTAGTTTGCCGAAATATTTTGCGACTTGCCTGTATATATAAATGACGTCGAGTTGTCATGGTTAAATAACGTTATTTTTAGATGTTACGTAATACTATAACAAAATGCCCGTTTTTTACTCGTTCCTTATAGAGGTGATCTGTTAAATAAATAGTAAATGTAGTTTTTCCTGAGTTATGTGATAAAATGAATCTTACATTCGCGCTCATTTATTTTTGAATTTATTAAAATGACAAAATGATATCTCGTTTAATAAATAAGCACTAAATAAGCACTAAATAAGCACTAAATTAAGCACTCATGTTAAACACTATATTAAATAACAACACTGGGCCAAACTTCATTCATGGAACGTGTTGGAAATTTTTCAAAACTGACGCTACGATGCATTTATATTGTTTACAACTAATAATCTTTAAGAATTCATATGTTTATAAGGGTATTGTAAATAATTACCACCAATTTGATTCTCTGTAAGTTGGTCAGCCTGAAATAGAACATTATATATATATATATATATATATATATATATATATATACATATATTATCTTACATTTTAACCGCCAAACAGAACATGACGTAGTGTGACATCCCTTCAGAATAACGTCATTTTGAATATCAACTTAACACTAAGACGTCATTTATAGTTTTGCAGACAGGGCTTGGCCAATGAAACGTCTCCAATTTTTTTTCAAATTCAGCAGATTTAATTTCATATTTTAGGCAGGTCCGGTGTATGTATCAAACTTAATCACTAAATTCTTACACCAAGTTGGTTCCTCCCAGCGTATTCATTGCACTTAATTAAATATTTAAATTAATTTTATTGATAAATGGTAACACAAAGAACACATGAGATAGAAAATATTACTTTTAGTATTTTTCAGCTGAGGAAACGTAGTATACATAAAGTAACCATGATCTATATACTGCAGGCAGGTATTGAGCATTGACATTATATTTTAGTTTGTAGAGATCTACTTTTTCTCTGAGTAAATTCATGCTAGTAACGCTCGCACGTGTACAAATACTGACCGTTTGTGTTAGTTTTCAGCTTTAAAATAACAAATCTACTTTCTAATAAAACTTAATACCTATCTTATAAATGTACTTTCATTTTCGGTGTCGTTTTGCGGTATATAGAATCGAGACAGAAAACAAATCGGTCTTTGAAAAACGAAGATAATTAAAATAAAAGCATGGGCAAATCGTTGACTAACAAACGAATCATTGCCACTTCCTGGTAGAATTTCTGTCTGTGTATTTGTAAAATTCAACTGTGTAAAAACATTGCCGAGTGGCTATTTGCCAGTTAAAATGTGATAAAAAGACTAAATCGGGTTACTGAAGTGGGGCTGACTGTTGGTGCTTATTATGACAATGTGATTGTAACGGTGACTCCGGTTTGCTGTTTCTGTTCAATAAAAACGGTATTCTTTCGACATTTATTTTAAGGGCTTTTGAAAAATGAAGAAGAAACTATTTCTGTACATGAATTTGTAGTTTAATATTCAGCATTATGTTACTTTTATGGCTAGTATATTGTTTTATATTTGTATCAACGCTGTACGTTATCAGATGATAGTGGGTTTAGATGGACCAAAACAACCATTCCCCCACCTACCCAGAAAGAATGCTCATATATATTAATGAAGCTCGTTTACGGCTTTCAATTTAATCGATATTACATGTATTTTATTAATTCACTATGTGTTTCTAATTTTGTGGAAATTTGTTTTAAGTAAGGTTTTAGGCAACGTCGTGGTCAGTTCGAGTAAACAGTGATAATTTCACGAGAAGGTAATTTGTATGGTATTACAGTATCCGTTATAATAATAAGTTCTGACATCAAAAATATGATTATTACTGTATGTCTAACTTTAACCTCATTATTATTCAGTTTTACTTATTTTAAATGTTGGGACGAATATAGGTCAATTTATTGCAAACAAGGGAGGTAACTGTTGTAAGTAGGTTAACATATTTGAGAGGTAGTTGTCTCCCTTTGGTTAGAAACCAAAAAAAAAAAAGCTAATAAAATCAATACTATATTTTAACTAAAACAGTTATTAATTTTATCTCATCGGTTTGCGGTATACTTATTTTAATATTTTGTTCTTTAAGTTAATATATGTTTTGTCCATTGATTGTTTTTATCATACACGTCTCTCTCTCGATGACTTCCTGCGGGAACACCAGCTATAAAGCAAGGTGGAAGTGTAGGATAGGGTGTCTTGTGCAAGGGCACAAATGCTATTGTTGGGATTCGAAGTTAAAGCCTTTTAATGATTTAGAGTTAGTTATAAAATGGAGTCGATATGGCCTCCAAAAATACAGCAAGTATCTTACTTTATAGCTCATTGTCATTAAAAGGAAATTCACTAGCAACAGTTAGATCATATCTGGTAGGTGTGGGTTTCAGATGCACAATGAATCATGTTTATGACGTTACTCAGAATTTCGTTATTATCAAAAAACAATTTCCGGTATGGAGCGCCTTGGTAAGAGGGTTAACTTCAGATGATCAATAACTCCAATGACTCCTGACTTGTTTTAATATTTTTGATATATTACCTGTAGTTTGCAGTTCTGCATGAGTCCACATTGGTTGTTCTCAGCAGTGTTTTCGTTGGCATATTTCGGATTGTTTAAAAATTGAGGAGCTTGTGGCCAATTCTATATGTTATATCTGTTTTTGATATCAAATGTATTATAATTGAGAATTCGCTCATTGAGTTGCTTTGTTCACATTCGAAGACGGAACAATTAGGCAAAATCCTTGCCAGCATTAAATTCTGCTGTATGTCCGGTCAGCTGTCACAAAAATTTACTTAAAAATCAGGCATAATAAACCTGGGCAAGTGCTAGCTTATTTTGGGGGTGGGCTATTTACTAGATATAGTTCTGTTCAAAATAAGTCTATCACAGCCGTACAGATGGATCTGAGTAAATATAAGCCGCATTCCTTATGTAGTCGGCAGCCACTATTGCCTAAGCCGGGTGTTTTCCGGCAACGAAATAATTTAAAAGTAATATAAGCATGGGAGTCAAAAACTTTTAAAACTTCTATAAGGATCCCACTTGAACAATTGAGTTTGTCATGAACATCAATAATCTGACCTGCTAGTTAGTATTCAGATATCAGATCTAGTGTCTGGATCGTGGGTTCCTCGTTAGTAAAAATGAGCATTCGCCTTTGCAATGCAATCTACATCTTCTGGTGTCAACCGTGGTTTTGAGAGAGGATCGTAATTGGTAATGATATTGGACAGGTTCCTGATACTGATTTAAGTGTCAGTATAATCAAGTCATTTCAGGTCATTAAGGATATCTGAGGTACTGATCGTTTGATCGTATTTTACCTCGGCTAGTGTTGAGGTATGAGACGGACCATAACGTTTGAGGGAAAGTTAGAGTCAAGGTAAACAGTCAAGTTGCCACTGAAGTACTTCGAATGAGTTGAGACTATATCAGGTATCCGAAAATCTTATAAGCAGATAGAAGACTTTTCCTGCGACGGGATACATTTATCGGACCGTGATAACATAATATTTTGATGGGCTGAAAGCAGAGCTTAATTGTTTTTTTCTTAAATTCAAGTGTTATGGTTTATTGAACACAGTCATGGATTTACTTAGTTTATGTTGTGTATTCATTTACATTGTAAGTATATTATTGAATTGTGTATCATTTGTCATTAATGACTTTTGGTGTTCATTTGCCTGACAGTTTATAGTCTTGTAGTACATCACTATTCCTCCAGTTGAGGAGTTTGTGTTATGTATTTTGGCGCGACAATTCACTTCCAGTTGAAATGCGTCAGTCAAGCCCGTAATTGAGAATCTCCTCTATTTGAGAGGAGCAAATCACATCTTCTGAGGTGCACTATGAACATCTGTGCCCAGGGTTCTTGGTGCAATGATATGTTAAGTTGGATGAGTTAAATATAAAGAAGCTATCAAGGAGTGTAAGTCGTTGCTGCTTGCTCTCCGCTTCTCCCATTGTATGGCGGTACATCCAGTGCCGCGTATAGTGATCGGTGTAAAAACATTATTTATTAAGATGATTGTGACTAAATTTTAAATATCTGTCTTTGTGTCTGTTCCCGAAGTCAAGTAACGATTCAATATATCTGATAAACTGTTCGTGACTACACAATTGTAATCTCTGATTGTGCTCTGTATCCTTTTTTCATATTTTTTGACAGTACATTTGTAAAATGTCTGTCAAGTATTATGTTTTTTATCTTGAAGTCATTGTGATTAAAATTAACTATTCATGTTGATTATGTCATTTTTATAACCCATCTTCAATGATAGGATTTGTCGTTTAAAAGACTAAATCGGGTTGTTGAATGTAGCTGCCTGATGGTGTTTATTATGACAATGTGATTCTAACGGTAACTCCGTCTTGCTGTTTCTTTTCAATAAAAGGCATAGTACCACCATTGCAAAAAGGAAGTGCTTCCGTGAGGTAGTCGCATGATGGCGGTTATAAATAATCCTCGTTTCTTCTTCTTTAAAAATGCATTTTCGTTATTTTAATGCTCATTTTTTTATTTGAATGGCATTTTTGATGTATTTTGAACATTTTGAAAGCATTGTCATGTTTAAATTGTGAATTTAGAAAAAAAAATGATGCTATGAAATTGGGGTATGAATACATGATTTCGGAAGTCTACTTTCACTTTGTCACCAGTGTACACACTGAGCAGAAAAAAAATCTCTTATATGACACATGACCCCTACTTTTCTCATCATATTTTGATAGTGCAGAGGTTGACAAACAGTAAAATGTAGGTTTCACTTCTTTCATTTGGGATTCTCTATGAATGACAAGCCTTCAAACTTTTATTTTTTACTATAGAATAAAGAACAAAAATCAATGGTGGGGTTACACCTATAAGAAAGACTTGAGTGAAATGGGGGTGATTTTCCAAAATATTAATTGTAGGTAAAATAACCTCATTTTTACACTCTCATAGTCTTAAATGACAAATTGGAGACATTTGCTTCATAAAGAACAACATTTTGGCATGTTTATGCCTCAAATTAAGCATATATGTGCATATATGCATTGAAATTTCATGAAAAATCAAAAGATTTTTTATTTTGGATGATTGAAATGTGCAATTTTAGCATGTACATTGTATTGAACAATGTATTTTGGTAAGATAATTTCTTCAGTGTATCATGAGACTGTTTTGGTGTAAAAAATTTAATGGAATTAGGTAAAAAAAAATTTTTTGGGTAAAATTAGTCGAACACATAAAAATTGCATGTCGGTCATCATCTCGCGCCTGTATATAATGATCATGTAAAAAGTGGTATTTTGACAAGAGTGTCAGTATTTAATGCCTGCAAATTGGCAGTATTACTTCAAATTCTTGACGAACAGTAAAATGTAGGTTTCACTTCTTTCATTTGGGATTCTCTATGAATGACAAGCCTTCAAACTTTTATTATTTACTATAGAATAAAGAACAAAAGTCAATGGTTGGGTTACACCAAAAACGGTATCCAATCGACATGTGTTTAAAGACACTTGAAAAATGATGAAAAAATATTTCTTTATAAATATTTGTCGCTAGCTAAATATTTAGATTAAACTTTAAAGTTATATATATATGGATATAATAAATCTATTCACAAATAATTATCTCCATATATATATATATATATATATATATATATGTATATATGTAGATAATTATTTCTGAATAACCAATAACCAAGACATAAATGTACAGACCAGACTACGGCGAGTGCGCCTAGCTACAATGCAAACCATAGATACAATATCAAGGCCTCTGCCAAACCAAAATAAAATGGTGTCGACCATGACTTATATACTATGGAGTTATATGCAACACATCTGGCCAGGGTGGACAAATTGACAAACATGAACTGATAGCTTTATATGAGTAGGATATGTATATAGTTATTTGTGAACAACAAGTATTATCTAATTAACCAAATGTATTTACGCACAAAAAGGTGAATCACAAAACCAAGTACTATCTATTTAACCATATGTATTTACGCACAAAAATGTGAATCACAATTAAAATAAATAGTCAATATCTTAACATGTTTTATATATCAGTTATATAAATAAATATATGTATAGGATCGATGAAGATTTGACAATTAGCACCAAGCACACGTGAAATATAACGACTCTAGATTTAATGCTCTAGCGAGCATATGGCATTTGTAGTGTACGGCTGTGTTCAATCATATCTATTCATTTATAGATTTGTTTACATGTTCATGTTATGTTTCTTAAATCGCAATCATTGTTTGTGACTTACAAAGGACTGACAACTATGTTTAATATAAGAATATTACTAAATATGGATATTATTTCTTGTTTCATGAAACACTCCGAGTGCCTATGGGAATATCAAACAACGCGCTCCACAAATTAAAAATATTATTCTTTTGACAGTTTTATTTTACATGTTTGACAGATATTTTCTAATTGAAAGACAAAGCACGGAAATGTATTAAAATATTTACATGCATATGCATAGATGTAAACTATAAAAATCCTGCTCAGGTATATCAAATTTTCGGGGCATTCCAAAGTCTTTAGTACCCTAAGATTATTATATTTCTTCTTTATTGTTCATTTCTTAGCTTGATCTTGTTTCTTTTCTCTTCTCGTTTTGTCTTTCTTTTTTTATCTCCTTTTTCTGTCTACTCCATAAATATATTTATTTTCAAATAATAGATTTTTTTATTTTCTTTTTAAATCACTTTGTTCTAATTACTTAAAATCAAACCAACTGTTAAACATAAGTAAATTACCGCTATTTTTGTATGTTTAAAAATATCACACTTTGCATAATTTGCATAAGAACTTTATAAGATCAAAAAATTATTTCTGATCCTTTTTCATATTGTTTACAAATATTTTGTAATATACGAAACAAAGTATGTTTAAACTAAACTAAACCGTTATCTTACACGTATGCCAATTAAATAGTTAAGCGGTGTGTTCAAACTACAAAGGAGTCTTCCCATACAGGCATACTGTCTGGCTGATACGATCACCTATTGTGTTTGCTTACATACATGTGTGCATAATTTGTTTTAAATACCACTGTTTTAAAAGCGCTGAAAATATCATAATTTGTATATATAATCAAAGTATGTTTAAATTACTGTATTAGTACATTTGATAGTAAAGATGGTTTAAAATTGGCACTTACCATGTTTGAAAGAGATGAATCGATTTATAAATCCTAAAATCTCATCGACGCACTGCCTACTCCTTAAATGAATGCAAATTACTGTACGTATGACGAATTGCGGGTGGAGTGTCGCATTGCGGATCGATTGTTTTCGTAGCACGAACATAATTACTCTTTTGTGAATATGTATTTCAATATGTTTGCAGTATTTTATATTGTCTTCACGTTTTTTTAATTGTGTATATAAATGTTTACATATTTAAATAAATGCCAGAACTTGATACATGTGCCAGTACCTTATAATCAATCAATATATCAACTTAAACTTAATAAAATTAAATCAACAATTAAACATTCAATTTTTTTTTTTTACAAGGCGATCCATTCACTTGTATTGTTAAACTGCATTATACTGAGCATTAAATCGCTTTAAACAGTCTTCTCTCATATAACGATGGTGTCTGTTTGAGACAGTACTTTATATAAATAATGTGATTTCCCATCAATTTATAGTTGATAATTACACTGTCAAAACTTGTATTTTGACTGTTTTGAATCATAATAAAAACAAGTATCGTGGTGCGCGTGGTCCAGTGGTAGAGCACCATAGCCAAGATAGGAGGATCGCGGATTTGATCGTAACCCACGGCCCTGTGTGGTGTCCTTGAGAAAGACACTTTTCCGCACAAGCTTAGTATTGCTTCTACACAGGAAGACTTTGATTTGTATGAGTTGTAAAAGCTTGTTTCACAATCGAAGAAAGTTAATAAGTGTTACCAAAATAACGTTTGTTATATATTATATTTGGTATATAAATCACACTTCATTCCTGAAACTTTCTATTGTCTATTATGGCATTATCACTACCAATCCGGATAAGATCACCTCAGTGCTCACTCAGTGGAATAGAAATTATATTTCATTGGCTGATAACACCAATTATTCTCTATATAATCGCTGGTAAACAGATGTTATATGTCATAGACATTTTGTCACCATTCTCCCAGCCAACCACGATACAGACACCGGGGCTGACCAATTATAGAAATTTTTAACCCAAGGGTCTTTGCCAAGTCCTCTGCAAGTAACTTTGACCCAGAAACTCCATTTTTTTATCAAAATTGACTATATTTCTATTGAAAAACATGTGTGCCCGTTAATTTTTTGTATTTCGTCCCCTCAGTCCGCCTCACCCCCACACCACTAAACTGAAATACTTGATCTATCCCTGCAGAGAGTAATATTGTTCTATCCTAGATTTTCGGTAATGGCCATCATCACAAAAATATGCTATTTTTAAATGCATATTAAACACCCACAATTTTACAGATATGTGAAGAAAAACGACATTTAAAATACATGTACCTGTCATTCCTTTGAACATTTCAAAATATGTGTACTCGACTCAGTAACTATGTATGATTATGATCATGCCACAGAAATCTAGTAATAATACCTCATCCCGTATCATTATACTGAATACAATTAAGAATAATAAGTCATCATGCCGCGGATACGTAGAAGCGAAACCCCATCCCATAAAAGTAAGCCAAAATATCATGACGCCACACACATTACAATATACCTGTACACACCAAGTAAGGCATAATAAGTCATCATGCCGCGGATACGTAGAAGCGATACCCCATCCCATAATAGTGAGCGAAAATATCATGACGCAACACACATTACAATATACCTTTACATACCCAGTAAAGTATAAAAAGGCATCATGCCGCAGTAAAGTAGACGCAGTACCCCATCCCATAATAGTAAGCCAAAATATCATGACGCAACACATTACACTATACCTGAACACACCCAGTAAAGTATGATAAGGCATAATGCCGCAGAAACATAGAAGTGCTACCCCACCCCATAACAGTTTGCCATAATATCATGATGCAATCACATTACAATATACCTGTACATACCCAGTAAGGTATAATAAGTCAAAATGCCACAGAAACGTAGAAATGACACCCCATCACATAAGAATAATTAAAATATCATGACGCAACACATTATAATATACCTGTACACACCCAGTAAAGTAAAATAAGCCATCATGCCGCAAAAACGTAGAAACGATACCCTATTCCATAATAGTAAGTCAAAATATCATGATGCAAACACATTACAATATACCAGTACACGCCCAATAAAGTAAAATAAGTCATCATGCCGCAGATACGTAGAAGCGATACCCCAATCCATAACAGTTAGCCAAAATATCATGACGCAAACACATTAACATATACCTGTACACATCCAGTAAGGCACGATAAGTCATAAGTCATAATGCCGCAGAAACGTAGAAACAATACCCCCATCCCATAACAGTTAGCCAAAATACCATGACGCAAACACATTACAATATTTCTTTACACACCGAGTAAAGTATAATAAGTCATCATGCCACAAAAAAGTAGAAATATACTTCAATATACTATAGGTACATGTACTTAGAGCAGTAAATGATAATATACAATCAGGTACTATTAAATAAACGTTGAATGATGTAAAAAGTAAAATAACACTTAATGTTTGCACTTCTTACCAGAACTCGTTCTCATAGCAAGCATATTAAGGTAAATCCAAAATTATAATCATCCGACTGTAAGTCATTTACAGGGGTAAGATTTTACTAAGAGATAATAAGCAAGAAAAGAGAACTTATTTGTTATATTTTGGGTGGAGGAATACCGCCTTTAAGAGATATGTAGTCACGGATCATTTTTTTTTATTTACTAGAAAACGCCTGTTTTGAGAGAGGGTTGTGAAAAGAAATAAAATCTGAAGCATTGCTCACATATTAACGTTGCCTATAATATTATTCTTTTCAAACCGAGTTATGGAAGTTACTAAATATATATTTATATTATATCAAAAATGGACATATTCCAAGATTTCATAATTTTATTTTTAGAAATATTTTTGGACAGAAATATCTATCATGATTAATCTAACCCCAAGATATCTCATCTTAGATATATATTTATAGCTAATTAAAAAACGTCACAGTTGTTTCGTATGAAACTATTAGTGACGTTTATTAGGACAGGTCGACCGCTTACCGAAATTTTTTGATGATTTAGAGTAAACAGTTTTTAAAATGTCTCACGTTTTATAAATTGTAAGGCTTCGCCATGGGTTATTTTCTGGCATGTGTCAAACATGATTGTGGCTGTACATTTTTAAATATTGAGAATGTGTGAGTGTTATCTGCAATGGGATATTTACTTTTAACGAATGGAATGTATGTTTCTTACTTTAATATTTCAATCAAATTTTCACATGACGTTTTAAATTGATTGATTTATCATTTCTATATCGATAGATTTAGTTAATTCAAAAGCAATTTGAAGCAGTTTAATTAAGTGATCCTTTATAAAAGAATATTGGTGTATATATTAGAAACAGTTAATAAAACATTATTATGTAATCATTTGAAGAAATGGCAAATATAAATAAAAGATAAATCCATATGTCAGCAAGACTGCTTTTCTTTTTTTTTATCTCAAAAATAAGCACATATGATATAATATAATACACAGAAAATTCTTATGATATACTTCAAAATGAAAGAACACTTTCAACATAACAAAACAGGTTTAATAACTTGACTGTCCTGATAATATAATCTGATCAAGTGTTGATTTCAATATTACTAGGTGATAAATTGAAAAAGAATGACACATTTATATATATTATTTTAACGTTGAAATGCATTTTTGCTGTAGACAGTTTGCGTAATGTCCAAAATTGCACATAAAACAATAATGAGGTTTCTCATCACTGCCATTATAGAACTGCGGAACACGTCTTCAAAGACGGTGTCCCATATGGTTTCCAAGATGTCTTACAAATTTGCATACATATAAGTTTGTCAACAAGGTAATAAATATATTTTTAGCGTAGACAACGTGGAGGCTTTATAAACAAATATAGCTTCGCTTTCGGTATCCTCTGTTCCTTTATTTTGACATCATCATTTTCACAAATTCTGAAATAAAAATGCAAACTAATGATATGCAAATTCAACAAATTTCTCAATATACAAATATATATAGTTGAATGCAATATTCATGAAACAATTCAATTAATTATAAGAGTTTTGATGTATATGTACCTAAAACTGATATGTGTGTTTTGTTGGTGAAACAAGTTTTCATTTTTAATTCATGGGAGACGTAAATAAACTCTACACGATGTTGCAGTCGGATTGAGATATAAACTGTAAAAGGTTTATTGTATATCGGTGAAAAAGCTCTGTTTCAAACAAACATTTTTAAACACTTAACTTACATAGTATGCCAATGTTTTATATAAACATGCACGGTTTTGAAACTATTATTGGACATTCTTCACAAATACTAATCTAGAAACGTCAGTAAAATATAATTTAAGTACGGTTTAAAGTATTAAATAAAATTTGCTTAAGATATCAGACAAAAATCAGTTTATTTTCAAATCAGAGATTATGCAAAAAAAAACATAAAACTTCTTGCCTATACAGTGTAAAATAAGAAAGGTGAAGACTAAGATAGAACAACTTGGTCATATATATATATATATATATATATATATAAAGGGAGATAATTAAATTCACAACAACAGGATATCCGATTATTTTGGATCTTTTCAGATGCTCATTCATCAATCCTTAAATATATCGTACCCAAATAAAGCTATCAGTTCATGTATGTAAATTGTCCGTCCAGTCCAGATGTGTTGCATGCAAGTCCATGGTATATAAGTCATTGTTGACACCAACAGAGGCCTTGATATTGTATCTATGGTTTGCATTGTAGTAAAGCGCACTTGCCGTAGTCTGGTCTGTACATTTACGTCTTGGTTATTCACAAATAATTATCTCCATATATATATCATGCATTGTGAATGAGCATCTGAATAGATCCCAAAAAGCATAAATTCCGTTGTTGTGAATTTAATTATCTCCCTTTATGAAATTAAATATATATGAATTCACAGAATCTATGTGATCCAACGACTTTATAAATCTGTCCTTTATATAACATGTGAGTAGTCATGAATCATTAACTGGATCCTACTCATATAAAACTATCAGTTCATGTATGTAAATTTGTACACTCTGGCCAGATGTGTTGCATGTATTCCATAGTATATTAGTCATGTTCGAAACCAAATTTATTGGTTTGGCAGAGGCCTTGATATTGTATCTATGGTTTGCAATGTAGCTAGGCGCGTTTGCCGTAGTCTGGTCTGTACATTTATGTCTGGTTATTTACAAATAGTTGTCTCCATGTATATATATATATATATAGTTAATATAAGCGAACGTGTTGTCAGGACACTGACTTCAAACTTAATAATGGGTTTGATGACACCAATGTCGCTGGTGTAATACGCCTACGTGACACCATGTTTGTAGTAAGTTATACTTATATCGTATAGCAAATAACTATCAAAATACTACATGTTAAATATGTGCATTCCTATTTTATCTATGGTATAACATATACTTGGTTTATCTTTTGAAGTAAAATACAGCTTTATTACGTGCCAGCAGTAAACGAAATGATTAATGTAGTTAAGTCAGTTTCTTCAGAGAATATAAATGTTTTTTCCAAAAAATTACTCTAAATAAACATTGGTAAGATAGCAATAGTGTCTATGATTTGGTATCACTTTGTTTAACTTCCGATCAAGTGATATCTCGTGTAAGAATTTATTTGTATTAAACAGATATTCAGAAATCATTTTTATATTACTTTATTAAAATAAAAATTGATTCATTAGTAAATATTTACTAATATATATTTCTATATATTTAGTATTTCTTCGAAAACACTGACATAACACAAGGTGCACACTGCTACTGAATCGGTTAAAGACAAATCTTACGTATTGCACTAGTAACTCATTATGCAATTTCTAAATTCTGAAATGTTATAAATATATACAGTATTTTATAATTGCTAATGAATTTCAAGTTTGACTGATTAATGATTGTACATAATTATGATGTTTTAAGTTAAACAAAATTCTATTTAAAAATAATAAAACACATATCTTTAGAAACATTTCAAAATGATATATAAGTGAAAATGATCCAAGCTCTTTAACTTATATATTTTTTTAAGATTATGCAAAATCCAGTTGTATACTTTAAATATATATATATATATCGATTTACATTAAAAAATTACAAACGGTTGTTATTACGTTCGTTTCAAACACTTTCCCTTTGAACAACGAATTTTTTTGCGCATATACTCGTGTCAATTAATTCCTCTCTACAATTCTCAAATATATATGTTATGTTTCCATGGTGACATGATGATCATGACATATGTATCTAATCAAATGTTTATGTATAAAGGGAGTTCAGCAATAACTACAGTTTGCTTACGCGAAACAGCATTGCATGCAAGAACATCCGCAATGGTACCAATAATATAATACATTAAGCAAAGCAATGTTCTTAACATAAAGTTTTAATTTATTTATTGTAAAAAAAGTTTTGTGTTAACATGTGTACTTGATTGGTTTTAAATCACTGGTACTATTACTAAGTATTATTTTAAGAAGTAAATAATGATATTAGATTTTGATTTTGTTTAATGAAAATATAACACGGATGTTTGGTGTTCCCCAGGACTGCAATTTTCTTATTATCAAGGGGTTATAAATCAAATTTCCTCGCTACATTTTAAGATCATTATTGAAAACTTTTATAATATCCCAAAAAGCAAATATTGAAATTAAATACACATTGATAAGTCAGTATCAATCACACCTGTGAATTGAAGTGAAAACACAATCCATTGCTGCTGACGTAGTAGAGTCGCCGAAGGATTTAATTCTAGGCTATAATTGAATAGCAATACCTAAATATTTATCTGAATGACTCATTGCAGTGCTAGGGGTGATTTCAATTAAGATTAATATCCATACACAGTTGATTGGTGACAATTCTGTTAAGGGGGTGGGGTGCGCGTATAGATTATAATTCCACAGAACTACCATGAACTCGAATCATTTATATCTTATAAACAGAAAATGTATCCGGTCTTGACATTGGCAATAATTATCAGTACGATTATCGAACAGTTAGTAAGTGTCAATCGATCAGTATTTACTTATTTTTCTCAAGTGATTCCCTACTTTGAAACAATAATATTTTATAGTATCAATTTTATATTGATGAATTTCACTATTTGCTTTGTTTTCGTTCAATAACAAGTATTGTGTTAATGGGGGATTCATACTAACAGGTGTACCATAAGTAACAAATTGAAAATGTTACAATTTAAAAAAAAGAAAACGATAGAAATTTGATGTAAAAAAATGAAACAAATATGAATACAATTACAATACATAGCTGGTTTAGACAAAGTGAAACAAATATAAATACAAAAACATCATACATTCAAATTAACACAACATACAGGCACGATGGAGAAGCTGAAACAAATGTAATAACAAAACAACATTAACCGATATTTGAAATACCAAAATAAGTAAAACTTAAAGCAAAATGAAACTGTACACAAATCTGCTGAAGACAAACCTCATATCTCAAATTCATATCTCATGAACTGTCAACAAATGAAATGACAAGGTTCATGAACTCCCCAAAATGACCCTGCTTAATTCAATAAAATTAAACCTTTTTTTGCAAAATTGTTTTTTTTATCTATTTTAATGATTTTTTATTCTTTTAATTTTTTTTTTTCTTTTTCAATTTTACATTTTCACTTAATACAATATCATTGTCACCATCAACATCAGTGTAAATATGCAATTTTCCTACCTTTTAAGCCATTTTATGTAAATATATATATATGTTAAGATTATAACAGCGAAGACACTCTTGCCACATGACCATATTTACACATAACACTCAGAGTATACTAGACAGTGATTAGAATAAATATATGTGTGCCAAGAATGTCTTCATTATAATAAAAATTAAATGTAAAGAATAGGACAAATTGGTGTGTTGGGGGGAATTGCAATTTTCTTCAATTTAACCGTTTCTTGAGTCATTCTATGAATAAAAAAACATGTAATCAAAAACAAAATAAACATATTTTAAAATATTAATGTCTATTGAGTGTATACCCATTTATTTATCTTGATTGCGATAAAAGCTCAGAGATTATATGAACCGCTCTCGAGTCCGCTTCCCGGGTAGAACCAGTACTGAGTGTTGTTTCATGGGGATCGAACCCGCAATCTCTAGCGTGAGCGGCCAAAACTACCCATTAGAATACCGCCCCGTTTAAAATCTGTTTCATACAATACACCAAGTTTTACTGAATTAAGTATTATAAAGAAATGCATTTTACATGGTAATTATTGGGACTTCGTGAACCTAGTCCTTTATTTCTTAAGTCAGTATAACTCAACGTGCCTTTATCAAATTTAAGATTTTCGCGGAAGTATCTTCATTTAACAAAGTTTAAAAGAGTATATCATATGAATATAGTCTATTGTCTGATGGTGTGCTTAAAAATCTATTCTCAATGTTTACACCCCGAGTACAGTTTTATACAAATCTTTTATGCACATGTACAAATTCAGCAGGTCTGTGTTACATTTTGCATGCATACACATAACAATGTTATACTATTCATTTACTGTCATGTGTAAACAGTTCAATTGTTTATTTTTTCTTGGCCATCATCAAGTCCAAAAACTCTGAAAATATTCATGAATAAATATTACAATATAAGTTTCTTGCATCAAGTATGAAAATATCACTTCTTTTCTTATTTTTTATATAAAAAAAACGGTTATAGCTGACTTTTTTAAATTTGAATTAAGGTGTTGTGATGGATTTTAATGTAATTGAGAGTATAGATGACCGATTATAAAACTTGATCACTTACATAATTGATTGATTGAATATTTAGCGTTATTTTTATCACATCGAGGGCTAACAGACGATCAGTTAACCTAACCACTGTTTCCTGGAATCCTGGAAGGTTAACCAGTACTCGAGCACACCTCATATCCGCAAGTAACTGATAACTTACCTACTTGAAAAAGCGGTGAGAGACGAATGATAATGATACACAATGTCGTATATCAAACATCACGGAGATTGTGGCCGAGCGGGGACTCGAACTCACGACCCATAGATACACAGTCAGACGGCTAACGACTGAGCTAATCGAGCCCGGCTGATCTCTTACAACATAAACAAAAGACGTTATATCTTCCTGGGTAGAACCATAACTAAGCATATGCGGATATAGCAACTTTCGAAAGCCGCAAGATAGTGAAATATAATGTTTTTACGAAATGATACTAGCCTTTAATTCATGTAACCTAAACACGTGTTAACTACAAACGCTGAAACATGTGTTGAATATTTAATGTGTTTATGATCGTTCAAGTGACAATTATGCCACGCGATGTAAATAACACAATTTTATCCAACGATGGTGTCACGCGTGAATGGAATGTTCAGGTCATGCATACTTAAACATATCAGCTTGGGTATTCACTCAACTTCAAATTTTAAAATGGCTTTATTTGAGAAGTATTTAAACTGTTCTGAAGAAGATGCGTCTTTATGTCAAGGAAACAAGTGCAGACTCGGGTTAAATGATTTTGTACATACAGGTCTAGCTACATTTCAAGACAACAAATAAACATATATTGTCACATACATTACGGTTAAGGGGAGTAATAAACCCATGACATATTTTTGATACTAACATAATGTAATATCACTTTTGAATCATCACTCGGCGATGACCGTACAACTCGGCTATCGTACGTAAAATACCGAAATACTTTCCGACTTGCCCGCCTACATACATATAAATGACGTTGATTTGTCATTGCTAAATGGCCTATTTTGATACGATACGTCATACGAAGACAGAGGGAAACTTATATGTCCGATTAAGTCTCGTTCCTTATACAGGTGATCTGTTTAATAAATGGTAAATTTGCCATTTTTCTGAGTTTTGTGATAAAAAGAATCTTACATTCATGAACATTTATTAAACTCGTTTAATATATTCATTACTAAATGAACATCTTTACATGGTGATGACATGTGTAAACAGTGAAATTTACTAGCGATCATTTTACAAAAACAGTAGCAATAAGTTGTATTTTGGCTGAGTGTTCACACAATCTAAAACGGATGACTGAACATTCCTATTCAAGTGTTATACAAAATGTAAGTAGAGATTGTGGATATGTATTGCTTTACATTTCAACCACATTACATACAAAGATGGGGATATCGTTAATAGATAATTCTCTATCAATCTTTATAGAAATGTCTTACTTTGAATCTACATTAATAGTAATCGATATATCTACCTGTGTGTGTAGGAGCAGATATAAATCATGTTGTAATTAGAAAAGTTAAGCCAGCAATCACGAGTACTGAAATATTTTTGAATGGGATTTAACGCCATTTTCAACACATTTCAGCCGGGCCCGATTATCTCGGTCGGTTACGCGTCTGACTATCAATCCAGGGGTCGTGGGTTCGAATCCCTGCCTGGCAACAGTATCCGTGATGATTGATATACGACATTGTGTCTTAATATCATTCGTCTCCCACCATTGATTCAAGTGGGAAAGTTATCAGTTACTTGCAGAGATGGGTTGTGCTCGAGTACTGGTTAATCCCAGCAAACAGTGGTTAGGTTCGGTTAGGTTAGGTTTAGCGTCATTTTTATGTCATCGAGGGCTAACAGACGATCATTCCGTTAGCCCTTGATGGCATAAAAATGACGCTAAATATTCAATCAGTCAATCAACTCATTTCAGATAATATTTTGGTTATATATAGCATATCCATTTTTAATTGGTAGAGAGAGAGATCTCTGAATGATTATCAGTAGAACCAGTGTCGATTCACAAGAAACTAGCACTCTTTATAACAAAACGTTTTTGGAGCGAGCGGGACTCGAGCCTACGGCCTTTGTGGTGAAAGGTAAGTGATATTGAGACGGCGCCTTAGATCAATCGGACAGGAAATCTTTATTCGAAATAAAAGGTTATTCAAACTCTATCTAAACAAACAGTGTTAAGCATATCAGAAGTTCTTAGATGTATTTTTCATGTCAGATATATCAAAAGTTTAAATATTGAAAACTTTTTTATTACTTAAAACTTAGTTAATTATTAATAAAGATAAATTTAGTTGTATTGGCGAGTGAAGAAGTGCTGAAAGGATAAAAACACGATTATATATATATATATATACAGCACTTTATATCATTTTACTATTTGACGATAAATTTGACTGTAAATAATGACAGTTATGTTAATCAAACCCGTTTGATGTGATTATAGGATATAAAGTAAAGCACGGATACAACATAGTAATAATATTATAGGCCCTGGACGCCGAAAATTCAAACCTCATTTCTGTCAATCAAATCCGTCAGTTTGTTATGATTAAAGGATATAAAGTTAAGCACGGATTCTACATAGTAATAATATTATAGGCCCTGGACGCTGAAAATTCAACCCTCATTTCTGTCAATCAAATCCGTCAGTTTGTTATGATTACAGGATATAAAGAGAAGCTAGGATACTACATGGCAACAAAGGTCCTAGACGCTGGCTATCCAAAGTCATTATAACACTTAAGTTATGTGTGGCCCGCTACTAGTACAATTAATAACATACATAAGAATGACGGATGTAAACTGACTTGATAAAAAAATATCACACGGTATCCGAAATATGCATATGTATATTATACGCGTGCACGCGCGCAACGACGGAAAGATAGACACATCCACTTTATGAATGAGTTGCAAAATATAAGTATTGCTACTATAAGGACTCCAAAATACATGTTTTAAGATAATGTGTTAAACACTGCAATTGTTACCTTCATAGTTTACTTGGCCGTCACCATCAATATCAGCCTCTCTGATCATTTCATCTACTTCTTCGTCAGTTAACTTCTCACCAAGGTTTGTCATAACGTGTCTTAGTTCAGCGGCTGATATAAAGCCATTACCGTCTTTATCAAATACCCTAAACGCTTCTTTTATCTCTTCTTCACTGTCAGTGTCCTTCATTTTCCGTGCCATCATGGTGAGGAATTCTGGGAAATCAATCGTGCCGTTACCTATTATAAAATGAAAATGGCATAAATAAATGTATATATTCGCACATAAACCAGCTTGTTTCAAATTGTTCGTATAGAAGTTACGTATGTAGGAAATAATAATTCTCAGGACGTTCGTCAGCCATCACGAGAAACGTTACTGAGCTACAACATTTCTCGACACTGTATGGCAAAAAATGTCCTTTTGCTTTAGGATATCGCTGTTTGAAACGTTGATTAGCGGCGAATTGTTAATAGATTCCAATAAAATCCACACAGTTTGTTAGGCTTATATGTATGTTTATTGTTGCCAAATTTGATTTAATTTATCATTACAAAACTTGTTTATTTTTACGAAATTTGACTTTTGCATTTTTAAAGTCACTCAGTGTACAAATGACATTACCCAACTC
Organism: Panopea generosa; assembly: GCA_029582155.1. Taxonomy (NCBI): domain Eukaryota; kingdom Metazoa; phylum Mollusca; class Bivalvia; order Adapedonta; family Hiatellidae; genus Panopea; species Panopea generosa. The sequence continues at coordinate 19,311,325 of CM055897.1, forward strand.
CTCATCTCCCTCCCTACACTGAACATGAGCCATAGTTATCAATACTCCCTAAATAATGAATACCACTTAATCAGATTAGTTTTAATGTAAGTTAGATCTCACTAAATGTATTCCATCCATACATGGATTGGTTTAACGCCGTCAGGTTATATACGGCATATTCAGTTTTATTGGTGAAGGAATACCTTAGAATGAATCTGAGTAGAACATCAGTCCTTCTGTAAGTAATTGGCACATAAATGTATCCGTATGAATAAACCAATTTATACAGATCTTCACTACATGATAGGCAGTCTTATATATATACGTTATAGAAATACAATTTGTGCCAATTCTCCAATTAAGTCGGCCGTTACATTGTAACAGAAGCATTATCGTAACTGTAGAGTTAACATGATACAGTAGTTTTGAGTCATGTTTTTAAATTATACCAAATAATTATTTATCAAAGAATTCAAGAATATAAATATGTTTGACGTAAAGTTATCTTCAGATGAAGTTGGACGACATAATTGTTGCAGTCACTACTGTTATATTCATCAAATCTAACTTACCGTCAGCGTCCACTTCATTAATCATGTCCTGTAGCTCTGCTTCTGTTGGATTCTGTCCCAATGACCTCATCACTGTCCCGAGTTCTTTTGTCGTGATAGTACCGTCACCATCCTTATCAAAAAGACTGAATGCTTCTTTGAATTCTATAATGGAAGCGCAATAGTCACCAATAAGTACTTCGCTCTTAAATTTTGTTTCTTAATGTCAGATTGTTAGAGGTTATGGGGCTGATGATCGCAAGTAAATGTTTATATTTGTACTCTCTGTATTGAAAAGGATTTTTTCTGGATCCATTTCACTGCTACTACAGTATCTTGTTATGTGTCAGATTGTTAGAGGTTACGGGGCTGATGATCGCAAGTAATGTTTATATTTGTACTCTCTGTATTGAAAAGGATTTTTTCTGGATCCATTTCACTGCTACTACAGTATCTTGTTATTTTATAAAGTAGTATTAATGTTATGTATACTATATAATCGATTTATTGTTAGTTGATAATAAGGAAAGTTCATCATTGCACGGAATATGTACAGGTAAAGCGGGTTACTGCAGTGTGTTATGCAACCAATTCATAATTGAATACCTGACTTTGCTGTATCAGTCAATGTTATATTTACATCTGTTCTCAAGTTTACAAAAAAATGACTGAATTATCCTTTAGGTTGAACCTGGCACTCATGGATATCCGTAAATTATTGTTCGGTGCAGTATTATTACTGTTAATAAACTGGTACCAATACATTATTAAATCGGCACGATATCGCACTCACGAATAGCTGCACGAATACGGTGTTTAAACGTCCGAACATACTGGAGAAGATTAATGAGTACCAGGTAAAACCTGATGGACAAAAGCATTAAAATTATATATGAATAAATATTAATTAAATAAATTCGCAACATATACAAGGTTCAAACTGACACATTAAGGAATCATTTGACATCTAAATGAATAATATTTGATAAAGGGGTCATTTAAAACACATCTCTTAACCAAGACAACATGACAGACTCGATTTTGCTGGGACATGTTCATGAGGCGTAATAAAATGTGCAACAACTCCCACGGTAACCTATTATAAAACAACACTACAAGAGCTCATGATTCTAGGGAACCAGAAAAAATAACAATACTGCAAGAACTAATGATTCCAGGAAAGCAGAAACAATAACAATACTGCAATAGGTCATGCTACTAAGGAACCATACACAATAACAACACTGAAAGAACTGATGATCCTAGGGAATAAGAAACAATAACATCACTGAAAAACTTAGGATACTAGGGAACCAGAAGCAATAACAACACTGCAAGAACTAATGATACTAGGGAACCAGAAACAAGAACAACACTGCAAGAACTTATGATTCTATTGAAGCAGAAACAATAACAATACTGCAATAAGTCATGCTACTAGGGAACCAGAAACAATAACAATACTGCAATAACTGATGTTTCTAGGGAAGCAGAAACAATAACACCACTACAAGAGATCATGATACTAGGGAACCAGAAACAAGAACAACACTGCAAGAACTTATGATTCTATTGAAGCAGAAACAATAACAATACTGCAATAAGTCATGCTACTAGGGAACCAGAAACAATAACAATACTGCAATAACTTATGTTTCTAGGGAAGCAGAAACAATAACACCACTACAATAGGTCATGCTACTAGGGAACCAGAAACAATAACAACACTGCAAAAAAGATCATGATACTAGAAAACGAGACACAATAATAATACTGCAAGAACTAATGATTCTAGAGAAGCAGAAACAATAACAACACTGCAAGAGATCATGATACTAGGGAACCAGACACAATAACAACACTAAAAGAACTAATGATTCTACGGAACCAGAAACAATAACAACACTGCAAGAGATCATAATACTAGGGAACCAGACACAATAACAATACTGCAAGAACTAATGATTCTAGTGAACCAGAAACAATAACAATACTGCAAGAACTAATGATTCTAGGGAAGCAGAAACAATAACAACACTGCAATAGACCATGCTACTAAGGAACCAGAACAAATAACACAACAGCAAGAACTAATGATTCTAGGGAAGCAGAAACAATAGCAACACTGCAAGAGATCATGATACCAGGGAACCAGACACAATAACAACACTGCAAGAACCAATGATTCTAGGGAAGCAGAAACAATAACAACACTGCAAGAGATCATAATACTAGGGAACCAGACACAATTACAATACTGCAAGAACTAATGATTCTAGGGAACAAGAAACAATAACAATACTGCAATAAATCATGCTATTAGGCAACCAGACACAATAACAACACTGCAAGAACTAATGATTCTAGGAAACCAGAAACAATAACAACACTACAAGAGATCATGATACTAGGGAACCAGACACAATAACAATACTGCAATTACTGATGAACATAGGGAACCAGACACAATAACAATACTGGAAGAGATCATTGTACTAGGGAACCAGACACAATAACAATACTGCAGGAACTGATGATTCTAGGGAACAGGAAACAATAACAACACTGCAAGAGATCATGATACTAGGGAACTAGACACAATAACAGCACTGCAATAACTAATGATTCTACGGAATCAGACACAATAACAACACTGCAAGAGATCATAATACTAGGTAACCAGACACATTAACAATACTGCAAGAACTAATGATTCAAGGGAACCAGAAACAATAACAATACTGCAATAAATCATGCTACTAGGCAACGAGACACAATAACAACACTGCAAGAAATAATGATTCTAGGGAAGCAGAAATAATAACAACACTGCAATAGATCATGCTACTAGGAAAACAGAAACAATAGCAATACTGCAAGAACTAATGATTATAGGGAGCCATAAATAATAACAACACTGCAAGAACTTACGATTCTAGGGAACCAGCAACAATAACATCACTGCAAGAGTTCAATATTTCAGGGAATCAGACACAATAACAACACTGCAAAAGATCATGATACTAGGGAACCAGAAACAATGACAACACCGCAAGAGATCATGATTTCAGGGAACCAGACACAATAACAATACTGCAAGAGCTCAAGATTCCAGGGAACCAGACACAATAACAACACTGCAAGAGCTCAAGATTCCAGGGAACCAGAAATAATAACAACACTGCAAGAACGCATGATTCCAGGGAACCAGACACAATAACAGAGCTGCAAGAGCTCATGATTCCAGGGAACCAGAAACGATAACAACACTGAGTCAAGCATCATTTGATGCAATTGGTTGGATAAACTGACGATACGATTCATTACATAATGTTTAGAAAAATGAATTGAAGACTTGGTATGCTAATACGGGTAGTTTAAATGATTACCAGCAATTTGTTCCTCTGTAAGTTGGTCAGCCTGAAATAGAGAAATATATAATGTACAAAAAGATGAATCACTAAAGGAATAAACACTCTACAAATAATGTAAATATGTAAATTATATACAATGTACATAACTCAGATTAAGTGCTCCGGTGAACTCATATTTTGTTCAACATATTTTATTGCCTAATGTGTAAAAGTACATTGCAATTGGGTCGGGCCACAAGTGATTCCAACATTAATTACGGCCTTTTCATAAAATTTACAAATAACATGAATATGGCTAAACATATATAATAACATATATTAACATAGAGTTGAGTTAACTAATGTTTCATAGACACGCACGCTCGCACGCACTTACACATAATCGCATTTACACACACACATTCAAAAGAGAGAGAGAAAAAGGAAAAAGGAGGTGATTTGAGAGAGAGAGAGAGAGAGAGAGAGAGAGTTATTATGTAAGTAAGTGCTCGATTTCGGAGTCGGAAAAATAAAGTATTGTGTGTGGGTAAATGTGGTTTAAGTTCAGTTTAAACTTATAGAAATTAAAGTTGACTCATCAAATGTATTGTTAACGGCTTTTACCAGTTTTTCAACTGATTTATAGGGACATGTCATACGAAAGGGACTTAGTTATTAGCGCTGAAAGTTATGTTTATGTTAACATCACTTAAGCATGTGTTTCCTCACATCCATGTAGTATTGATTATTTTACACAATGGCTACAAATTATTTAAACTTATAAACATCCTGTTGGGCTTTATCAATTGGTTTATACCAGCAACCACAGCGTAGGTCCATATAAGGCGCGATATGGATATGCATAGATAGGTTACTTGGTAAGTTAGCGCGCTCGGTCATGATAACGCTACTTAGCTCAAGCTATTAGGCGATACTGGTATTCGAAGTTTGATAGAGACTGTGTCGTACAATTTGGTATTTCATAAGACGAATAAAAAAACGGGTTGGGCAAACCAAAACATTTACGGAGGTACATGCCTTTGTATTTACTCAATATCAATTGACATAACATTGAGTTTTACAAAAAGAATCATTGAACAACATCTGCAGAACAACAATTAAAATTACAAGTTTGCCTTCTTTGAACATATTTTTAAACGGTAGTATGAAGTTTCACTACTATCAAAGAGAAATTAGTTTAGATTTAATTAAACAAATATATCGCAAAGAACAGCTATACACAGCCTATCCCGATATGTATCCCCACCCTATGGGTTACAGGAACACACGGTATTTTAATAAATTTCACTTAAAACTATACTTTTGAAAATTATATATCTTTACGATGCAAATATGAAATTATAATATTTCATTTAGTGTGGATGCCCTTTTTTTCGTTTCAATTTTAGAAAAGGGGCGTAACTCTTGTGGTTTTAACTAATTTATTTTATTTCGATTATGTAGTTCTTACAACTTAAATACGTCACGCTCGAAGTCTTCCTTGGTAGAACCTGTACTAAGCATATGGCATTGCGGAAAAAAAGTGTCTTGCTCAAGGACATCACACAAAACCGTGGCAGAGGACCGAACCCACGATCCTTCGATCATGGGTTCGGTGCTTAATCACTGGACCACGCGCTCCACATAAAAACGTATAACACTATTTAATTTCTATAATCTTTTATCAGACTTATATGGAAAGATTCAAAGGAAAATGGAATTGTCTACTTTTTTTTCTATTTCAGCAAGTCCATGTGCCCTTTAAGTTGTATATATAATTTTCAACGCATGCTGTAAGTATCCTTGACATTTGAATTAAGTATTCGTCATAATTTTATCTTGCAGTGAAAATTTTCCAAAACGATTTGTGTTTTTTGTTTTTTTCCTTAATTGGTTTATTTTGTTTAAAAAACAACATTAAAATGATGTATTATAAAGAGCAAGGAAACACACGCACTGGTAATATCCTTTAAACATACAGATAATGTAGTTAAGTGTAATGCTTCACGTTTTTAATTTGCGTTTATCATTATAAAAGGACGTACATCTTTGTTTAATATAAGGCTAATTAGTTCAAAACATTGTTAATTTTACATACACTGTAAACAACAGATTTTAAATCTTGAGCAAATCAATCTTAAAGTACATAAGATCGAATAAGTATATCTGGATACAATTTATTGTTCAAGGAAAACAACCAACGGGCCTGGTTGAATAAATGAAAGAATTAATTAATTAATTAATTAATTAATTAATTAATTAATTAATTAATTAATTAATCAATCAATCAATCAATTAATAACTTAATTAACTAATGGGGTTTTACGGCATACCAACACATTATAAGTTATGCGAAGCCAACAGGCGGGAAGATTCCAGGTTCAATCTCATTATAAAAAACAACAAATTAACATACAGATAAAAAAAACAAATAAATATGCAGAATGAACCTTGATACCTGCTGAACTGCAGAGTTCCAGCAAATTCTATCGTATTATTCAAATTGTCGCTTCTTACGACATACATGAGCCACAATGATCTATTATTGCATTCACTCATTTGGCTCATTGGAATCACACAGCAGTTTGTAATTTAATCACAACAATGAAAATGAAAAAAAAAAGATAAATGAACATGACACCCATTCGGATTCCTACCCCTCTGCATAGATTAACAGTGATTCTATGCTTGCCCAGAACCAAATGAGAAGGTATGGTTGAAGATCAAACACACGACCATCCGATCCCGATGTTGCTCTACCACTAGATCACTCACTCCAAAAACGTAGAAATGTATATATAAAATACTTGAAACTATATTTGAATATCAATTGAAGTTTAAAAATGAAATCGTTTTATAAATATAAGCTTAAACATAATAAGATATTTGTGATGTTTTATCTTTTCATGTCCGACAGGTAAGCGAAAAAAAAGGATAATTACTTTTTAAAAAAAAAGTCTTACTTAAGTATATTACCGTTCGCATAACTTAAAAAGCAGAGTGAATCATCGAAGTTGAACAGTTGTCTTACACGAATGCCCTTAAGATATTTGAGCGGTGTGTTTAACATGTAAAGGAGTGTTTCACTTTCAAATTATTCACGTATATCATCTGTAGATAAGGTCACCTGTAGCGTTTGTTTACATACATTTGTACATATATAAATGCCACTGTTTTAAAGGATAGGTGTAGCATTAAAGCGCTTAAAATATCAAAAAAATCTTAATATGTAAAAATAATATTATATTTAAATTACTGTATCAAACAATTAGATAATACGGATGGTTTAAAATGAGTACTTACCATGTTGGATATAGATGTGTTGGTTTATAAATCCAGAACTCTCACCGGCGCGCTGTCGACTGCGTAAATGAACGAACTCAACTGTAACCAGCCTTAATGTATACTGAATGAAAGGTGGAGTGTCGCATTGCGGAAAGATTGTTTGTCAAATCGTGAACATGCTTACAGTCTGGTGTGTTTTTATTTCAATATAATTGCCGCATTTCATACAATTGTCATTTATTTTACAGTTTGGGTATAAAGTGTGATATATACAAATAAAATCAAGGGTTATGATACCGAAATTGATCTGATACCCAGTCAATAAATCAACTAAAAAATTAAATGAACAATTATATAGTGTATGTGTAACAAAGCGATTAATTAATTAATTTATATTGTTGAATTGCATTTATAGAACAAGATGTTAGATTAGTTGTTATTGTGAAATTGCATTATATTGAACATAAAGTCGCTTAAAGCAGTCGTTCTCTCATATAACGATGGTGTTCGCTTAAGAATGTGTTTTATGTGAATTTTGGAGATTTCTAAACAAAATATATTTGATAATTTCACTGTTAAATTGGTAATTTCAATTTTTTAATATTAATTAAACAAAGAATATTTGTTTCCATGAAATATAAACTTAAATCACTCGTGACTTCTGACCACTCGTGACCAGGGCACATCAGTGGTCACTCAATTCAATTATTCTCTACAGCAGATATTATACCGCTGACATCTTGTCATTATACGCAACAACAACAACAACAACAACAACAACAACAACAACAACAACTTCTACAACTACTATAACTACTTCTACTACTAATGTTACTACTACTTCTACAAATACTACAACTAATATCAATACTACTACTACTACTGCTGCTGCTGCTGCTACTGCTGCTACTTCTACGATACTAATGCTACTACTGCTGCTGCTGTTGTTGCTGCTATTTCTACTACTACTACCTATTTTACTATGACTACTACTTCTACTACTAATTCTACTTTTATTACTGCTGCTAGTTATAAAAATAATAATTATCAAAAGTAATTGATAATAATAATATTTGAAATAATTATAATACTGATTTGAGCAAGTCAATCTTTCATTGGGCCGTCACTTCATATTTTATTATAATTTTTTATCATGTAACAGACATTTAATATGACATATGCAAGGTACGGTATTGTACTCCAATGAGCACACTTTACATATGACATAAGACCTCACCAGAAACTGTGATATTTCTTCAACTGAACTTATATCTCAAATTAAATTCCTTATCTAATAATAAACTTAAGTTGATCTAAGTTTACTCAGTGTTTTTTCTAACAAGGCATTCATCTGGGAAATACACAACCTTAAATGTAGATTATACAATGTTCCAGATAATGTACTTCGCTTGCCAGTTTTATGAAATCCAACCTGTTTACACTTCTAATTAAGGTTTTCTAACATCCCGCTCATTACGGCTCTGGCAGGTTTTATGTTTTAATTATGCGGTCCCCTTCGTTATTATTATGAATAACACAGCGTTATGATCAAATATATAACACGTTGGTATATTCAAGATTATTCATAGTTTTTCTAAACAGAGGAGCTAGTGGGTTCAATCTAGCTGTCCTTGGGGGGAATTCCAAACGGGACATTCCTTTATGTAGGCAATGCCTACCATCGGTGTTTCGTCTGTACAGATAGCTTATGATTAATTTAACTACACAGATTAATTACACAGAGAAACAATTTTTTAATATTGCCTGAGTAACCATTCACACTATAACGGAAGTTGTCTGCATATGAAGTGTTATGCTTTTAGGTCAAGTCGTATTTTAGTAATATTTGTTTGTTTGAATATTTAGTGTCATTTTTATGTTATCGAATGCTAACAGAACATATTGACCTAACCACTTATCCTGGGATCCTACTAAAGTTTACAAGCAATCGAGCACACCCATTTCTGCAAGTAACTCATAACTTTTCCATCTGATGAGAGACGAATAACAATGAGATGCACTGTCGTATATCAATCAGGACAAGACTGAAGCCGTGTTGGCATTTGATGGTCAGACGCGTTACAAACTGAGCCGCCACCGGATCCGGATAATTTGGTGACAAGACAATTTACACACAATATTTCAATCAGACCTACACTGTCATACCATAAAAACGAAAAACTCCAAGTGGGCATGACGGGGATGAGTTGGGTATACGCATTAGCGCTCGTCGGCTACCACCGAGAAACGTTATTGAGCTTTCCCACACTTTGGGTCAGGAGTGGAACAACATTTCTTAACACTGTATAATATTGCAATTATTGTGCTTCCAACGAGGCGAAAATGTGTTGCGTGCATTGCCGTAAATGGTAGTTACAACCGGTACTAATTGCAAAGTTGATGATTTAGGGTGTCGTTGTTTAAAGCGTTAATTCTCAGGGAATTGATAATATTTTCCAATAAAATTCACACACTTTGTGTGTTTTATACGTATGTTTATTGTTGCCAATTCTGATCAAAATTGATAAATACAAAACTTGTTTATTTTTACGAAATCTGACTTTTGTGTTTTTAAAGTCCCACTATATATGTATACAAACATAACGGCTTCAATTCCCGACCGCTTTAAGGTTAAACTTCCTACCAAGATACGTCCCCAAGAAGATCGGCATACTTATATAAACAGAATAGTGAATTAAATAAAATATATTTCAATAATTGGATCTACATTCTTTGCATATGGTATGACCGGTGGTAATAAGTATTTATAAAAAGGCACCATGTGTGTAAAGCATTCGGTTAGTTTTAGAAAAGTATTCTTTTTAACTTTTTTGTAAGTCTATGTAAAAATAGCGGAGCCGAAAATAAACTCAATATTGGTAGAGGGTCACCAGGGAAACAATCTAAGAAAATTTCATTGAAAATGATTTTATAATTTCACAGATGCCATTAAAACATCAAATTCAAAAATTAGACGGGTCCCCAGATGTTTCTTTGGATGACCGGTGGTACACTGACGTTTTATTTAAAGTTAGCCAGTGGTTTCAGAGAAGATATTTTTCTTATTTTCCCCGTGAAAAGTTCTATAAAAATGATCTTGTTCTATGCTCAGGCACGAAAACGTTTTGACAGAGTCACTAGCGTCATATTTCGGCAAAATGTCAATTAAATTGGACCAACGGTTCCAGTGGATATGTCGTTTGAAGCTTTAAAATAAGAGCTGTCAGAGAAAAGTTTCCAATATCTATAATTTGTATCGTTAGTAAAACAGGCTTATATGTATTAACAAACCCCCTACAATGTCCACAACATGGTTGACACGTACTTAGGATGGAGGAAAGGAGAGTGTGTGAGGGTGTGGAGTACCAAAGTTGAAGTGGAAAGGACAATGTATGTAATCTAAACCATACAGAATTTAAAAACAAGTAGGAAGTCTCGGACAGAAAAAGGGCCGGAGGTCTCGAACAAGTACTACAGTTTTAACAATGCTGAGCGGTTAAATACAATAAAAAATGATATAAAAAATATGTGACAGATGCATAAGTTTAAACAAGGTTGAGAATTTTAACGCAATAAAAATGAGAAATAAAAAAATGTGAACAAATTGAAATGGGGTAGAGTATTCCATTTAATATAAATACATATATTTTCAAAAATTGGAGGATTAGATCGATAACAAGATTAAATAAGGCGTATTCAATTAAATACAAAAACAGGGGTAAGGAGATACTCGGTTAGATAACCAGGTATTCATTTGGCAATGGGGGCGGACATGTTTAAACAAGCATTTCTATAACTTACGGTTTAGCAAAATCATACATGTAAGTTGTATGTGCAGTCCACAGTTCAAATCTTAAGCGTCTTAAGTGGGTTACTATTCCATATCCTGGTGAACCGGGACATCATTGATAGTTGATCATTTATCGCTGGTCATGTGGCTGTGTGTAAAAAGATTACCGCTTATAATGTTATATATAATGGACTCTGAACGATGTCCCTGGGAGAGTTAAGTTAAAGCTAGTAGTATTTGTCTTGATAATCCCTGATCGTCTCACACAACAATTAATTTTTCACTGTTCAGCATAACAGAGAAATGCACTTCTGGAACACTGGATACATCGTCGATGGTTCTAAAAGTGCCTTGTTCTCATAGATAGTCCTCTGTTGGTCCATTTATGCAGAAATATACATCGGGCTTTTTACAATTTCGATGGTTTGATGACACTCCTTCATTGCTGACAATTCTGCCCAGTTGTTGCGATGTACGACTTCTCATCTTTAAACTATTGTAGCTTCACGAACCAAAGCACAATGCCACCCAAACTTGGCAGAAATCATGAAAATATTCCAATGTTTTCATATGTATAATGAAATATGACAATTCTATGCATTTTCAACAAAAATAATGACCAACTGCTTCACACAGCTGTAATGTCCTGGGCGAAGGAATCTTCCGTCATGTAAGGGAGGTAAACCTTGCCTGATCTTACGACAAGCAAGCAGTCTAAGCCAGGACTCATAAGTATAGTATATGTTGAGAACTGAACGTTGTTAATAACATTTACACGATCACTTGCTACATGTGCTGTCAGTTGTTTTATTCTGCAACATTCTCTCAGGTATGGAATAAATACATTTGCTACATAAAACATTCTTTAAAAATAGTGAAATGAAACGTTCCGTAACAAGTTACTCATATATATTTAATTGCTAAAAGTCAGTAACAAAGTAAAGTTTATCTCCTGTAGCTACTATAAACTGTTGGTTTTGATTAGTTATATGAAATGTGTACCCTGTTGTAACACTGTGCTCAAGTGCAATGACCACACCTCCACAATATGACAAAGTACGACGGTATGCTATTAATGATAGCAATAAGCATATTGACTTTTTCAAAGCAAAATGCTCAGTGAAATAGATTAAAGAAAAAAGGGTCCGTGGCCGATTGGTCTAAGACACCATCTCAAGATCACTAACCTCTTACCGCTGAAATCGTAGTTTCAGCACCCGCTTGCTTCAAAACTTTAATGTGAGCTTTTTTGTCAATTACTTGCGGATAGACGGTGATCCTATTCAGAGTAATTTTGAGGAAATTTCTTTGATTTTAAACCAATATTTGACAATATGTTAAAATGAATTTGTGTGGCAATACTTATCGTATAATGGTTTTCTACAAGCAACACAACCTAAATGAGATACAATAATGAAAAAAACTCTTAAAGTTCTCGAGCGTTGAGATTAGATTATTTCTGCTCCAGATGTAAAGGTTCGTGGAATAAATTGTTGTAAATGTAGTCAGAATGGAAATGAAGAGCAAATATAACCCCTAGCCTTCCATACATGTTAAAATTTTATCGAAATCACGTGACTAATACAAATTTGTGTTGTTCAGCCTGAAACAGTAGCCCATACTGTGCTCAACACATTGAAAGGGAAGAAATGGTACATATTGTTATATTCATAAAAATGTAAATAGTCTAGAAAACGAATAGTATTCTTTTTGTGTCCGAGATATACGGATCTGAGACTACACATTTTACGTTCTTGGTATTCCGGCTAAAATCAGCTACTACAAATTAAATGATACCTTCAATCTTAAGAAACTAGCTGGATATGTCCTCTTTGTTTTATTACGAAATGAATCACAATTATTATTATAGGACTACTGATAAAACATGTCCACTTAACTTGTATGCCATATTATTGAATTTTATATTTTGACACTTCTCATACACTTATATATATATAATGAAAAACTATTTTGGAGAAATAAAAGAATGAAGTTTATATCTATAACAAGTGAAATTAAATGTCTAGCCGCGATGTAACATCTATAAAATATTTGACAAAAATAAATTTCAACGAAGTTTGTCGTATTTTTTGACAGTTTCTCAATGTTGTTAATTTTTAATTGATATACTGGTTTAAAAGTTCTAGAGTATTTGTTGAAAAAGATGTTTATGTATACACCGTATGTCTTCATATATAATTTTTGTGTTATTTTTCGATGTCTAGCCAAAATGTAACACCGTAAAATAACGTTAACGTCATTTTCGACGGGCATTTAAATGTAAAGTGCAATTACTAGAGATAATTATTATTTCGTCTAAAGTAATATTTTCGTCATATTAATGTTTTAATCTAGTCTGTCTTCTACAAACTATTATACCATACCATACAATGGTTCAATTAGTCAATCAATCAATCAATCAATTAATCAATCAATACATTGAATAGTTTTATGTTGATGTATTTAAACGATATAGTTATCAAACGGGGCGTTTGACATTTGTTTCTTATGAAGAGAGGAAAAAACGAAAGAGAAAGAACGTAACCTGAAGTGTTACCATAAACGTGAGAACGTGTATTACAAATCGACTCAATATTGAGCAACTCCTCATAGATCCGATACAGCTGTACGTGTCAGGGAAAACAGGAAACAAGTACAAATTTACTAAAAAAAGGGGGAGAGGCATTCGCCTATCGGGTTGCGGTATGTTCCATAAGCACGGCGGTAAAACACGGCGAAAATTTAATCACACATAAAACGGCCGTTTGAAACGGGTTGTTGTTATATGTAATGCGTTTTACATTTTAATGTATGGAAATGCATATATACGTTAATAGGCGAAAATAGTGACAGAACCGTTAATTAAAGCCAAAAATCGACACGTAAAATAACGTTTCATCGTGTTACGTACCGTACACCAACATCTGACGATATTGAATATCGAACTTTCATCGGGTTCGGATATAAATGGACCATTTTATGTGCATCTCATAAGTGGCCAATTATCAATCCCCAAAATCTACTCTGTCCACATCAATCATCCCACAACTACCCTCTCATGATAGAGCACGAACAGACGGACGACGGTCAGTAGATGATCACTTGAACTATCGGCCCCTGTATTCTAACATCTAAACGACATCAGGAAAAGTAAAGTTTTACATGAAATTCATTTCTATCAGAAACGTAGACATAAAGAAAAAGAGGATCCTTTCAATGTTTTACAAGGTACAAGACCGCAGCAGTGGTCTATAGGTAGAGCGTCCACCTCGCATGCGGCATGTCATTGGTTCGACCCCCGGCCGGGTCATACCAAAGACTTGAATTATAGTTATAAAGCGTCCTTGCTCGGTGCTAAGCATTAAGAAGATAGTTTTAGGTCTGGTCGGCCCGGTGTCAGTTTAATGTGATTGGGTGAGGTATCATACCATGTCTGCGGTATGATACTCCAGTGTGGCAGCGCTCAGAATACTGTCTCAAGTAGACACATTTGCGATATCCGCGAATTGTTGAAATTGACGCTAAACACCACACAATAACAACAATAGCTAATTAAATAACGCCACAGTGGGTTTCGTATGAAACTATTGGTGAAGTGTATTAGAACAGGGTCGACCGATGACACGATTTTTTACTGAATTAGAGCAAATAGTATTTAAAATGTCTCACGTTTAGTAAATCGTAAAGCTTCGCCATTTGTTATTGTTTGGCATGTAACATGATGATGGTTTTACGGGTGTTTTTAAATATTGAGTATGTGTGAGTTTTATCTGCAATGGTTGGTGTGCTTTTAACGAACGAAATGTGTGTTTCGTACTTTAATATTCCAATCAAATGTATACATGACGTTTTGAATTGATTGATTTATCATTTCTATATCGATGAATTTAGTTAATTAGAAAACAATTTGAAGCAGTTTAATTAGGTGATCCTTTATATAAGAATAATGGTGTTTATATTAGATACAATTAATTAAATCATTATAATTATGTATTCATTTGAAGAAATGGCAAATATAAATAAAAGATAAATCCATATGTCAGCAAGACTGCTTTTCTTGTTTTATCTTTAAATTAAGCACATATAATATGATATAATACACAGAAAATACTAATGATATACATCAAAATTCAATATCCCTAAAAACTTAACAAAACAGGTTTAATAATAGAATCTGACTTAGTGTTGATTTCAAAGTTATTAGGTGGTAATGTGAAAAAGAATGCCACTTTTACATAGTATTTTAACGTTGCAATGAATTTATGCTGTAGACAGTTCGCGTAATGTCCAAAATTGCACATAAACCAATAATGTGGTTTTTCATCACTGACATCATAGAACTGCGGAACACGTCTTCAAAGACGATGTCCCAGATGGTTTCCAAGATGTCATACCAATTTGCATACAGACACGTTTGTCAACAAGGTAATAAATATATTTTGTAGCGTAGACGACGTGGTAAACAAAAAAAGCTTCGCCTTCTTTATCTTCAGTTTCCTTATTTTGCCATCATCATTTTCACAAATTCTGAAATAAAAATGCAAAATAATGATATACAAATTTAACAAATTTCTCATTATAAGAATGCATGTATGTAGTTAAATGCAATATTTACGAAACAATTAAATTAATGATAAGAGCATTGATGCACATGTACTTAAAACTGATATGTGTGTTTTGTTGATGAAATAAGTATTCTTCTTTAATTCATGGGAGACGTAAATAAACTCTACACGACGTTGCAGTCGGATTGAGATATAAACTGTAAAAGGTATATTGTATATCGGTGAAAAAGTTCTGGGTCAAGCAAACTTTCTTTAAACACTAGTCAGCCAATGTTTTATATAAATATGCACGGACGGTTTTGAAATTTTTATTGGACATTCTTCACAAATGCTAATCCAGAAACGTCAGTAATATATAATTTTAGTAGGTTTAAAGTACTGAATAAAATTTGCTCATGATATCAGATAAAATAATTGAAAACATCATGCACAAGTTTATTTTTAAAAAAGAAATTATGCAAAATAAAATACAATGTCTTTCCTACTCAAAGTAAAATAAGAAAGGTGAAGACTAAGATATATATTTTTATATAATACATAGTTAATATAAGCGAACGTGTTGTCAAGACACAGATTTCAAACTTAATAAAGGGTTTGATGACATCAATGTCGGTGCTGTACTAAGCTTATGTGACACCATGTATGTAGTGTGTTATATTTATATCATATAGCAATATTTATGGTAAAATAACTATTCAAATACTACATGTTAAATATTTGCATCTCTATTTTATATATGACATAACATAATTGTGCAGGTAATTACAACTTTATTACGTGCCAGCAGTAAACGAAAAAATAATGTAGTTTACGTCAGTTTCTTCTGAAAAAATGAACGTTTATCAAAAAGAAATACTCTTAATAAACTTTAGTTAGAGGGTAACAGTGTTTAAAAACTAACAGTAAAATCCAAACATCACCTCGACGGTCGTTTATAAAATATAGTCTATTTACTGTCTCTATGTCATCTATAGAAATAACGCAAATAGATAGTTTTTGGTGGAGCAGTTTGAACGTATTAAATTTTGTTCATTAATAGGTTCATTGCAATTAATACATAGCAAATATCTTAACATCATCAGTCTTAAAAAATAAAACATTAAATATATAATTTGTTTTTTAACATTGACCAACTGATCAAATCTACTATTTAATTTTTTCATGAGGTTAATATTTCTATAATTTTGTTTCAATTTACTTAACTTCCGACCAAGTGATATTTCTTGTAAGAAGTTATTTGTATTAACCAGATATCCAGAAATTATTTTTATATTTTTTAATTGAAATAACAATTCATTAATTAGTCAGTATTTACTAATATATATTTAGATATATTTAGTATTTCTCTGAAAACAATGACATAACCCAAGGTGCACACTGCTACTGTATCGGTTTAAGACAAATCTTACGTATTGCACTAGTAACTCATAATGCAATTTCTAAATTCTGAAATGTTACAAATATATACAGTATTTTATAATTGTAAATAAATTTCAAGTTTGACAGATTAATGATTGTACATAATTATGGTATTTTTTTTAGTTAAACAAAATTTTATTTACAAGTAATATAACACATACCTTTAGAAACATTTCAAAATGATAAATAAATGAAAATGATCCAATCTTTTTAACTTATATATCATTTTCCATTATGTATAATCGAGTAGTATGTTTAAAAATTACATAATGATTTACATTAAAAAAAAATACAAATGGTTGATATTACGTTCGTTTCAAACACTTCATTCTCTTTGAACAACGAATTTTCTTGCTCATGTACTTGGGTCAATTAATTGCTCTCTATAATTCTTAAATAGTTATGTTATGTGTCCACGGGAACATGCTGATCCTGAAGTATGTATTTTATCAAATGTTAATGTATGTAGGGAGTTCAGCAATAACTACAGTTTGCTTGAAAGGCGAGACAGCATTGCATGCAAGAACATCCGCAATTGTACCAATAATACAATATATTAAGTAAAGCAATTTTCTTAACTTAAACTTCTGATTTATTTAATGGAAAAAAATTGGTTTAACATGCGTACTTATTTGGTTTTAATTCACTAGTACTACTACTAAGTATTGTTTTAAGGGGTGAAAAAATACTTTAGACTTTGATTTAAATGAAAAGATAACACGGATGTTTGGTGTTCCCAGCACTGCAATTTTCTTATTATCACGGAGTTATAAATTAAATTCCCTCGCTACATTTCAAGGTCATTATTGAAAACTTTTATAATATCCCAAAAATAAAGCAAATATTGAAATTAAACACACATTGATAATTCAGTATCAATAACGCCTATGAATCGAAGTGAAGAGTCGCCGAGGGATTAACAACTGAAATCATTACTCTAGGCTATAATTGAATAGCAATACCTAAATATTTATCTGAATGACTCATTGCAGTGCTATGGGTGATTTCAAATAATATTCATAAACGCACACAGTTGACTGATGACAACTCCTTTAAAAGGTTGCACGTATAGATTATAATTCCACAGAACTATCATGAACTCGAAACCCGTATATCTTATTAACTGAAAATGTATTCGGACCTGCCATTGACATTAATTATCACTACGATTATCGAACAGTGTCAGTCGGTCAAGGATTACTTATTTTTCTCAAGTAATTCCCACCTTTGAACTATATTTTTTATAGCATCAACTTTATATTGATGAATTTCACTATATGCTTTGTTTTCGTTCTAAAACAAGTATTGTGTTTACGGGTGTATAAATACTAACAGGTGTACCATAAGTAACAAATTGAAAATTAAAATGACAAATTGAAAATGTTATAATTTCTAAAAACAAAATGATAAAAATCTAATGTAAAAAGCTGAAACAAATATGAATACAATTACAATACATAGCTGCTTTAGCCAACGTGAAACAACTATAAATACAAATACATCATACATTCAAAGTAACACAACATACAGGCACAATGGAGAAATTGAAACAAATGTAATA
The DNA here is from genome assembly GCA_029582155.1 of Panopea generosa. NCBI lineage: Eukaryota > Metazoa > Mollusca > Bivalvia > Adapedonta > Hiatellidae > Panopea > Panopea generosa. The sequence continues at coordinate 19,329,831 of CM055897.1, forward strand.
ACCAAACAACATAAACCTATATTTTAAATATCAAAAAAAGTAAAACTGTACACAAATCTGCTGAAGACAAACATCATATCTCAAATTCATATCTCATGAACTTTCAACAACTGAAAGGACGTGGTTCTAGAACTCCCCAAGATGACCCTGCTTAATGCAATAACATTAAACTTTTTTTTTTCAAAATTGGTGTTGTTTTTTTTAATGATACTTAATAATAAAAAAATTATATTGATAATATATTTTTTGTTTTTCAATTTAAACACTTTTCACTATATACAATACCATTGTCAGCATCAACATCAGTGTACATGTATAGCGAAAATATGCAATTTTCCTACCTTTTAAGCCATTTTATGTAAATATGTATATATTAACGTTATAACAGCGAAGCCAGTTTTGCCACTATCCCATATTTACACATAGTATACTAGACAGTGATTAGTATAAATATGTGTGTGTGCCAAGAATGTCTTCATAATAATAAAAATTAAATGTAAAAAATAGGACAAATTGGTGTGTGTGTGTGGGGGGGGGGGGGGGGGGGGGGATGGGCATTTTCCTTAATTTTAACTGTATTTGGAGTCATTCTATGAATAAATAAACATGTAATCAAAAACAAAATAAAATATTTTAAAAGATTAATGTCTATTTAGTTTATACCCATTTATTTATCTTGATTGCGATAAAAGCTCAGAGATTATATGAACCGCTCCCGAGTCCGCTTCCCGGGTAGAACCAGTACTGAGTGTTGTTTCATGGGGATCGAACCCGCAACCTCTAGCGTGAGCGGCCAAAACTCTACCCATTACATTACCGCCCCGTTTAAAGTCTATTTCATACAATACACCAAGTTTTACTGAATTAAGTATTATAAAGAAATGCATTTTACATGGTAATTATTGGGACTTCGTGAACCTAGTCATTTATTTCTTAAGTCAGTGTAGCTCAACGTGCCTTTATTAAATGTAAGATTTTCGCGGAAGTATCCTCATTTAATAAAGTTTAATACAGTATATCATATGAATATAGTCTAGTGTCTGATGGTGTGCTTAAAACTGTTTTTCTCTTTGTTTACACCACGAGTATAGTTTTATACAAATATTTATGCACATGTATAAATTCAGCAGATATGTGGTACATTTTTCATGCATATACAAAACAATGTTACACTATTCATTTGCTGTGACGTGTAAACAGTTCAATTGTTTATTTTTTCTTTGCCATCATCAAGTCCATAAACTCTGAAAATGTTTATGAAGAAATATTACAATATAAGTTTCTTGCTTCAAGTATGAAAATATCACTTCTTTTCTTATTTTACCAGACTTTTTAAAATTTAAATTTAGGTGTTGCGATGGATTGTTACTATTTAAGAGTATGTCAGGCCGATTACATGATCTCTTACAACATAGACAAAACATGTTTTTCTGGGTAGAACCATAACTAAGCATATGCGTATATAGTATCTTTCTCATCCCGCAATTAAGCGAAATATAATGTTTTACAAAATAAATTCTTGCCTTAAATGCATGTAATCTTAACTTAACTACAACAAACACCGAAACATGCGTTTATGATCGTTCAAGTGACAATAATGCCACGCAATGTTAATAACACAGTTTTATCCAACGATGATGTCACGCGTTAATGGAATGTTCAGGTTAAGTATTGTTCAAACATCTCAGCTTGATTATGCACGCAAACTCAGATTTTAAAACTGCTTTCTTTGAGAAGTATTTAAACTGTTCTGAAGAAGATGCGTATGTATGTCAATGGAAACAAGTGCAAACTCAGGTTGAATGGTTTTGTACATACAGGGCCAACTATATTTCAAGACAACAACGTTCATAAACCTGTAATGTCAATTGTAATTTACGGTTCTTGAGTGAAATAAACCCATGATATAATTTTTTATATTAACATAGTGTAATATCACTTTTGAATCATCACTCGGCCGTACAACTCCTCGGCTATTGTACGTGAAATACCGAAGTACTTTCCGACTTATATATATAAATGACTTTGATTTGACATTGCTTAATGACGTTATTTTGATACGTTACGTCATACGAAGACAGACGGAAACTTATATGTCCGATTTAGTCTCGTTCCTTTTACAGGTGATCTATTTAATAAATGGTATTTTCCTTAGTTTTGTGATAAAAATATCGATATATCTACCTGTGTGTGTAGGAGCAAAAAAACATTATATAAATCATGTTGTAATTAGAGAAGTTAAGCAAGCAATCACGAGTATTTTTGAATGGGAGTTAATGCGGCGATTTAATGCCATTTTCAAAACATTTCAGGTTATATAAAGCTTATATATAGCATATCCAGTTTTTATTGGTGGAGAGAGACCTCCGAATGAATCTTAGGACTTCAAAAACATATTTTAATATAACGTGTGAAACACTGCAATAGTTACCGTCATAGTTTACTTGGCCGTCACCATCAACATCAGCCTCTCTGATCATTTCATCTACTTCTTCATCAGTTAACTTCTCACCAAGGTTTGTCATTACGTGTCTTAGTTCAGCGGCTGATATAAAGCCATTACCGTCTTTATCAAATACTTTAAACGCTTCTTTTATCTCTTCTTCACTGTCAGTGTCCTTCATTTTCCGTGCCATCATGGTGAGGAATTCTGGGAAATCAATAGTGCCATTACCTGTTATAAAATGAAAATGGCATAAATAAACAAAATAAATGTATATATTCACACATTATACTAACTTCTATCAAATTGTTCGTATGAAAGTTACATATGAAGGAAATAATAATTCTCAAGAAAAACGCATTTCTCTTGCCATAAATCATATAACGGTTGATAAACATTTGAAAGAGCATGAAACAACACAGACCTGTGTTATTTCATTAAGGAACAGAACAGAGCATAAAGTTATAGCATATCCTTATATACATATTCATGAATGGATAGTTATTTAATGTCACGTGGAAAAATAATAAGTTTTAACAAAAAAATACACTGAGAGACTATTAATACGCAAAACTCCAATTGAGCATGTCTTGGATGAGTAGAGAAGACGCAATAATGTTCGTCAGCCACCACGAGAAACGAAACTGAGCTTTCACACGCCTTGATTCAGGAGTGTAACAACATTTCTCAACACTGTATTGCAATAGTGTCCTTTCAACGAGGCGGAAATATGTGGCCTGCATTCCTGTAAATGGTAATTACAACCGCTACAAATTGCGAAGTTGGTGCTTTAGGGTATCGCTGTTTGAAACGTTGATTATCAGGGGATGTTAATATGTTCCAATAAAATGCACACAGTTTGTTAGGCTTATATGTATGTTTATTTTTGCCAAATTTGATTAAATTAATAAATTCAAAACTTGTATATTTTACGAAATCTCACTTTTGCGTTTTTAAAGTCCCTCAGTGCACACATGACATAACCCAACTCCTCATCTCCCTCCCTACACTGAACATGAGCCATAGTTATCAATACTCCCTAAAAAATGAATCCCACTTAATCAGATTATTATTAATGCAGGTTAGATCTCACTATATGTATTCCATTCACACATGGATTGGTTTAACGCCGTCAGGTTATATACAGCATATTTAGTTTTATTGGTGAAATAATACCTGAGAATGAATCTGAGTATAACAACAGTCCTTCCGTAAGCAATTGGCATATAAATGTATCCGTATAAATAAACCATTTATACAGATCTACACATCATGATAGGCAGTCTTATACGTTATAGAAATACAATTTGTGCCAATTCTCAAATTAAGTCGGTCGTTACATAGTAACAGAAGCATTATCGTAACTGTAGAGTTAACATGATACAGTAGTTTTGAGTCACCTTTTAGATTATACCAAATAAGTGTTTATCAAATGAACTCAAGAATATAAACATGTTTGATGTAAAGTTGTCTTCAGATGAAGTTGAAAGACATATTATTAAAGCCACTATTGTTTTATTCATCAAATCTTACTAACCGTCAGCATCCACTTCGTTAATCATGTCCTGTAGCTCTGCTTCTGTTGGATTCTGTCCCAACGACCTCATCACTGTCCCGAGTTCTTTTGTCGTGATAGTACCGTCACCATCCTTATCAAAAAGACTGAATGCTTCTTTGAATTCTGTAATGGAAGCGCAATAGTCACCAATATGTACTTTGCCCTTAGATTTTGTTTCTTAGGGTAGATGAATTAACTCATTTCAGTCAGATTGGTAGGGATTATGGAGCTGATGATCGCAAGTAAATGTTTAAATTTGCACTCTCTGTATTGAAAAGGACATTTCTGGATCCATTTTACTGCTACTACAGTAAATTGTTATTTTATAAAGTAGTATTAATATTATGTATAATATATAATCGATTTAATGTTAGTTGATAATAGGGCATGTTCATCTTTGCACGGAATATGTACAGGTAAAGCGGGTAACTGTAGTGTGCTATGCAACCATTTCATAATTGAATACCTGACTTTGCTGTATCGGTTAATGTTATATTTACAACTATTTTAAAGTAAACAAAAAAAAGTTCGGTGCAGTATTATTACTGTTAATAAACTGGTACCAATACATTATAAAATCGGCACGATATCGCACTCACGAAAAGCTGCACGGAGACGGTGTTTAAACGTCCAAACATATTGGAGAAGGTTAATGAGTACCAGGTAAAACCTGATGGACAATATAATTAAAATTATATATGAATACATATTAATTAAATCAATTGGCAACATATACAAGGTTCAAACTGACACATTAAGGAATCATTTGACATCTAAATCAATTATATTTAACAAAGGGATCCTTTCAAAAACACATCTCTTAACCAAGACAACATGATAGCCTCGATTTTGCTGGGACATGTGCATAAGACGTAATGAAATATGCATGAACCCTCATGCTCCCTGGCACGGACGGTAATCTATTATAAAACAACATTGCAAGAGCTCATTTTTCAAGGGAACAACCAGAAACAATAACAGCACTGCAAGAACTAATCATTCTAGGGAAGCAGAAACAATTACAATACTGAAAGAGATCATGATACTAGAGAACCAGACAAAATAACAACACCGCACGAGATTATGATTCTGGGGAACCAGAAATAATAACACTGCAAGATCGCATGATTCCAGGGAACAAGAAACTATAACAACACTACTAATGCATATGATTCCAGGGAACCAGAAACGATAACAATACTGAGACAAGTATCATTTTGTGCAATGGTTCGGATAAACTGACGATACGATTCATTACATAATGTTTAAAAAAATGTACTTAAGAATTGATATGCTAATACGGGTAGTGTAAATTATTACCAGCAATTTGTTCCTCTGTAAGTTGGTCAGCCTGAAATAGAGAATTATTTATGTACAAAAAGATGAATCACTAGAGGAATAAACACATATATAATGTAAATACATAAATTATGTACTCTGTACATAACTCATATTAAGTGCTCTGCAGAACTCATAAAATGTATTGTTAACGGCTGTTACCAGTATTTCAGTTCAACTAAAGGCTTACGATATATGGACATGTTATACGAAACAGAATTAGTTATTAGCACTGAAAGGTATGTTAATGTTAACATCACTTAAGCATGTGTTTCCTCACATCCATGTAGTATTGATTATTTTACATGATGGCTACAAATTATTTATAATTATAAATATCCTGTGGGACTTTATTAATGGGTTTATACCATCAACAACAGCGTAAGTCCATATAAGGCGCGATATGGATATGTACAGATAGGTTACTTGGTAAGTTAGCGCGCTCGGTTTTGATAATGCTACTTAGCTCAAGCTATTAGGCGATACTGGTATTCGAAGTTTGATAGAGACTGTGTCGTACTATTTGGTATTTCATAAGACGAATAAAAACAGAACAGGTCGAGCAAACCGAGACATTTAAGGAGGTACATACCTGTTTATTGACTCAATATCATTAAACATGTAAAAAACGAATATAGCAAAGTTGTCGCTCAATTCTTACATCTCACATCGCTCGGCCTGCACATATATATAGCATAATGTTCAGAGATAGTCTGACCTGGAAGCTACATACCGTTGTATTTCTTATTTAAATTAAATAAAAAAATTGACATAAAATTGAGTTTTACAGAAAGAATCATTGTACAACATTTGCAAAACAGTCAGTTTTTACGTCAGTATATAATTTTTATAATGTTCTAGTTTATGACAAGAAACATAATCAAAAGGAAGTTATACTTTTTTCCATATAAATACTCTCAAACGAAATATGACACAAAGCAGTTAATTAAAACAATATGTCTATTTTCTCGTAAACTAGTTTTGTTACACACGTAGAAGTGTTTGGGTTAATTTTATATTTTAACGGTTTAAAGTGATTGTTGTATTAGCAGATTAAGCACAACTATGTTGTATTATTTTTTATGTAGGTATAAATCGTTTAAATGCCTTCTTTGAACATATTTTTCAACGGAAGTATGAAGTTTCACTTCTGTCAAAGAGAAAATTGCTTAGATTTAATTAAAAATATATATCGCAAAGAGCCGGGCCCGATTAGCTCAGTCGGTTACGCGACTGACTATCAATCCAGGGGTCGTGAGTTCGATGGGGTGTGTTCGAGAACTGGTTAATCCAAGGAAACAGTGGTTAGGTTAACTGATCGTCTGTTAGCCCTCGATGCAAAAAAATGACGCTAAATATTCAATCAATCAATCAATATCGCAAAGAACGGCTATACACAGTTTATCCCGATATGCATCTCTACCCTATGGGTTACAGGAACACACGGTATTTGAATAAATTTCAATTAAAACTATACTTTTGAAAATTATATATATATACGATGCAAATATGAAATTAGAATATCACATTAAGTGTGGATGCCCTATTTTTTCGTTTCAATTTTAGAAAAGGAGCGTAACTCTTTCGGTTTAAACTTATTTATTTTACTTCGATTGTGTAGTTTTTACAACTTAAATACGTCACGCTCGAAGTCTTACTTGGTAGAAAAAGTACCAAGCATATGACATTGCGGTAAAAAGTGTCTTCCTCAAGGACATCACACATAACCGTGGCAGAGGATCGAACCCACGACCTTTCGATCATGGGTTCGGTGCTCTATCACTGGACCACGCGCTCCACATAAAAAAGTATAACACTATTTAATTTCTGTAATCTTTTATCAGAATTATATGGAAAAAATCAAAGGAAAATGTAATTAGTTGAACCGTTGTCTTACACGAATGCCCTTAAGATATTTGAGCAGTGTGAAAGGAATGTTTGCTTTCAAATTGTTCAAGTATATCATCTGTAGATAAGGTCACCTGTAGCGTTTGTTTACATGCAATTGTGTATATATATAAATACCACTGTTTTAAAAGACATGTATTGCATTTAAGCGCTTTAAATGTCATAAAAATCTGAATATGTATAAATAATATTATATTTAAATTAACGTATCAAACAATTTAATAATACGGATGGTTTAAAATGAGTACTTACCATGTTGGATATAGATGTGTCGGTTTATAAATCCAGAACTCTCATCGGCGCGCTGTCGACTGCGTAAATGAACGAACTCAACTGTAACCAGCCTTAATGTATACTGAATGAAAGGTGGAGTGTCGCATTGCGGAAAGATTGTTTGTCATATCAAGAGAGTAATTACAGTCTGGTGTGAATTTATTTAAATATAATTGCCGCATTTCATATTGTTGTCATGTATTTTACAGTTTGTGTATATAGTGTGATATAAAGGGAGATGATACCGAAATTGAATTTTCAGTATCTGATACCCAGTCAATAAATCAACTTAAAACTAAATGAACAATTATAAAGTGTATATATAACAAAGCGATTATTTAATTCATATTGTTGAATTGCATTTATTGAACAAGATGGTCGATTAGTTGTTATTGTGAAATTGCATTATATTGAACATAAAGTCGCTTAAAGCAGTCGTTCTCTCGTGTAACGATGGTGTTTGCTTTAGAATGTGTTTTATTTGCATTCTGGAGATTTCTCAACAAAATATGTTTGATAATTTCACTGTTAAAATGGTAATTTCAATGTTTTAATCATAATAAAACAAAGAATATTTGTTTCCATGGAATATAATCTAATTTCACTCGTGAACACTGGCCACTCGTGACCAAACACATCAGTGGTCACGCAATTAAATAGAACGTAAATCAGTTATTCTCTACAGCAGATATTATACCGCTGACATCTTGTCATAATACACAACAACAACAACAGCAACAGCAGCAGCAGTACTACTACTAGTACTATTACTACTATTACTACTACTATGACTACTACTACTAGTACAACTACTACTACTGCTGTTGCTGCTGCTGCTACTACTGCTGCTACTACTCCTACTAGAATTACTGCTAATAATAATTATACTAATACTGCTGCTGCTACTGCTATATTACTACTACTACTTCTACTAATGCAACTACTACTAATAATAATACTACTACTACTACTACTACTACTACTAGTTATAATAATAATAATTAATAATCAATATTAATTAATAATAATAATATTTAAAATAATTATATATCTGATTTGAACAAGTCAATGTTTCAAAAGGCCGTCAGTTCATATATTACTTATTAAATGTGCAAAGCTTGGTACTGTACTCCAATGAGCACACTTAATCCCACCAGAAACTGTGCTATTGCTACAAGTGTACTAATATCTCAAATTATATTCCTTATCTAATAAGAAACAAGAACCTTAAGTTGATCTAAATTTATTCAGTGTATTTCTCTTAACAAGGCATTCATCTCGGAAATACAAAACCTTAAATGTAGATTATTCAATGTGCCAGATAATGTACTTCGCTTGCCAGTTTTAAGAAATCCGATCTGTTTACACTTCTAATTAAGGTTTTCTAACATCCCGCTCATTACGGCTCTAGCAGGTTTTATGTTTTACTTATGCGGTCCCCTTCGTTATTATTATGAATAACACAGCGTTATGATCAAATAAAGAATACGTTGGTATTTTCAAGATTATTGATAGCATTTCTCGAAAGAGGAACACGCGGGTTCCATCTAGCTGTCCTTGGGGGGAAAGTCCAAAAGGGACATTCCTTTATGTCGGTGTTTCGTCTATATAGATAGCTCATGATTAATTTAATTACACAGATTAATTACACAGATGAACATTTTTTCAATATGGCCTGAGTATCCATTCACATTATAACGGAAGGGTTATGCTTTTAGGTCAAGTAGTATTTTGGTAATATATGTTTGTTTGAATATTAAGTGTCATTTTATGTCATCGAAGGCTAACAGAACAGAATGTCATAACCACTTATCCTGGAATCCTACTTAAGTTAACCAGCAGTCGAGCAAACCCATCTCTGCGAGTAACTTATAATGTTTCCACTTGAATCAGTGGTGAGAGACAAATAAAATAATGAGACGCAATGTCGTATATCAATCATGATGAAGACTTAAACAGTGTTGACATTCGAACTCATGATCCTTAAATTGATAGTCAGATACGCTACCAACTGAACCACCACCGGGTCCGGACAATTTAGCGACAAGACAACTTACAAACAATATTTCAATCAAACATATAATCAACTATGTGTATGGGCATAAGAGCTACAATCCCCGACCCCTTTAAGGTTAAACCTCCTACCAAGTCATGTCCCCAAGAGGATTGGCATACGCATACAAACAATATAGTGAATAAAAAAATATTTCAACAATTGGATCTACATTCTTTGCATATGGTATGACCTGTGGTAGAAAATAATTCTAAAAAGGCACAATGTGTTTATAGCATTCGGTTAGGTCAAGAAAGTTTGGGTTTTATTAAGTTTTCTTTTTGTAAGGTCATCTTGTTTAGTTCTAAGCCGAAATTAAACTCAATATTGGTAGAGGGTCACCAGAGAAACAATCTAGAAAATTTCATTGAAAAATAATTAAATACTTTCACAGATGCCATTACAAACACAAAATTCAAAAATTGGACGGGTCCCCAGATGCTACTTTGGATGACCGATGTCGAAAATAAGGTCTTAAAGTAGTATAGGTAAAAATTAAACACAATTCGAAATTGACCAACCCAATGAATGTACAATTAATTAAAGGCATTTAAGAGGAGACCATTGTTTAACTTTTACTTATGTAATACTTAGAATTGGCCGATCCTGGTGGCCATTTTGTCCGACATTCAAACTCTAGAAACACAATTTCGTAGAGGATCACTAGTCAGTAAAATTTCAGAGAAAATGGTCAAGGAGATATCTTTTAAAGTTTCAATATAATAAAAAAAATCTGAGTTGATGTACTAGCTGCGATCTTATATGACCACTGCTCAAAAATAAACAATTTTGAAAGAGTTTCGCGCGAGGTTTTATCAAAATCAAAATTGGTAATTTCCGACAGGAATATTTTTTAAAGAATCGCTATATATACCTACGAAAAAAGATGACCGAGCTCTGAAAGCCATCTTATTTCCTTCACGAAGCACACTTTTTCTAGATAGTCGCTAGGAACAAAACCTATTGCAGGGCTCTAGGACCATCGTGCATGACCCATATAGTGGATACACCATACTGAAAGTCAATCAGTGGTTTCAGAGAAGAATTGTTTTTTTTAATTTTCCCCGTCAAAAGTTCTATAAAAAATGATCTTGTTTTATGCTAGAGCACGAAAAAGATTTGATAGAATTACTACCGTCATATTTCGGCAAAATGTCAATTAAATTGGCCGAACAGTTCCATCGGATATGTCGTTTGAAGCTTTAAAATAACAGGTCAGAGAAAAGCTATATTCGCGAATTATTGAAAACGACGCTTAACACCACACAATAACAATAACACGGTACGATGCATGTTATGGAGCAGGTGATTATGTCAGTGGACATTGCCTTGGGCATTGTATGTGTGATTTCGTTTAAAGGTAAACTTTGATTTTTAAGCAGATTTTTTAGATCATGGCTACGTTTAAAAAGATTATGCAAGTTGACGGTACATTCCACCATAATGTATAATGCTTTGACAGTGGCGTAATTTATCCTATAATTATATGCCAGGCCACTAGGTTCTAAGGGCTTTGAGAGCATATTTCCCCAGAAATTGTTGATTTTTAGGATGTATTTGTTGCGTTTTTGCGGCATTTCAAAGATACATAATGACACATTTGCGATAAAATATGCATAACCGGGTGTTGTTGCGTAACGGCGGTTACGCCACTGTTTAATGTAGAACGTTTTACATAGCTATTCAATGGCAATGGTGTTTCATGTTTAGACAGTACATTGTCTATAGTATTGTTTCATATCAAGCGCCGATTTCATTAAGCATTTCAAGCTAATATTTTCTTCAATTAAAACTCTCAATTTCTCTATATAATTACTTAAACTTACTACTTATTGAATGGTCATATAGTTATGTCGGTAGAAAGCAAAGACTTACATGTAAATTTACTCATGTAAAGGAAGTTATAGCATTTTAAGTTGAGAATAGATCTCAAGAATTGTATAGGACAACTTTGGCCTTATGTAACGGGACGTGAAAATTATGCAGTCAGTCCGGAATTCGAACCCGAGACCTTTCGTTTACAGGGTTACCGACCGAGTTAGCCGAACTGCTTACATTCTGCTACAAACTCCAAACACGTTACGAACACACTCACAAAGGAATTCGTCAACGAATTTCCATAGAGACCTAAGAATCATGTGAATGTATCTCGGAATATATATGAATGACAATCCATCGTTGGGTGCCAATGTAACAGGACGATAAAGATATGCACTCAGTCCGGAACTAGAGTCTGGGACATTTAGCTCAAAGGGCGAATGCTCTACCAACTTGGCTAACCGGACTGCTTACAACGCTTCACTCCTAACAGGTTACGTACCCACTGTGGCACATGGGTTATTTAAAAATATATCACACGAAGAACGTGCTAATTCTTGAACAGTAACGATTTCAATTCGTATAGAAATAATTTTATTCAGTATAAAACAGTAAATACAATCCATCATTTTCTACAAACAAACATTTAATATAGTGAGAACATGTTTGCATTCGATCATTTAACAAATTAAAAGCATTGCTAAACCGTATTTTGATAGATTTGTTATATTTTCCTAGATAAAATAGAGAAAAAAAATGAGTGAATAATTGATAATTTCAAAAATATTATTAGAAATATTTAAGTCTTAAAAATCTAACCAATGGGTATGCTAACGAAAAGTATCATTTGCATATCAATATAGGCATTACCAAATTATTTCTAATATTAATTTGATTAACCATCTTGGCGTAAACAATTAACAATTAACAGAATTGCATTCGAGGCAGTATCCAAACATAGAAGCATAATATCTATTTTGATCGGACATTAAGCAGAATATCAAACAATAATCCTGACACTTCTAATTATTGAGAATAAAGGCTGTATCTTTTTCGGAATAGAAGTTAAGTAGTACATGATTTGCATATGGTCGTGAAAGTCACTGACAATTTGACGAATACTCTTTTTTAAAATAATTGTTTTTGAATGAGACTACATCTTTTTCAACTTATTGCAGGTGATATATAGCATCCAGTTTTATGAGTGGAGAAAGACCTAAAAAAGAATCGAAATAGAACCGAAATACTTCTACACTGGATTTTGACTTATCTAATAATGTCTTTAGATTTTCAATGATACGTTATATCCATGTGTTACGTCTGGGTACCGCATATTAGGAATGCGGTTTCGTATGTGACTGTATAGAAGACACCTCTCATTACAGTTTAATTGACAGCAGAAGTAAATGATATCCTCATAAATAACTGTGACGCTTAGCTGACCTAACCATGATCACCATTATCATCATTATTATTATTATCATCATCATCATGACCATCATCATCATCATCATCATCATCATCATCATCATCATCATCATCATCATTATCACCATCATCATCATCATACGTTGCGTCCAACAAGAATCAATAAACTAAAGTTACACTGATTTACGTGTACATGTATACCGTTTATATTATCTTTATTTATTAGTAAAAGGTCACCGATGTTTTAGCAAGACTATTTAACAAACACCACATTGTCTGTAATAACTAACTATTACGGGCATTCATGATTAAAGTCACGACATGATTGTTAATACGTTATATTGATGCCTATTATTTGATGTCATTATATAAACCATTAATAGCAGAAGTCTAGCAGCGTTTATTTCATCATCATCTTCACGAATTCTGAAATAAAATGAAAAGAAAATACTTAATGATTTACAACACTAATTCCCCCTACTACACTACAACCTACATATGATATTGCGTATTTTACGGGGATAAAACAGTTGTAGGAGCCTTAAATGTAACAAATGTCACAAAAAGTGAAGATTGTCTTCATGTATGTGAAAATATATTACCACAAATGTAACTTACAGAAAATTACAAAAAAAACAATACATTTGTTACAAAAGTGGGAGATTTCCAGGCTTGAAGAATACTCATTCGAGAGTATGTGGAAAAAACAGTCTCACATTTGAATATACAATGATAATTTAAGATATCAGTTATTTGAAATTAACATGTTATAAACAATTATAAATGACGTGTTATTAATACATGCGTACACTGGCAATTATATTGACGTGTTATTTATACATGCGTACAATTATAATTGGAGTGTTGTTAATAATTGAGTCGTTATTAATACATACGTACAATTATAATTGACTTGTTATTAATACAAATATACAATTATAATTGACGTGTTATTAATACATGCGTACAATTATAATTGATGTGTTGTTAATACATGTGTACAATTATAACTGACGTGTTATTAAAACATGCGAACAATTATAACTGACGTGTTATTAATACGTATAATTGTATACTATTTGACAGGTTAATTATACATGCGTACACTTGTAATTGACATGTTGTTAATACGTATGAATATATAATGCTTGACGTGTTATTTATACATGCGTACAATTATAATTGACATGTTATTTATGCGTATAATTATATAATAATTGACGTGTTATTTATACATGCGTACACTTGTTATTAACGTGTCATTGATAAGTGCTTACATTTATAATTGACGTGTTATTAATACGTATACAAAATAATTATAATTGACGTGTTGTTTATGCGTTCATGCAATCATAATTTACATGTTATTAATGTGTTATTTATTGATTAATACATGCGTACCAGTGTAATTGACATGATGGTCGCCATCCTTATCTGCCTCTTTAATCATTTCCTCTACCTCATCGTCAGTTAATTTTTCTCCAAGATTTACCATCACTTGTTTTAACTCGCTGGCACTGATAAAACCATTGCCGTCCTGAACACATTGAATACAACAATCATTTATATTAATATATGGGGCTTTATGTAAATATCTTTATTTAACAACTATTTTCATATCCTGCATAAATACATGAAACTTGATACACTTGAAACAGAGACATTAATAACATTAACAATTGTAGTTTTTACACCCCACCCCCTCTATTATTTTCTACGATACAGCACAAGTGCCTTATATGTTTAATTTTTTTTCTCTAATTATGTTTGGGCATGGGTAAAAATACACGTTTCAAAATGAAGAATATAGTTTATGACGTACAGTGTTACACATACCTTATCAAATACACGAAATGCTTGTCTTATTTCCTCTTCTGAATCAGTGTTGCTCTTCTGTTGTTTCATCATGGTTAAAAATTCTTCAAAATCTACCGTTCCATTGTCTACAATAGAAGAGTTAGTATTGAGATACACCGTTACATTTTTCTGCAACAGAGGTGTCAAACGCACATATGTTTCTCCATTCTTGTGCACTTCGGGAGCTAATATAAGAAAAATGCAAGTCCATTTCTGTAACAGGAGCCAATGAAATATATAATTATACCGCCCTATTTCTGATTTTCTGAAATATATCGCTCCATTTTAGCATCTTGACAGTCACTTTATTCCGGTCTATTTTCTAATATCTTTTCAAGAAAAATATCATTTTGTATTTTGCTTTGTTTTTTTTTAAAAACGTTACTTATTTCTCAAATATAGGCCAAACCATAATAATATATGTAGTATTTAATCCGTGTTATTTTGTGATATTTGGGCTGATCATACAAAAGAAATATAGACAGAATGTTATAAAAGAACGAAATTTTAATTGCAAACAGTCAAACCCGTGTAAGCAGCCACCTCTGTTAAGCAGTCACTTGTCTTAAGCAGTCATATTTGCTATTATCCAGTTCTATGTTTGCAGAGCAACTTGATCTTATTAAGCAATAGCCTGTCTTAAACAGCAACTTTTGCCCCATCCCTTAACTGGCTGCTTAAGACAGGTTTGACTGTACTGGCAAATATAATAAAACGAAAATATCAAATAATCCAGTAAATCTAACAAACCCATTCAACAAAACGCCTCATCCAAGACTAGCAACACTACCTTTAAGCTTGAGACAAACTAGTCAAATTCGTCGGAAATGATAACAGTAAAAAGTAAATTAATTTTGAGCTTAATCGGTCAAGCCGTGGGGACAATTTTTAACTAGTCAAGGTACGTAATTATTACTTATTACCCAGTTATTTTAACAAATGTAGTTATTTCCCTTGTAGTTATACCTATTATTTGTAAAGAAAGTTTTGATAGCTTGTCCCATCATAGAGCAACACTATCTGAAAATGCTTACTGGCACACAGAATTAACCATCATCATCATCATCCCTCTCTCTCTCTCTCTCTCTCTCTCTCTCTCTCTCTCTCTATAAGGTGTAATGAATCACTCTTCTTAATTTTGACAAGGTAAATGCATACTGTGCATGATCCACAACCGATAGCATCTAACTGTAATAATGAAAAAAAGACTCCTGGCATTATCTAGAATTGAATGGACCATTACAATCCTACACATATACTTATGTTTATAAAATATAAAAATATCAACAAACGGTCGGCATCCACTTCATTTATCATGTCTTTTAATTCTGTGTCCGTTGGAGTCTGACCAAGAGATCGCATAACTGTACCAAGTTCCTGTGTCGTTATAGAGCCGTCAAAATCCTTGTCAAACATGTTGAAGGCTTCTCTGAATTCTAAAATTAAAAACATAGTCCATAGTGTTAGTCCTTACCGAAATTCTGAACACTCTCCTCTAGTCTACAGATATATGTTTTAAAGGTAGTATGTCAGGAAAAAATGCTATAAATACCTTTAAAAATTAATAATTATTGAAATGGATAAAAAGCATCTCATTATCATTAATAAATAAAATCCGAATGGTTTGGTTTGTACTAAAACGTATTCTGGGCGCTACATCCCTATTGAACATACAGAATAGTGATACATTAGCGCATAAAATAACGATATTCTGGGCTCTAAATCCCTATTGAACATACAGAATAGTGATACTTTGGCGCATAAAATAACGATATTCTGGGCTCTACATACCTATTGAACATACAGAATAGTGATACTTTGGCGCATAAAATAACGATATTATTGGCTCTACATCCCTATTGAACATACAGAAAAGTGACACTTTGGCGCATAAAATAACGACATTCTGGGCACTACATCCCTATTGAACATACATAATAGTGATACTTTGGTGCATAAAATAACGATATTCTGGGTTCTACATCCCTATTGAACATACAGAATAGTGATACTTTGGCGCATAAAATAATGATATTCTGGGCGCTACATCCCTATTGACCGTACAGAATAGTGATACTTACTTTGGCGCATAAAATAACGATATTTTGGGCACTACATCCCTATTGAGCATACAGAATGGTGTTCTTTGGTGTATAAAAGAACAGACATTATTGGGCACTACATCCCTATTCAACGTACAGAATGGTGATACTTTGGCGCATAAAAGAACAAACATTCTTGGCGCTATATCACTATTCAACGAACTTTGGCGCATAAAATAACAGACATTCTGGACGCAACGTCCCTATTGAACATACAGAATGGTGCTACTTTGGCGCATAAAATAACAGATATTCTAGAGGCTACATCCCTATTGAACATACCGAATGGTGATAGTTGGGCACATAAAATAACAAACATTCTAGACGCTACATCCCTATTGAACAGACAGAATGGTGATAGTCTGGCGCGTAAAATAACAAACATTCTTTGCGATACATCCCTGTTGAACATACAGAATGGTAATACTTTGGCGTATAAAAAACAGACATTCTGGACGGTACATCCCTATTGAGTAACAGAAGGGTGATAGTTTGGCGCATAAAATGAAAGACATTCTAGACACTACATTCCCATTGAACATATAAAATCGTGATAGTTTTGCACATAAATTAGCATTCATTCTAGACGCTACATCCCTAATGAACGTAGTGAAGGGTGACAATTCGCGCATAAAATAACAAACATTCTAGACGCTACATCCCTAATGAACGTAGTGAAGGGTGACAGTTCGCGCATAAAATAACAAACATTCTAGACGCTACATCCCTATTGAACGTACAGAAGGGTGATAGTTTTTGCATAGAGTAACAAGCATTCTTGACGCTACATCCCTATTAAACGTACATAATGGTGATAGATTGGCTCATAAAATAACAGACATTCTAGAAGCTACATCCCTATTGAACGTAGAGAATGGTGAAAGTTTAGCGCATAAAATAACATACATTCTAGACGCTACATCCCTAATGAACGTACAGAAGGGTGATAGTTTTGCGCATAAAATAACAGACATTCTGGACGCTACATCCCTATTGAACATACAGAATGGAGATACTATGGCGCATACAGAGTGGAGATAATATGGCACATAAAATAACAGACATTCTGGACGCTACATCCCTATTGAACATACAGAATGGTGATACATTGGCGCATAAAATAACAAACATTCTAGACGCTACATCCCTATTGAACGTACAGAATGGTGATACATTGGCGCATAAAATAACAAACATTCTAGACGCTACATCCCTATTGAACGTACAGAATGGTGATACTAAAGCGCATTAAATAACAAACATTTTATGCGCTACATCCCTATTGAACGAGAAGAAAGGTGATACTTAAAAGGGAATAAGATAACATATATTCTAGACGTTACCTCCCTACTGAACATGCGGAATAATGATAAAATAACATGTATATTTTAGATACTGCAATCCTTTTGAAATTCACGAAAATTTCAGTAACCATTGAAAAACGATGAATTAAATTCACTTCATTCATTACTTAAAACCTAGTGTGTAAAAAGGATAACAACCAAGTCACCATATATGAAATAGGTACCTCGTAACACATTAAAACCGTCGCCGGTGTTTCGTTCTGTGTTTTGCTTTGGTGCATAACAAAGCATTATGTCAGGCCGATTAAGGGAATACAGTTTTATGACAACGGCTCTTATTTACTGGCATGAAATTAAACCCGGGCAACAAGAATATAATAATATTCAGTTCATAATTAACATTAAAATCCCATTAAGATAAGTTATTACAATTCTCAATATTGTTATAGTACATAAAGCGTCTGTCTCGTGTTTCTTTCAAAGCATGTTAAAGATGATTAACCAGTTCCTCCCTTTTAATTCAATAAATTACTGGTTTTGATGAAGTATTTAGCATACATTGCAACTATCTGGATCATATCTGGTGCAAAATACCTAGTGGTAACACAATGATCGAATAACGTAAATGCTTTAGACTATCTGGTCTTAGTCATACGTATCCGTAAACGTCCGGATATTTCCGGGCATCAACGACTGAAACCGGGAATTACTAAATCCGCGTTGATATTTGTGTATTGCGTTCGACGGATGGTCTGTAATTAAGAGTAAGAACAGTGACCAATGTATACAAAGGACGCGAACGAAATTCATTTATTAACATACAGATTTGATCATATCACGGTATTGATAAAACATATAAAAGAAACTTTGGTTAAATGAAATACTAACCTTTCCAACAACCCAACCCCACCCCACCCCCACTAATTCATTTTAGCTCGATTGTGAAGAAAGCTCATAGCTTATATTAGCCCCTCATGAATCGAGTCTGCTTCCTGGGAACCAGTTCTGTTGTTTAAGAGGCAATAAACATACTTTTAACAATATTCTTTAAGATAAATTCCATTATATTGCAGACTGCAACGTTTGAACTTTAAAATATTGATAGAAAAAAATCATTATCTGTTAATGATATGTCCATTCCTTCAATTTCGACTGCGCATGAGCAACAGTAATACGAAACTACGATGATGGTGAAAAGTCGAAACAACGATGGTGAAAAGCCGAAGCTATTATGGTGAAATGGTGAAAAGTTGAAACTACGATGGTGCAAAGTCGAAACAACGATAGTGAAAAGTCGAAATTATACTACGTGAAAAGTCACCATCGTAGTTTCGACTTTTCACCATCGTAGTTTTGATTTTTCACCATCGTAGTTTCGACTTTTCACCATCGTAGTTTCGTTATTTCGACCATTCTTAATTTAATAAGTATGTTGCAATGGCCCCAATGGGACACCGTAATATTTACTCTTATCAACGTATACCCTATATAATTCAGATTGAGATATCAATCTCCAGGTACTGCCATCTGAAACCTCATATAAATTTAAGTTATCATTATGAGTGTCTTGTGCAAAGCCAGTGGTGGCACGTTGATTTTGAAAATATGAGTAAAATCTAAAAAATACATATAGATAGGTATCACTACACAATTGAATTTTGTTCTTTGTTCCGTAAAAAAAACAATGAGGTATTATTTTCAACGGTAACAAATGATTCCACATATACTTTTTTTAAGTGATTTTTTTTTCATAGCATATGTATCCGCACGTAAAAATGCACAATAACAGGTAGATTGGCCAGCTTGGTTATTCGACAGTATAGTATGCTCGTAAATACACGCGTATGTTAAAATCCTATAAAAGTCACTTTTTTAACCACTGATGTCTTACTGCAGTAAGAATCACAACCCCGTATGAACCATTTTGAAAAAATATTTCAAACCAAATTACATATATAGGACTTTCTTTAAGTGCAAGAATCTTGCTACCGTGACAAAAAAGGGGCGCAACTGTGCAATGCGACCTATATATGTACTTGGTCATTTTCAGAAAAAATATAATTGCAAAACTAATGAAATGTAAATATAGACAAAAATATTCTTATGAACAATTTGTCACAGTTGTGATCCTGTTTTAAAATAAAAACGAAAGTAAGGGGTTGTAGGCGTTTTGGGGGTATTCCATCATGTACATTATAATTTACAGAAACAGAGTTACGTGAGAATTCATCAAAGTTACCATATGTTCCGTTTGTGTATCGCTTACCTGCAATTTCTTCGTCTGTAAACTGACGGTCAGCCTAAAAATGTGGGAAATATTTTTCATTTCATTTTCTAATATAAATTAAACAAAACGATTTGGTTGTAAACTAATGGTCTTGATAGCCATTTTGTTTCGCGTATATTAACTTCAACATAAATACACGTAACTGTTATTCAAATCATAAAGTTCGATTGTAAACGAAATTAACGGTATGGAGGCCTGCGTGGTCCGCAGCCAGGCTGCCAACAAAATGTAACTTGCGAAGCTAGGTACAATATAATAGGCAGTACAGATCAAAACAGTGTAACACTGCTTAACACAGTGAAATACAACATAGTACAATACAGCCTAGAGTAACGAAGCATATCACTCCACAGTACAGTAAATTACAGCACATTACAACACCATACATTACAGTACAATGCAGCATAACATAACACAACCTAGAGCAACGAAGCTCATTACAGCATGGTACAGTACATCACAGCGTGGAAGAATACGACATATGACCGCACAGCCTATAGCAACGCGGTACATAACAGCACATTATAGTATAGCCTATAGCAGCGCAGCACACACACATATCAATATAGTATGATACGACACTATACCATTTGATTTAATACAATACAATACACTGAGTACAACACAGTACAATAAACTGTTTGTACTACACGCAAATACTACTTAGATATTTCAATTGTCATTATTTGGAAATGAACACTTAAACAATTATGGACATCAATTTACTATACATGGTATGAATATGACAATGGCTTTCACTGTTATATGCTAATGGCTATTTTAATAAACTTCCTCTAGCATAATACTCTATACTGTGCTAACTATTTTCTACCGAACATATTTTGTTACTCAAGTACAGTGATATTTGTTATATATCGGAAAATAAACTATTGCTACGTATGCGTCTAACGTCTCTCTTTGGTTCGTGTCTCTTTCTTACTCTCTGTCTTCGTCCATTACAATGTATGTGTCTCTCTTATTCTCTCTCAGGTACCTCTCTCTCTCCACACACACTTTCTCTTCCACGCACGCCCTCTCACACACTGTCTATCTGCCTGCCTGCCTGCCTGCCTGTCTGCCTGTCTGTCTGTCTGTCTGTCTGTCTGTCTGTCTGTCTGTCTGTCTGTCTGTCTGTCTGTCTGTCTGTCTGTCTGTCTGTCTGTCTGTCTGTCTGTCTGTCTGTCTGTCTGTCTGTCTGTCTGTCTGTCTGTCTGTCTGTCTGTCTGTCTTTACAGGTATGCCGATAAATATTGATAATCACACTTTATGGTTATATATTGGTAGGTTGTGTGTTTTAGTGTGTGCATGCGCATCCCTCCGTGCATGCTTCCGTACATACATGCATGTTTCGGTTTGTTTAAAGTACAGTTTGAACGTATTTAAATCCGCCTTTCTGTTATTACAAGCTGTCACATAGCATATCTCATTATCAACTGATGCGCAGATGCCCATTCAAACGGCAACATCTATAGTACGTTCGCTACCTTAAACGTACCTTAAACGTAACCAAAATATAGAAAGTTTTATCAACAATAAGAGTAATAAAATTACACACTCACCATTGTTTATTCCAGTTGTTTGATTAACAATTTATATGCCAGTCTATTACTCATTAATAAAGTCCGGATGGAGATGTGTTCTCGATATTGTGTGTGGGTTGGCGAAAGTGATGTATATGTTTTATATCTATGCCGCATTGCGCTTTCGATAGTTTTACGCTTGATGAAAATTGTACTCCGACTGGGTTGTTAAATTAGGGTTACCATGGATATATACACGTATATACAACCATACACAGTTTATGATTTAATGTTAAACATTTACCCTCATTGAGCTTCATTTTTAAACGAGTTATTTAAACGAGTTATTTACTTTGCAACTTGTCTAAGTATACACCTAGTACTAATAAGATCGATAAGTCGATAATTGAATGATTGATTGATTGAATCGTTAGCGTCATGTTTATGCCAACGAGGGCTATCAGACGATCAGTTAACCTAACCACTGTTTCCTGGGATTAACCAGTACTCGAGCACACCCCATCTCCGCAAGAAACTGATAACTTTCCCATTTGAATCAGTGGTAATGCTCGATCGATAGATAACGGATATACTAAACAGATGAAAGTTGATGGACATGTTTATTGATGTGTAATCTTCAAAAAAAATCAAATTGGATTTGTTACAATCGATATCAAAATCATTGAGGTTTATCAATAACGATCAGGTGACCCCCTCCACCACCACCAAAAAAATTAAGCCACATTATATTTTTGAAAGGCATTAAAATCGTTGATTTGTTGTTGTTGTTGTATGGTGTTTAGCGCCGCTTTTAAGTCATATCGAGACGGTGTCTACTTAAGACAGTATTCTGAACGCTGCAACACTGGAGTATCATGCCGCAGACACATTGTATGACACTCCCACCCAGTCACCGGGCCGACAAGACCTAGAACTATCCTCTAAATGCTGAGCGCCAAGTGATGACGTTACTAGTACCATATTTTGATACGACTCGGTCAGGGATCGAACCCACGACCGTCTGCATGCGTGGCATCTAGTGAATGAATAGCGAGCAGTTCAGTCGCCCCACTTAATCCAGAGTGTATATTATGTGTGTCATAAATATTATACAGCCAACCTGTCTTAGTGGTCACCTCTATTAAACAACCTCTTGTTTTAAACAGTCTCATTTTCTATTTACCATATATAAAATTGTTGATAACATTTGTTTCACTTAACAGATTTTTACCGATAAAGAAATTGTTCTCCGGATAACCAATTTATGTATTGAAATATGTGTGGGAGTGACAGTATATCCACACCACCAAAAGAGGGCTGCCGATCTAGTCTCGAGTTTATTAGGCTGGCTTTCTGGTCCTTCATTTGATTTATTTTTGCTTAAATTTATTTATTTTACTTCAATTGTGAAACAACTTAGGCAAATTACTCTCAGAATGTTCCTGGGTAGAACCAGTTCTAAGCATAAAGCCGATATACTGTCTTTCTCAGGGACGCTACACATAGCCGTGTCGAAGGATCGAACCCACGACCTTCCGATCCTGGGTCCGATGCTCTACCACTAGACCACGCAACCCATTGAACTGTTTTAAAGAAGCCTACTAAACTACTATACCATCTGGAAAAGATAGTGACGAACAAGAGCTGTGGTAAGGACAGTATGCTCGAGTATTCAAAAATGAAAAAGAGAAGGTTACGAAACATATTAACTTGGAACACATTTTGTGTAGTTTTGAAGCTTATTGCATACAATACGGTACATAAATTCCAGAGAGAGATTATCTCTTTCATACTGACAGGTGTGACACTGACACACTGACTAATATCAGCACATATGTGATCAGCCAAAAAAGGCCTTTAAGTAGTAAATGTGATACTCACTAACACACACATCATCCTCCAACAAGGCCAATAACTTTGTCAAAGTGCAAGAAAGAATTATTGAACGCGTTGCATGCATTTCTGACCAGGGCTGCGTTCAGTTTGCTAACGTTAGCTAACATTTTTAATTGACACTAGATCATCCTCAAATTAGCATACAATACGAAGCAATTTTAAGGCACCAGGAATTGAACGCGTCTGCTATTTAATGGTGATGAACGCATCCAAGTTCTTTTAAGGTATGATGTCTATGCTTTTCTGAATGACAATTGGTTATCAATGCATGTGTAATGTTTCGTTCATGTTACTTGTGATTGCCTCTTGGTGGTCAATACATCTGTAATGTTTCGCCCAGGTTTCTTCTGATTGACACTTGGTGGTCAATATGTGTAATATTTCGTTCAGGTTACTTCTGATTGATACTTGGCTGTCAATACATGTGTAATGTTTCGTTCAGGTTACTTCTGATTGACACTTGGCTGTCAATACATGTGTAGTGTTTCGCTCAAGTTACGTCTGACTAGATGGTCAATACATGTGTAATGTTTCGTCAAGGTTTGTTCTTATTGACACTTGGCTGTCAATACATGTGTAATGTTTCGCTCAGGTTACTTGTGATTGACACTTGGTGGTCAATACATGTGTGATGTTTCGCTCAGGTTACTTGTGACTGACACTTGGCGGTCAATACATGTGTGATGTTTCGTTCAGGTTACTTGTGACTGACACTTGGCGGTCAATACATGTGTAGTGTTTCGCTCAGGTTACTTGTGATTGACACTTGGCTGTCAATACATGCGTGATGTTTCACTTGGGTTACTTGTGACTGACACTTGGCGGTCAATACATGCGTGATGCTTCACTCGGGTTACTTGTGTCTGACACTTGGCTGTCAATACATGCGTGATGTTTCACTCCGGTTACTTGTGATTGACACTTGGCTGTCAATACATGTGTGATGTTTCACTCGGGTTACTTATGATTGACACTTGGCTGTCAATACAAGTGTGATGTTTCACTCGGGTTACTTGTGATTGACACTTGGCTGTCAATACATGTGTGATGTTTCGCTCGGGTTACTTGTGATTGACACTTGACTGTCAATACATGTGTGATGTTTCGCTCGGGTTACTTGTGATTGACTCTTGGAGGTCAATACATGTGTAATGTTTCGCTCGGGTTACTTGTGATTGACACTTGGCGGTCAATTCATGTGTGATGTTTCGCTCGGGTTACTTGTGATTGACACTTGGCGGTCAATACATGTGTAGTGTTTCGCTCAGGTTACTTGTGATTGACACTTGGCTGTCAATACATGTGTGACGATTCGCTCAGGTTACTTGTGATTGACACTTGGCTGTCAATACATGTGTGACGTTTCGCTCAGCTTACTTGTGATTGACACTTGGCTGTCAATACATGTGTGATGTTTCGCTCAGCTTACTTGTGATTGACACTTGGCTGTCAATACATGTGTGATGTTTCGTTCAGGTTACTTGTGATTGACACTTGGCTGTCAATACATGTGTAAAGTTTCGCTCAGGTTTCTTGTGATTGACACTTGGCTGTCAATACATGTGTAGTGTTTCGTCCAGAATGCTCAGAAACAACACGTTAGTTAAACAAAAATGTTCAAATACACTACAAACATAAAATGATCCATGTGCTTTTGTTTTATACTATCACCAGGATAGCTGCATTTGGTTTAATGGCGGACCTTTGAATAGTAGAGTTAAATATGGACGTAATGTATCATATTTAACTTAGGTTACTCCTTATACCAGAGATTATTGATTACTAACAGTCTTGTATGTCAGGACTTTTTGTTCTTCCGTTACTGTCACGGATCAATTTAGATCATTACGCCATGGTGATGGCATATATACAGTCCTGTGGCGGGGGCATTCGTGTTTGAATCACGCTGGTTCAAGAACTCAACCGAGACCTTATTGTTATACAACTGCTGTGCAAGTTTGTTAAGATTTAATGAAAAATGAAGGTGCTATCGCGTTTACAAAATTTTCGCTTTATATTGTTTGACTCTATGTTAAACATTGACCCCTGTGGCGACCCCAAAGTTTGACCCCATTGACATAAGCCTTGCTGGCCTTTCACCAGTAGAGCTAAAAACCACGGAATCGGAATGCCAAGATCACAGGCTCATATTCAGACCATGTACATGCTGCACACGTTTCATTTGAATCAGACTAAAACTGTGGGAGCAATTGTGTCTGCGAGGTTGTTGATGTAAAATGTGACACAAGTTAAAAGAAGGGCCATACCTTAATAAAAATCATTGAATCGGAATGTCACCACCATAGGTTCATGTTTAGACTATGTACATGATGTACACAAGTTTTATTTAAATCTGATTATACCTGTGGGAGGACTTGCATTCTCATGGTTGTTGGTCCAAAGTGAGACAGACAAACGCCATTTTAATTTCCCCTAATTTTCTTAAAGAAGTGGGGATAACAATATTTTGTAAAATGTCTTTGATTGAAAATATTGCCACAATAGTCAAGTTTCACCAGCATTTACTTAACCAAGTCAATAGTTAAAAGGTTTTAAAATAATGTGTTTGGCATTTAAACTTATTGTAGTAAAATCAGTACATGTTTCTGCATGTTTTAATTTTTATTTTGGAATGGGTTTAAAGCCATTTTCAACACATTTCACGTTATATATGGCATATTTAGTTTTATTGGTGGAGGAAGACCTCAGAATGAATCTGAGTAGAACCACTGTCTTTCTGCAAGTAACTGGTAAATTTCTTTCACAGTTTTTGGGAGAGCTGGACTCAAACCTACAACCTTAGCAATGAGAGGAAAGTGATCTTGTGGCGTCGCCTAAGACCAGTCGTCCACAGAGGAACCTTTTAAATTTGTAAGAATTTATTTACATGTAGTTGAGAAAATATTGTTGAAACTCTTTTATAATAACAAAAGGTTGCCACTTACGTGGTCATATCCCCCACCACCTCGTTAATCCTTAGAGACATTTCCAGAGAAGTGGATTTAAATTATGTAAAATGAAAAAGTCGCCAAGCACAGAAATCACATGTAAATGCCGCAAACTGAAATATGTAGCCGACTGTAATATGACACACTGTCTTTTCCCAGTGAGCACTGGTGTGATTTTTTAAATCGAACCATAAATATGTAAGTTATAACCCCAAAACAAAAGTCTTTGATGAACAGACCCAACTCATTCACATGACACATCGTTTTGGGCTGTTTAGCATTTGTGCCAATTTTTTTAAAAATCCAATAACATATAAAGAAGATAAGGTCCGGAGAGCAGCTAAAGGACAGATGGAGCTGTGACCTTGACCTTTGACAAACAGACCCAAGTCAGTCGCATGACACATCGTCCTGTCATAGTGAACATTTGTGCCGAGTTATTTTAAATACAATCACAACAAAAGAAGATACAGTCCAGACAGGACGAAACACAGTGTATACATTGGATTTTCAAACACTTGACCTTGAACTTTGACAAACAGACTCGTCATTCACATGATGCATCGTCTTGTCCTAGTGAATGTTTGTGCCAAATTATTTAAAATTCCAATCGCAATTAAAGAAGATACGGTGCGAACAGGACGAAACACAGTGTATACATTGGATTTTCAAACACTTGACCTTGAGCTATGACCTTGACTTTTGATGAACAGACCTAAGTTATTCGAATGACACATCATCTTGTGGATAACAAAAGCTACAGTACACATACTTATCAAAGGAAAACGAACAACTAACATATAATGATTACTTCTTTATTTATTAAAGCAGACTAGTACATCGTGGCATACTCGCTTGTCTCTCTCTCTCTCTCTCCCTCTTCCCCTCTGGGTAGTTGTTTCTATTCATATGGAAAATTATATATATCACACATGGGTTGAATCATGTGAGGAGAAAAAACATAAACTTACTTAAACTTAAATACATGTATATGGCCATTCCAACAAAACAGTCTCAGCCAGGAATTCATTTTAATTTACCTAATTTCAACAGACAAAAGTGTTTATTAATTATAAAATATGGTAATGAAATTAAGTATTTCATTATTTCTTTACAAGTATATGTATATTCCAAAGAAAAAATCAACATAATAAAATTAATACCAATTTATGCATTTAGTATATTGTCCAACATT
This sequence comes from Panopea generosa, assembly GCA_029582155.1. Taxonomy (NCBI): domain Eukaryota; kingdom Metazoa; phylum Mollusca; class Bivalvia; order Adapedonta; family Hiatellidae; genus Panopea; species Panopea generosa. Next base: position 19,357,759 of record CM055897.1, read on the forward strand.
CCACGTACAATAAAACCTATCTTAAGGAGCCAGTCAAATGAAGGAACAAAAATAGTCTTTTAAGACAGGTTGTTGCTTAATAGTTAGTTTGCTCTGAAAAAATAGATATGAGAAATAACAAATATGGCTGGTTAAGACAAGTTGCTGCTTAATAGAGGTGACCGCTTACACAGGTTTGGCTGTATGTGCACTCTCTCAAGCAGCCTGGGTCTAAATTCATTATTAATTTGATTCTGGGAATCAGACTCAGCTCAAAATCTTACATTTTTGTAAACCTTGTAAACATACAATTAATGGTAAGAAATGTGATCATGTAATATTCTGTTAAAAAATCATTAAAACTGCTTGTTTCTGCAAATCAATATAGTAATTTACTTGTTTAATATAATGTTATTTGAATATTAAATTTTTGACATTTTGTGTTAGAGTCTATATCTCAGACTCAAAATATTGATGAATTTAGGTCTAGTATTGCTATCAGTACAAAAACCAAAGCAGAATGCATTTAGACACCTTTCTTTGTTATAACAGTATCTTAACAGTTCAAATGGAAATATGTGCACATAGTTTCATAAAATGTACAAGGCCTAAAATAAAATATTGTTTGTTTCCTTTACCAACATACCTACCTGATAATATTGCCCCTACTCTAATAATTTTATTGCATTCCTAATATATATTTATTTTTACTGTTTGTCATTATCAAAATCTTGGCTAATATGCAACATTTCTGTTATGTATGCAGATTGTTGCTTGGGCAATCCGAGTTTGACTCATGTGATAAGAATTATACTTTTTTGTTCATTTCCCTGGAAACAATTTATCTTGTTCATTTCTTTATAAAATAAACATCTTAGCAACTGGTTATGTGCATGGAAAATGTAATAATTAGACATCATGTCCGACATAACACAAAATGTAAAATATAATGCATGTATAATAGTTTACCTACATGTACCTACCCAAGATGAAAATGAGAAGCATGTAAAAGACAAACAAACAATATTTTGATTTATTTTGATGTTTGGAAGTTCAATAAAAAAGCAATGTCAAGAAAGTAAATAAATTTATCAAAACACTAGTGTATTTCAACTTTAAAAATATTTTAGATTGTTTCTTGAATACTGAATTATATTGTGAAACGTAATATAAAATACCCAAAACAAGGGACAATAAAAACCATCACCAATATTTCTCTGAAATCCAGTTTGTTCCTACAGTATGGGAATGTAATGTATATAACTCGCGAGTCTTGTCAAGTAGTATATATTCTTCTGTATAATACATGTAGTGTATATTATAAGTTTAAAGCTAGTGTGTGTGTTTTACCATCATCAATTTTACAAAATGTTTAAAGGTAAGAATATCCAATATTTGTTTGTCAATGATAATTTAAGACACCTTCAATATATACATTAAATATTCAACCTCACTAAAAACTGTTTTAGCACTTATTTCCCTAGGAGTCATTTTAAATAACAGATGAGTTATTATAGCACAACAGGTTAAAACAAGCTTTTAAGAATATATCTCTATAATCTTGTTTCAATATATTCAACAATTTTTTTTGCAAAATGCTTCATTTTTTCTTTGCCTTATTAAGATTTGGAGCTGTGACCTTGACCTTTCCTGGAATATTTCTCGACATGTCAACATCCTGTAATGTAAAGACACGGTTCGATTAATCTGATGTAGAGAATCTTACATGAGTGCTCATTTATTATTGAATTTATTAAACATTTATTTACCAGATCACCTCTATAAGGAATGTGAATATATCTGGCATATTAGTTTCCATTCAGTCATCTTATACTCAGCCTTTTTATAAATCGTATGTTGTGTACATGATAAAAGCTTTTGAGCATGTAAGGGTTTATCAACATCTTTTCTTTTTGATTTCTTAGGGCAGTTCACACACCAGATTTGCGAACTGCCCATGGGAATTTATGCCAAAATACATGTAAGAAGCAAATGTTGGTAAAAACCTAGTACCCCAAGCTTTCGACAAGATACATATGTGAGCTGCGCAAGGGGATTATATCCCATAATGCAAAACAAACATGCATGTAAATCAATTTAAAACCAATTAATTGTGTAAAAAACAAAGTAGTTCCCACTGGGAATCACCTCTGTTGTATTCCCCAGGAATCTCTATAAATCAAAGGCAAAAATATAATCTATCAAATAATTTAACAAATTACAATTCTTTTCATATGTTGAAATTTGTTATTAAAGCTAATCATCTTCCCTTCTCAAGTCTTGTTTTTAACGCTTAAAATCAAACAAATATCAAGGTTTGTTTCTTAAATCTTACTCGTCCTTGACAAATGCTTACTCATCATGGCGAGCAGACAAGTAGAATTTTCCAACCTTGCTTTTACTCAATTTTGTCATGTAACATACTAGAAAATATCTGATAGTCTTCATTATTTAACAGTTTTATTTACGATTTGATAAACGTTTTTATTGTTGACAAAGTTCAGTTAACGTAATTTATTAAAACTAAAAGCCATGCAATACCTTCATAATTTTGAGCAGATCCCTTTCTCTACCCGATATGGCTTTATCATGAAGATGAATGTTCAAGGCTAACTTGGCAGCTGAAAATAAAAATATTGTAAGGTGTAAATGTTGCATGGAGTTTCATTTTGTTTTTGGATTGATTGATTGATTGATTGATTGATTGAATATTAAGCATCATGTTTTATCCATTGAAGACAAACAGATGATCAGTTAACCTAACAACTGTTTCCTGGGATCCTGGAAGGTTAACGAGTATTTAATCACACCCCATCTCCGTAAGTAACTGATAACTTTCCCACTTGAATCAGCGATGAGAGACAATGTTGAGACACAATGGATTGATAGTCAGATGCACTATTGACTGAGCTAATCAGGTCAAATTTCATTTTGTGCTTCAACAGTTGTTAACAGAAATATTTCAAACACGCAGACCCGAGTTTTGTAAACACTATCTTAGTTAATTACTTCATAACTTCAAGCATGCAGAAATGTACGTAAAATATATATACTGATAAAAGTTTTAAAAGCAAACTTAAATGCCTATATAAACATTAACAATTTTAGTATACTGATCAATATCCCCCGATATTGAATATTGAACGTCTTAACCAGAGTAAGAGACTCAGAGGTCAAGTGGTAGTGAATGCAAATGAAATCACATACGGTACTGATAAACTGTGAATTTTGATTTTCACTTTTCAATATTTAAGGCAATGAAATTTCACAAAAATTTCACATTTTCTTATATTCACATTCTTCTATTGGTTTATTTTATGTTCAATTTTGACAAAAATTAGGTATAGCAGTATCAAAATATAATAAAGATATTTTATGGTGCATTGTCATTTTCATCAGTCTACTGGTAGTTAAAAATAAAGCAAATGTTGGTGAAACTAAAGAAACTCCGAAATTAAATGTTTCCATATTAATTCAATTTACTATTCAACAAGTTTCACTGTTAATGGCAGACCAAGTTTTCCTTGAAGGACATTAATAAGTTTGATTCTATCCAAAATGACCTATAACTACGGGAAGTAAACTGAGCATGATGTACAATATGAAAGTTACCTTTTCCTCTTTTTGTAGACCCTGGAAGGAGTTTCACTTTGTACCTGTAATATAACACAAAAGGTATACTTAGAAAGCATTAATTTTGTAACAGAAAAGTTGGTGCTCATTTCTTTTATGCTAACCATACTAGACTAGACCACAGCATGGTCTAGTGATAGTGTCCATCTCCAGGAAGGTCGTGGGTTCAATCAATTTTTTGGGGGGAAAGAAATGAACATGAAGAATGAACCTTGAACCTTGATACCTGCAGAATGGTCTAGTAGTAGACCCATTCATGTTCTCATTCATTTCACATCCTGGAACCACACAGGGGTTGATAATTTAACCAAAATAATGAACATGCCAAAAAATGACAAACCAACACGACACCATTTGGATTTCTACCTTGTTGCAGACATAAACAGTGGTCCTTTTCTTAGGCCATTATCAATTGCTGGATTATCATCCAAATTTATCTTAAAAAGGGAGAGGGGTGGGGGAGGATATTATTTTTTTTGTTATTTTATTTTCATTTTTTTTAATGAAAATAAAAAGGGTTGGGGCAGCATGATAATTAGGGAGCTGGCGGAGATGATAATCTAGAAATTGATTTATTATGGCCTTACCTGGAACCAGAGTAAAGCTGTATTAATGGATTATACAGAAAATATTTGAATCATACTTACTTGTAGTTCATGAGAGCATTATATGGGGCACAGACTGGTATTGCGTATAGTAACTCGTCTTCTACAACTGGTATACCAGTCAATGATGTTAGAATCTGCACATCCTAAAAATAATTACATGTACATGGCATAATGAATAATATTTTAAAAAAATAATCAAATGATGAACAATTATGCACACCACCATTTAGTCATTTTATAAATAGTTCTTCCAAGCATGCTCAATACTGTGAGTAAAAAGTCCTGTCAGAAGATTCAGTTTATCAGACTTATAAATCTTATAAGTTATAATTTATAAATTAATATATAATGACATTCAAAATTATTTCATAATTAAATTTGAAGAAGCAATACTAAACTATACCAGGTGGGGATAGAGGGCACTTTTTCATTCTATTTCCAATCAACAACAAATCTTTAATCATTTTTATAAGTAGCCATAGAAGTGAAAAGTTGACTAAAACAACTAGCCATGTACATTAATTTTGAACTATTATTTTTTTTATTCCAAATTATTTTTGGTTGGTTGAAAAGATCATTTGTATACTATTGCGTGGAACTAGTTTAGGAAACTGCAGTCATTTTATATTTATTATGGAAATACATAATCGTGATACACTCTCTGATACAGTCTAAAATTTGTTAAAGGGGTTTAACGCCATTTTCACCACATTTCAGGTTATATATACATGTATGGCATATCTGGATTTATTGGCAGAGGAAGACCTCAGAATGAATCTGAGTAGAACCACCGTCTTTCCACAAAAAACTGGCAGACTTTCTCACATAACATTTTTTGAAGAGAGCGGGATTCGAACCTTCAACCATGATGGTGAAAGGTAAGTGATCTTGAGACGGCGCCTTAGACCATTCGACCATTAGACAGAATTGTAATTAGCAAACGGGAATACACCTGATTAATAAGTCTGTTATTATCAACTAGGGCTGTCACGTTTACACATGCAAATGAATCTGTGTTGTTTAAAAGCAATACACGTTTCTTAATTTAATATTCGTGTACACTACCTTGACCCTAGACCCCAGTAAATTTGGTAAATTAGTATACAGATAGTTTGACAAAGTAACAGGCTGTTATTGAATATTTTTCAACCATTCTCATGTGTTTCAAGGCATTAATAATCATTATGACTGTGGAGTTAGATTCACGGAGCCAGAGTTATTTCAAAATTGCAATGTTATGAGTGACATGTCAGTCATTTGTTTGGTGAGTTATTTAAACATTTACGGTATATACCGGTACTAGTAATAATCTGTAAATACAACAAATCTGAAAATGCACATACAAAACACCCAGGTTTGAATAACGTGTTAATGGAGAGGTGTCGTTTATTAGCGTCTGTGCACACATTTACAGAAATCTGTAAACTTGACAGCCCTCTATCAACTTTATTTGGATATTTCAGATGTCAGAGTGGTTATACATGTAATCAGTCATTTCAAAATCATACAAACATGTACAAGCAGAATTCTTTGACAGGAACCACATCATAGAATTTATTAATAGAAAAAAAAGACATCCTTTCACATCATTTCTTGATGCCTTGATTCCTTCCTGGTTATTTTTATAACAACCAGGTTGGATTTCGTAGAAAAAAATTACAGTAAGAATCATACACAAAATTCAGTTTGTTTAAAAAAAAGAATCAACAATGAAAAATACCATCATTGTCCAAATTTAAGATAATTATAAAACAAAAAATAATGGATAATCATTGGTGCGACATATAAAATGAAAGTAAAAAATTAGCTAAAAGATGTAAAAAAGTTGAAATTATTGGTGCCTACCACACCAATATTAACTCACACAAAACACATGACACACCCGTGTATACTTTTAAATATTAACCCAAATGAACGCAACAATGGGGCATGCACAATTCAGAAATTGGTATATTTTCTGAAAATACAATCTTAAATAAAATTGAACAACTAAACTCAGACTGATATACATGTATGTCAGTTTACCCAGTCATGTAAATCATTTGTTTGACCTTTGTTCTTATTAAACATGTTATGAAATCATTTTTCCTATTTAAATTTGGCACAACTGGTATAACTATGCCATTACGAATACTTTGAACTAGGACAATGTTACTACATACATCTGAGCCTGTCTGCACCTCCTCCTCCACCTTATCCTCCTCCTCCATCACAACCTCCTTAACCTCACCACCCTCCTTCACCTTATCTGAAAGTATACAGGTGAAAAACTCATTATCTAGCAATCAAAAATACCCCCACCCTGAAACAGACCTAGACTACTTGCATTACTTTGGAGTACCTTACAGAATACCATATTTTCCATCCTTGACTAGTTACAAGTGTATTTAAAAGGAATGTATCAGGATGTTTCAAAATTGGCTAAAAACATTTTTCATCCCAAATATATCAAACCGTTAATATATTCAATATATTATTTTGGCATGTTTAACTCTTTACTCCATATGCATTTTAACTGGACTCTTCCAAAGTCAAAAGCTACACATAGTCAATTTCCATGAATACAGGCATTTTACCTATTTATTCTGATAGAGCAGAAAACAGTGCAGAACCTGTTCTGATTGCTCATTACGAGCAATCAGAACTGGTTCTACACTGTTTTCAAAAGCATTCTATATAAGAGAGGTGTTCAAAGGTGTCCATATGAAGTAAAGGGTTAAATATATATCCTTTTGCCAATACAGGGTAAGTGAGTATATATACATGTAGGCATGATATATTGGAAAAAAATGTTTAAGTCAATTTTAAAAGATTAAAAATCCTGATAAAATCCCTTTAATAACCTACTGTCATTTCTGTAATAAATTAACAATTTATATTTACAGTAGATGGCTCCAACCCAACATGACTGAACAACAAAATAATTTGAGTTAAAGGTTGTTCAAGTCAAGTATTGTTCAACATCATACCATATAATAAAAAAATTATGTACATGTGCAATATACATCGACACAGTAATTCGGCCCGAGACCAGATAAGTAGTTTGAGCTATATGTGGTGTTCCAGCCATCCGTGTTCAAACTAACAAAATTTTAATGAACTTACAGACAACTTAGATCCGTAACACTGAACATCAAACTACAGTATCATTACAATCATAATCTTCATGTACATAATGACAGATTCACAAACTCTTAAAGGAGCACACAGCAATGTTCAATTGTTGAAATTGAATTTTACTAATATTCAAGAATCAGATTAATCCTTACACTATGAACATACATGTACATTACCATTACATAGGAAGATATTGCCCTCCAACTAGTATTGTCTCAAACTACATACATATATTTTAGAAAATTATTAACAGTTTTTAAAAATACAAGTGAAATTGTGCTAGTTTTCAAAATATGACTCAAAATTTTAAAATATATAAATTAACATTTCATTTGATTTTTTTTTTATCAAACCGATAAAAACAGAAGAAAACAACACATCTGTTACATTTTTTATCAAAAATGACTGCAAATTTTCCAGCTCTTTCCAAAATATAAACAAAATTAAGGTTCTGCACACATACTATAAAATTATTTTAAAAATCACATCTGCATCATGTAGATAAACAATTGTCAGACAAATGATGACTATTGTTGTGTGCCCCTTTAAAGGGATTATATCAGGTTAAAATGCTATAAATGTCTTAAAAAATAATTATCATAATGGATAAAAAGCATCTCATTATCATTAATAAATATACACCATATAGTTGAGTATTTAGGTCAAATTTACCAAAACATGACAAAATTGATACAGGTATGTAAATTTGAGTGGTAAACTTGAAACGAAATCCCCATTCTAAAAATAGACTGCACTTAAATACTGTTTGATGACCTTCGCATCATCAGTCTGACTCTAGAAGATGAAAAAAATTTTATTACGTATAACTGTATAGTCAGTGGATCAAATTGAAATCAAAATGAAATCATGCAACTCATTGAATGCGTCAACAAATATGAAGTTAGGAAAGCCCTTTTCAATATATATTCTTTTAGCATATTTAAACAAGTTTTTTTTTAGCAATATAAGTCAGTGAGTATATATAATCATGGTATATTGGGAAAAACTGTTTTTTGCCAATTTCAATTTTTTTTAAAATCCTGATAATATTCTCTTTAAACTCTCTTTTTTTTCAAATGACTTATAAAAAATCAACAAATTACCATCAGTTTGCATATCTGTCACTTCTTGTATTATGATGTCCACAAGATCTAGCTTCTTCCGCTGTTGTTGCTGTTGTGGTTTTTTTGGCTGTGTCTTCTCTTCACCCTTCTTACCCTTTTTTTTCTTATCCTCTTTCTTCGTACCTGCTGACTAATAAGTATTATTAGAAATTAGAATTCATTCTTCGATCCTGCAGACCAATAAGCATTATTAGAGATTAGAATTCTTTCTTCGTTTCTGCAGACTAATAAGCAATATTAGAGATTAGAATTCATTCTTCGTTCCTGCAGACCAATAAGCATTATTTGAGATTAGAATTCATTCTTCGTTCCTGCAGACTAATAAGCATTGTTAGAGATAAGAATTCATTCTTCATTCCTGCAGACTAATAAGCATTGTTAGAGATTAGAATTCATTCTTCATTTCTGCAGACAAATAAGTATTATAAGAGATTAGAATTATTTCTTCATTCCTGCAGACTAATTACCATTGTTAGAGATTAGAATTCATTCTTCATTTCTGCAAACTAATAAGTATTGTTAGCAATTAGAATTCATTCTTCTTTCCTGCAGACTAATAAGCATTATTAGAGATTAGAATTCATTTTTTAGTTCCTGCAGACTAATAAGCATTGTTAGAGATTAGAATTCATTCTTCATTCCTGCAGACTAATAAGCATTGTTAGCGATTAGAATTCATTCTTCATTCCTGCAGACTAATAAGCATTGTTAAAGATTAGAATTCATTCTTCATTTCTGCAGACTAATAAGCATTATTAGAGATTAGAATTCATTGTTCGTTCCTGCAGACTAATAAGCATTGTTAGAGATTAGAATTCATTCTTCATTTCTGCAGACTAATAAGCATTGTTAGAGGTTAGAATTCATTCTTCATTTCTGCAGACTAATAAGCATTGTTAGAGATTAGAATTCATTCTTCATTTCTGCAAACTTATAAGCATTGTCAGAGATTAGAATTCATTCTTTGTTCCTGCAGACTATTAAGCATTGTTAGAGATTAGAATTCATTCTTCATTTCTGCAAACTTTATTGCATTGTTAGAGATTAGAATTCATTCTTCATTCCTGCAGACTAATATGCATTGTTTGAGATTAGAATAGTGTCATTATACTGTTACATATAACAGGGGATGATAATCTAGCAATTAATTTATTATAGTCTTACAGAAATTAAACAAAAAAATATAAAATCTGGTTTATGATGATAACTTCTCGTAAAAGGTTCCATGTGAGGTATATATATCAAAGGAACTATAATATAAGAGAGAAGGATTATATGAGAAAAGACATAGTTATATACCAAATTTACATACGGACCATTCAGTCAAATCAGGCTCAACTTATGACATCTGATATGAAAGTTAGCTAAACTAAATTAGTTTTTAAGAACTTATTTATTTTACTTCAATTGTGAAACAAGTTATTACAACTTAGACAAATCACGCTCAATGTCATCCTAGGTAGAACTAGTACTAAGCATATGCAGACATTGCTGTAGTGGAGGATCAAACACACAACCTTCAGATCATGGGTTCGGTGTTCTACCACTGGACTAGCTAAATTAATAACACTTACAGCAAGAATTTCCATACGGAGTTGTCTTTCTTCATCATCTTGGTCCTTGTATTTTTCCTTCATCTTTCTCATTTTGGCCTACAATATGACATTTGTTATGAATTAAATGACACACCCAAGACTTAGAATTTGATATTATTTAAGGAATATCTTAATAAATGAGCTTTGAATCTGTTTTTTACAGATTATGTTCACTAAACTTATATCACATATTTAATACTTTATGAAAAATAAATACAGGTGCAAGACCATTTTGTAAAAAGCTGGGCACAGCTAGTTCAATCAGTAATGCATCTGATTGTCAATCCAGGGGTCTCGAGTTCGAATCCATCCTTGCCACAGTCTCTGTGATGAATGGTCACAAACTTTGTTCTACAGCCACGAGTTCCCCACTTCTGCACATATGTAGATGTAGTCAGTGACTTGCAGAGAAAAGGCGTGTCAAGGATTGGTAACTGCCTAGCAGATTCCATCAGTGATGATTAGGTGAAATGATCACCACTAAATAACTAAAGAAAAAACAAGAAATGTCACTGTTAAGTGCCACATGCCCCCCAAATGGTCTGTGAAAAATAATAATATATGATATAATAGGTAGCGATGTATATATGAATATCAAAGGTAATGGACTAATGTTTCAGACTAGACATGCAATTCCATGTTTTTTTTTACATTAAAACATGACCTTGACCTTTGTGTAACCTTGATTTTGACATCTGATGTAATGGTCTGGGTATTTCAACAGTTAAATGCAGGTGAAACATTATCATGACATGCTGATCACTTGTGTCAAGCTATTTTAAAATCCCTAAATGTATGTTACAGATCAATTGTTGATCAATTGATAAATTGAACCAAGTGTTTTTGAAATCCATCCATGCATGATAAAGTTATAGGACAGATGTGAAAAATCAAACAGATTCAAAGTGTTGTCATACATACTCAAAGTGTGACAGTGTGTAGGTTTTTCTTATGACACGTCGTCATGTCATCTTGATAAATTGAGCCAAGTTAAAGACAAAGTCACAGACCAGACACACAATATCAAACAAATTGAAAGTGTGACCTTGACCTTTGAGGAAAGGTTCTGGGTCCTACATGCAACACTTAATTATGTCATGTTTATCAAATGAGCCTAGTGTTTTCAAATTATATCCATAGATGACAAAGTTATAGATCGGACAAAATATCTCACACAGACTGAAAGTGTTTGACAACAAACTGAAAGTGTGACCTTGACCTTTGAGGTACGCATTTGGGTCTTACACGTGACACTTTGTAATGTCATGCTGATGAATTGAACCAAGTGTTTTTGAAATTTATCCATAGGTCAATCAGACTGAAAGTGTCATCAACCAAAGTTAAATTGTGACCTTGACCTTTGAAGTGGGATTCTGGGTGTAACGCGCGACACATCGTCATGTTATGTCGGTCATTTGTAGCTAGTATTAACAAAATCTATCAATGCATGACAAAGTTACAGGCCAAACACGAAATCTCAAACTGACTGAAAGTGTTGTCAAACAAACTCAAAGTGTGACCTTGACCTTTGAAGTATGGGTATGGGTCTTACTTGCGACACATCGCCATGTTATGTTGATCACTTGTAGCAAGTATCAACAAAATCCATCTATGCATGACAAAGTTACAGGCCCGAAACGAAATCTCACACAAACTCAAATGGTTGTCAAACAAAGTCAAATTGTGACCTTGACCTTTGAGGTACGGTTGTGGGTCTTACTCGCGACACGTCATCATGTTATGTTGATCATTTGTAGCAAGTATCAATAAAATCCATCTATGCATGACAAAGTTACAGGCAGGAAACGAAATCTCACACAAACTCAAAAGTGTTGTCGAACAAAGTCAAATTGTGACCTTGACCTTTACGGTACGGGTGTGGGTCTTACTCGCGAAACGTCGTCATGTTATGTTGATCATTTGTAGCAAGTATCAACAAAATCCATCTATGCATGACAAAGTTACAGGCCCGAAACGAAATCTCACACAAACTCAAAGTGTTGTCAAACAAAGTCACATTGTGACCTTGACCTTTGAGGTACGGTTGTGGGTCTTACTCGCGACACGTCATCATGTTATGTTGATCATTTGTAGCAAGTATCAACAAAATCCATCTATGCATGACAAAGTTACAGGCCGGAAACGAAATCTCACACAAACTCAAAAGTGTTGTCAAACAAAGTCAAATTGTGACCTTGACCTTTAGGGTACGGGTGTGGGTCTTACTCGCGACACGTCATCAAGTTATGTTGATCATTTGTAGCAAGTATCAACAAAATCCATCTATGCATGACAAAGTTACAGGCCGGAAACGAAATCTCACACAAACTCAGTGTTGTCAAACAAACTCAAATTGTGACCTTGACCTTTGAGGTACGGGTGTGGGTCTTACTCGCGACACCTCATCATGTTATGTTGATCATTTGTAGCAAGTATCAACAAAATCAATCTATGCATGACAAAGTTACAGGCCGGAAACAAAATCTCACACAAACTCAAAGTGTTGTCAAATAAACTCAAATTGTGACCTTGACCTTTGAGGTACGGGTGTGGTTCTTACTCGCGACACGTTGTCATGTTATGTTGATCACTTGAAGCAAGTTTCAACAAAATCCATCTATGCATGACAAAGTTACAGGCCCGAAACGAAATACCGGACGGAAGGACGGATGTTCTCATGAATGGGTATTTAAGTGGCTTCTTTGCGTCAATCTTATTACTTGTGTGGCTAAATTTTAGATAATTTTAGCCACATAAGAGAAAAAAAGCCACATAAATGCTGTTTCTTAAGTGGCTAGAAACAGCCACGTAATTATTTTTTAGCTGCTTTTCAACTGTCCATAAAAATTACTAACCCTAAACCCTAGACACTTAACTACCCATTTGTTTGCCCGGAAGGAAGGACAGACGTTCTCACGAATGGGTATTTAAGTGGCTTCTTTGTGTCAATCTTATTACTTGTGTGGCTAAATTTTAGATAATTTTAGCCACATAAGTGAAAAAAAGGCCACTTAAATGCTGTTTTTTAAGTGGCTAGAAACAGCCACGTAATTATTTTTCAACTGCTTTTCAACTGTCCATAAAAATTACTAACCCTCAACCCTAGACACTTAACTACCCATTTGTTTGCTCAGAAGGACGGACGGAAGGACGGACGGACGCTGCAATTACTATATGCCACCCAAAAAATTTTTTTTGGGGGAAAAAATACCTCAACAAACAAACCACTTGTAAGTAAAGAATACTACATGTAGATAATTTACTTTACATATTTACCTTTTGTCCTCTCTTGGGTTGCTGCTGTTGTTGTTGTTGTTGTTGCTCATACAGATTACTCTGCTGATTTTGCTTTTCAAACTGTTGTGGCTCTTTATTCCTGCGTTTGTTTTTACCCCTTCCCTGTTCTTCATCCGCCAACCATGACACTTTGTCCTCACTTTCTGCCTCCCCCTCATGCTGGGGAGGTAACTGCTGCTGTTTCTTCGCTTTCTTCATCTCCCGCCTTTGCTTGGCAGACACTTTCGCACCGGCTGCATGCGTGGACTTTATTAAAAAGTAATCAACAAACATTTGTATTTTATTATTTTAAAATATTTCCTCCTAAGAATTAAATACAATGTACATGTAGAGTCTAAACCTGAAATACTTTTAACTCAGATGACACTTAAAACGTAGGATATTTAAAGGGAGTATATCAAGGAAAATGCTAAAAATGTCTTAAAAAATAAAATAATTGTTAAAATGGATATTAGGCATCTCATTATCATTAATAAATAAAATCTGAATGGTTTGGTGTGCATAATTCACCAAAATGTAACAAAATCGATATTAAAATTGAAGTGGTAAACTTGGAATGAAATCACTGTTCTAAAATTAGACAGCACTTAAATACTGCTTGATGACCTTCATTCAGACTCTTTCTAAGACGAAATTATTTTTTTCTACATGTAAACCTGTATAGCGGATCAAATTAAAATAAAAAAGAAATCATGAGACTCTTTTATTACATCATAAAATATGCTGCACTTTTAAAGGAGAAATTTATTTTAGTCCAACCTACAGCTAGGTGAGAAGCCTAAATGGAAATATTAATCTCAAAAATTACAGAATAACAAAATTACCCATATCTTTTAATTAAATTAATCATTAATTTAACTGTTTTCATAAAACTACATGTAGATGTGTGACCTTATTTATGTATGAGTAAAAATACTAATTGATGTTTACTATAATTTCCCACCAAAACATTCTAAATTTACCAATCAAACCAATCTTTACACCTATGAACATATGGTAATATTAATCTAGGATAGAAGCATAACAGAATTACCTTCAACTCCAAATTAATGAAATCATTAATTTAACCATTTCCATAAAACTAGGTGTCATGCTCACTTTTAAAATATAAGTAAAACTCTTTAAAAGATGCACAAAAGTTGATGTTAACTTTGAATTTTTTCCAACATTAAATTGAAACTGAAGAATTAAAGTATATATTACATTTATTATCATAAACAGGCAAAATACTGAAAAATAGAATGTCTTTATCCATTTAAAGAAGTTCCTCTCCTTTCTCTCATGGACACCAAATTCATGATCTGCATACATACTGACATATTGAAACGCATACATATGTATCATAGATATATGCAATTTTCAGAAAAATTTGTTTTGAGAAAATTTTTCAAAATTAGTACTGCAGACAATAAACACCAAAGATAGACAACTCTGGAAATACTTAACTCTGTAGACAATAAACATTAAAGATTGACAACTCTGGAAATACTGAACTCTGCAGACAATAAACACTAAAAATAGACAACTCTGGAAATAGTTGACTCTGTAGACAATAAACACTAAAGATAGACAACTCTGGAAATACTGAACTCTGCAGACAATAAACACTAAAGATAGACAACTCTGGAAATACTGAACTCTGTAGACAATAAACACTAAAGAGAGACAACTCTGAAAATACTGAACTCTACAGACAATAAACACTAAAAATAGACAACTCTGGAAATACTTAACTCTGTAGACAATAAACACTAAAGATAGACAACTCTGGAAATACTGAACTCTGCAGACAATAAACACTAAAGATAGACGACTCTGGAAATACTGAATTCTGCAGACAATAAACACTAAATAAAGACAACTCTGGAAATACTTACTCTGTAGACAATAAACACTAAAGATAGACAATTCTGGAAATAATGAACTCTGTAGACAATAAACACTTAAGAGAGACAACTCTGAAAAAAATGAACTCTACAGACAATAAACACTAAATATAGACAACTCTGGAAATACTTACTCTGTAGACAATAAACACTAAAGATAGACAACTCTGGAAATAATGAACTCTGTAGACAATAAACACCAAAGAGAGACAACTCTGAAAATACTGAACTCTACAGACAATAAACACTAAATATAGACAACTCTGGAAATACTTACTCTGTAGAAAATAAACACTAAAGATAGACAACTCTGGAAATAATGAACTCTGTAGACAATTAACACTAAAGAGAGACAACTCTGAAAATACTGAACTCTACAGACAATAAACACTAAAGATAGACAACTCTGGAAATACTGAACTTTGCAGACAATAAACACTGAATATATGTAACACTGGAACTACTGAACTCTGTAGACAATAAAGACTAAAGATAGACAACTCTGAAGATACATGTACCAACCTTTTCTCCAAAAGTTACTGGAACATCATCACCAAGATATATAGGCTCATGCTCATTGCTTTGGTTGGAAACACTTCTTGCCAGCTCGTATCTAAACATGATATCAATATGGCATTTAGCTTAAAGTATTTTTAATTCAGCTTGTTTGCAGCTCAGAGCTTACATTAATCACTACAAAGTTAATTTCCTAAGTTGAACAAGTACTGAATCTTTTTTTGAACACGCAACCTCTGGCATACAAGACTAACATTGTACTCACTGAACCATGTGGTTTGGATTTTTTTTAATGTGGATTCAAATAACATTATTTCAAAATTATAGTTTCAGTAGAAGAATTAAATATAAAGTTAACTATATTGCTCATCCAGTTTCTTTTTTTTTTAATGGGATTTAATGTCATTTTCAACACAATTCAGGTTATATATGGCATATCAAGCTATTTTTGGTGAAGGAAGACCTTAGAATGAATCTGAATAGAACCAGCGTCCTTCCGCAAATAACTGGGAAATTTATTCACATAAAGTGTTTGGAGTGAGCTGGACTCAAACCTATGACCAAAGCAGTGAGAGGTAAGTGATCTTGAGATGGTGCCTTAGACCAGTCAGCCACGGAGGACCCTCATTAAGTTCCATCCAGTTCCAAGAAGATGCAATGTCCTGGTCCTGTATCCACAAAAATATCTCAACTTGAGTATACTCTCAAACTCAAATTTCAATTAACATTATTAGTTCTACATAGTTTGGACATTACTGCCAGTTATTGTGTTGATATGCATATACTATATGTCTTTAGAACATGTGAGAGGGTCATTTGTGGCCAAGCAAGAATGTTTACTAATATTACTATTTTCACATGGGAGAGTGACAATCTACTGCTAGACACACTGCAGTGCACTTTTTATGAAAATTCATTTCCCATTTTGAAGTTATCAACTACTGGTATGAGTCACATAATAAAGTAATGTATTATATAAATGTTTCACATATAAATAAAATAATGTACAAAAAATGCTTCACATAATCAAATAATGTACTAAAAATGCTTCACATAATGTACTATAAAGGCATCACATAACTAAGTTATGTATTATAAAAATTAAAGCCAACTTAACATTAATTTAGAGACAACTGAGACAAAATATTTTACAAAGGTTTTTCATAAAATTAAATGTGTTTTTAAACATTGCAAGTTGCAACTATGGTGGTGGGTAGAAGACTATTTCACAAGGCTGTACTTAAATGTGTCTTTATCATGTTTTAATTTTGGTCAAACAGCTGAATCACACATGAACTGCACTCGTAAGATATCAAGGATTATAAAGGTACACATTTTTTTTAAATGGGGTTTAACACATTTCAGGCTAGATAAGGCATATCAATTTTACTGCTGGAGGAAGACCTCAGACAGGAGCCAGGTTATATATGGCATATCAAGTTTTATTGGAGGAGAAAGACCTCAGAATGAATCTGAGTAAAACCAAAGTCCTTCCGCAAGATACTGGCAAATTTTCTCACATTAAGTTTAATGAGTGAGCGGGACTCTAACCTATATTCTTTGCAATGAGAGGTTAGTGATCTTAAGAGGCAGCATAAGACCACCTGGCCACGGAGGACCCAAAGTTACACATACATATTAAATCAACGTTTTTACAAAACTAAATACATACTTATCTCCGGTGACATGTTGCAGACTTATCTCAGTGTCAGGAAACTCAACAATGGCTGGTGTTTTTCTTTCTATGTAACAGTGCTGCTCTATCACAAGTTCAACATTCTTTTTATCATCAGTTTTTACACCTGCAGTATCACTATTACCCTTGTTTTCCTCAACAGTCTCTTCATGTTTCACACTATCACAATGCTCTGTTTTGTCTGTTTCTCCAGGTGATATCTCAGTTCTCTCACTTTTAATTTCTTGACTAATTATTTCTGTATCACATTTTGTAGCACTGTTGTTTGTGTCAGTTTCATTGTAACCATTTTTAGAACTGTCATCATTGTCATCGTCAGAGTCATCACCTTCACTATCACTGTTAGTTTCCATGGTGACCTCACTTTCCGTTGCTATGGAATCAGTCACTGATATTTCATCATCTTCAGCAGTCCTGACTTTTCTCTCACCAGCATGGCGGAAGACGCTGCTCTCCTCCAACTGAAGTTATATAAAAAATGATCACATACTATCACACCTATATATAATTGTGTATCGTAAAACATTTATCTCATTTAGATATATGTTAAAAAAATATCCCAAATAAACATACATGTAAATCTGTTTTTATTTACAAAAAGTCTGAAAATATTTGAAAATTATTAATCATATTATAATATATGTGGTGTTTTCACGAATGTGATTTTGGTGGCTGTCCTAGTGCAATGTCACACATAAACAATACCTGATCCAAGGTTAGTTGTATGGTGTTTAGCATATTTTCAACAATTTTTCAGTCATATCTGGACATTGTCTACTTCAGATAGTATTCTAAACACTGCCACACTGGGGTATCATGATGCAGACACGTGGTATGATACCCTACCCATTTGTATTATACTGACACTAGGACACAGAACTATCATCTAAATCTAAGAACCAAGTGAGGAAGCTTCTAGTACAATTTTCAGGTCTTTACTATGACCTGGTTGGGAGTCAAACCCGCGACCTTCCACATGTGAAGCGGATGCTCTACCACTAGATCACGGCTGCCATCAGTCAATTAATTACTTAATGTAAACCTGGCTATTCAGTACTAATTTCTAACTGGATGGGGGCTTGATGTTATTACTTTCAAGACATTACATCATTTTATATGCCATCCAGCTTTACTGGTGAATGAAGTCCTCAAAATAATCCCGAGTAGAATTGCTGCCCTTCAAGTAAAATCTCTGCCCTTCCACAAGTAACTGGTAAACTCACTAACAGAGATATAAGATAAAGCTGGGCTCAAATCCTCAACCTCAGCAGTTTGAGGTGAATGCTCTAGAGACCGCGCCTCGGACTACACAGCCATAGAGGAGTTCCTCAAACGTAACTTCTGGCATCCTGCTACACCTCTCATATGTTAGTGGGGAGTTCTATTACCAGGCCACTGTGTCCAACAGATACGAGCTCTGGCTCTGGTTACACAAAAATACTTAGGTTTGTTATTTTACTTAAACTCAAAAAGAGTGCTCAATCTGAGTATGAAATTATGAATTATTAATTTCTTTCATATTTAAAGACAATTTAACAAAATTTAAAATAATACTCACTTTAAAGAGGAAACCAAACCCATAAATCAAGTAAGATGGGGGCAAGTAATTCTTCTTTCCTACAAAATAAACATTAACTTCCTTTATAATGTTCAATGTAGATCATTGAGAATGAATGTTTATACAGAAGCCTAAACAATAATTTGATTTACACTATGTACAATAATGATAGTTCCCTGAAGGGGCTCGGAAATTATTTCCCCTACCCCATTATTTGTTTATGTTTGTTAGTTTATTTTTGAGGGTAAAGTACATTGTGTCTGATTATCAAAGCAGGGGATACGGGTTCAAATCCCCACCTAGTGGCCAGTTTCCATGATGATTGATGTACAACATTGCATCTGATCGTCATGTGTGTCTCACCGTCAATTTAGGCAAGAAGTTACTAGTTTCTTGCAGAGATGGGTGTGTTTAAGTGCTGTTTAAGCTTCCAGTATCCCAGAAAATATTAGTGAGGAAAACTGATCATCTGTTAGCCCTCGATGGCATTAAAATGACACTAAATATTCAAACAAATAAACTAAAGTATATTGTACATGTATGCAATATTTCTCTAATAAATCAACTAAACCAAGGGTTGTGTTTTATTTAGATACAAAATAAGATTCTTCAGAGACATGAAACATAAGTTGAATTTAAACATGTATTTTAAATCCAAATGTACTAGTGATGTATACTTTAAACAAGAGGGCCAAGATGGCCCTATATCGCTCACCTGAGTGACCTTGAGTCACCCAACTTAAGTAGATTATATAATACATATACACTCAAAATTCCAGAAAAACGATGGGCGAGTAGTGAAAATTTTAATTTGTTTTGAAGATGTAACAGATGCGTAGAAGAGTGGTGCGATAACAATAGTATCCTTGTGCAGATATCTGGATATCAGATATCGAAAGTTTTCACTATATATCCATATAAAGAAAATCAGCCTGCCCTCCTGGCGACTATGTTTTTTGACGAATCGCAATGGTTGGAACAAACTTGGTAGAGGTTCACCCATGGTAAATGTCAGTGAAATTACATTGAAATCAAGTCAGTAGATTCTGACAAGAAGGCTTTTTAAGTTTTTACTATAGCTGCCTATATATTAAACTAGCACCTCACTGTGGCGGTCATGTTTTTTAACATATCACAACGGCTTGAACAAACTTGGTAAAGGGTCACCCAAGGAACATTTATGCGAAATTGTTTTAAAATATATCTGGCTGTTTCTGACAATAAGATTTTTTAAGTTTTTACTATAGCTTATATAGTAAACTAACCCCATCCCCTGGCTACCATGTTTTTTTATGAATCCTTACGGTTTGAACAAACTTGGTGAAGGATCCTCCAAGGAATATTTGTGAAATTATTTTAAAATTGAGGCAGTAGTTTCTGACAAGAAGCTTTTTTAAGTTTTTATTTATTAAACTTGCCCTGTCCCCTGGCGGCCATGTTTTTTGACGAATCAAGATGGCTTCAACAAACTTGATAGAGGGTCACCCAAGGAACATTTCTGTGAAGTTATATCAAAATTGGCCAGGTGGTTTCTGACAAGAAGATTTTTAAGTTTTTACTATAGCTTATATAGTAAACTAATACCACCCACTGACTGACATGTTTTTTGACGAATCACTATGGTTTGAACAAACTTGGTGAAGGGTCCTCCAAGAACATTTCTGTGAAATTATTTTAAAATCGAGCCAGTAGTTTCTGACAAGAAGATTTTGAAAGTTTTTAATAATTAAACTTGCCCCACCCCCTGGCAGCCATGTTTTTTGACGAATCAAGATGGCTTGAACAAACTTGGTAGAGGGTCACTCGAAAAACATTTCTGTGGTTATATCACTACTGGCCCAGTGGTTTCAGAGGAAAAGTTGTTAGAAGCTAAAAGTTAACGACGGACAGCAGACGAGGGACACCAGGCGATCACAAAAGCTCACCTGTGAACCTTTGGCTCAGGTGAGCTATAAAAAACTGTGCAAATGACATTTTTGATCAAAATTTTTTTATTAAAAACTAAGTAGAAAAGGGGGCCTGTAAAATTTGACCGACATCAACAATATCAAACTTGGCTTGTATTTTATAATTATACAGGTACATATACACCAAAATATAAATCAAATACATAAACACTTTCAGAAGTTACCTCCAAATGAACGGGCAGACAGGGGTAACACTTTATGCCTCTTACACCATTCTTCAAATGAAAACAAATAAGATATTGACAAAACAAGGTACATGTACCTCTAATCATAAAACTTCCGGTTGTCAAATATTCTCCAGATGGAGCAGTCTTGGTTACCTGGCTGGGATATACCCACCATGCACTGGTCACAACTTTCGCATCCCACGCTGCACTGTTACATATAGCCATGGTACCCGCTTCATTAAGAGTCTTTGGAGGAACTGGCTCACCTGTTTTAGAAACATTTGAACTATCATGCTAACATCACAGTTTTCATCCAATTTGTAACTATGTTCACAGCACACAAGTATGACTAATATGACGGTGTAGTTGATAAACACCTTTCTTTAGGTCCTCCATAGTCGAGTGGGCTAAGGTACTGTCTTAAGATCACTTACCTCTCACCACTAAGGTCGTAGGTTTGAATCCTGCTTGCTCCAAAAACTTTTTGTAAGAATGTTTGCCAGTTACTAGTGGAAGGACAGTGTTTCTACTCAGATTCATTCTGAGGTCTTCCTCCACGAATAAACTGGATATGCCATAATTATATAACCTGAAATATGTTGAGAACTGTGTTAAACCCCATTAAACAAGAAAGTTGAGTATAGCAAGCAATACATATGTACCCTACCGGTTCACAGGTCAGACTGTGTTAACGTGCACATAATGTTTTAAAGGTCTTGTTTCTGTAAATGGTGACATAAGATTTGTAGTGCCGTGAGAAAAATATGGTTTGTATGGCAACAAAATTGGTTAAATTGACTGTCTCAGTTTGAATACCTTCTGAGTTATCTTGCAGCATCCAGGATATATCAACCAATGTTGTTGCCATAACATAAAATAATGTTACATTAGTATCTTAACCATACATGCAAATGTGAGAAGGAGAAGTACATTATCTACATGTTAACAGGCACCTGATAAAGTGGGGAGGTAGTGTAGTGGATAAAGTGTTGACTGCTCATGATAGAGGGTTTGATCCCAGACTCAACTAAATGACCTAAATTATGGTTTTACCCAGGAAATAGGTGCACGAGCGACTGATGTAAGTTCTGAACTGAAATAAATTAGAATAAACAAAACAAGCATCTGATTAAAGATGACACTGAACACATATATGATAAATTATATGTTCACATATAACAGTGTACCTGTAGTGTTCTTAATGATAACACTGCTAGCTCCGTGTAGGTCCGCGTGCACATATAGGTCACCTGGAAAAAAGAAGGAACATGTATGTATCTAAAAGTATGTTCATAGATATTATGGTATATTACTGAAGAATACTGGTGTTTATGCTGTGTGCTTCACATTGCATCACATAAAAAAAAAAAAATTAACAAAAATATTTCAATAAAATATTTCCCATAAAGTCTGTGGAAAAAAGATCTGTAAAGCGGCAAACATTTGCCTCCGCTCGTCTACAGTAGCAACATTTCCGACTGCGATTGTTAAAGGGTTCCTGCCATACAAGTGTTTAAATACCAGGAGCTCAATCAAAAATCCCAAATGTTAACCTCACTAAACTAGTCTAACACGAACAAATGCTAATGACTGAGCTTACTGGGCCTGGCAAAACTTGATCCTGGATAGAGATGTGAGGCATTTTTTTAAGTTTAATTAAATGACGCATATTAGGCTTACCTTGTTTCATGTATCTTTTCACAAGCAGTTCATTTTGTTGTTGATCACGTCCACCAATCACCAGAAAATTTTCAGAGCTGATGAACCACAGAAATTTCTCAAACCTGAAACAATGCAGTATACATAAAGTTTGTTTTAATATTTATCATCACTTAATGCCATTGAGGGCTAAAAGACGGTTAGTTAACCTAACAACTCTTTCCTGGGATCCTGGAAGGTTGTCCACTACTCGAGAACACTCACCTACACAAGTAACTGATAACTTTCCCACCTGGATTGTAAGTGATAGACAAATGAAAGCGAGACACAATGTCATATATCAATCATCAAGGAGACTGTGATTGGACAGGAATTCCAATGTGTGATCCCTAGATTGATATTAAGACGTGCTACCAACTGAGCTAGCTTTGCCCAGCCATACATATAGGTAAGGTCTAAGTTAACCTTACTTACAAGCAACATTTCTCTCATGTACATGTAAGTTCTCAATATCTCAGTAAGTAAGTCTGTATATTCAACAACTGCTGCTACCCACTGCCTAATGTGGGTTGGGGAGAATGGCAGTATTGTCAATAATTACCAGTAGTTAATTATCAAGTTACAAGGCACAAGAAATTGAAAATGTCATTAAGGTTAAATGATATATTTCCTAAACTACTCCGAAATTATGCAACAACTACATTTGTTTTCAAAAGAACAATTATTCAGTAAAAATTTGGAAGACAGCAATCATTTGTTTTCCAGATCCATAATTTATCGTTTAATTCTGTGCATATAACAGTAAAACTGACTTGGTGTCATATGCATGTTATTTATCTATAACAAACTCTGTGTATGTACTATTTCAATCTATATCCTGTTTAAAACGTGTTATACCAAACCAGTATGACAAAAGAATAGGAACATCAGCTGCTCTGAGTAAAGTGTATGATTTTTTGGGAAATGATGTAATGTAGAATTAGCCAATGCACAGAGTTTCTCGACATTGTTGTACATACTGTAGTTTAACAATCTGTGTGCAAAACCAATAAATCATCATTTTCTGATCTTTTCTTTTTTCTGTTATTTGTGTTGGGTGGAGTTTGTACGCATTCTTTTGCTCTTTTAATCAAAAATCATTATCTTAGACATGTAAGCACAAAATATTTAAGAACCACAAAAAGTTCATTGCACAAAATACTTATAAAAGATCAATGATGTAATTATTTGTATTTAAATAATTAATTTCATGTGAATAATGTATATCAATATAAAAGATAACATTTTGGGAAGCAAAACTGGTATCCCATATCCCATTTCAATGTTTGAATGAATAATGTATATGCATATATACCAGTAAGTTTTCCTTGCTTTATTGATAGAGGCGGCTGTAGCAACATCCTTCAATGTTTCCTTTGTTTTCCTCTCAGCTGATTTCAAAGCCTAAAGAAATCAAATCAACAACACTGTTTAGTATAATGTATTACATAAATTTTATAATCATGGGTATCCAATGTGAATTGGACTATGGATAGCTAGCAATGTGTGGAAATGCAGGGAGAAATAGCCATAACGTGGATAGCCAGAAATGTGTGTATGTGCAGAGAAAGACTTTAACTTAATAATAACAGAGTTCTCATCCCACATTTTTACTTAATTTTAAGTTATTTTTGCTGGTCAAGAGCATATCTTCAAATGTATGGAAAAGATCAAACAAGACTTGGAACAGAAATAGAGGGCAATGTGCCATAACTCTTTATCTTGAATAATAAAAGAATTATCTCCCTCTTTTGTACCTATTTTCAGTTATTTCTGCTTGTACAGAGTATATCTTCAACAATACGATAGAGAGGTTCACTTTTCTATTAAGCACTTCTTCAAAGAGCATCCATTTGTTCTACAATTACCCATTTTATTATAGTTATTACAAGGATCAATTCAATTCTCAGATTTGTGATATTTACCTTTGTTGAAGCATCCACTGTTTTCTGTTCCTTCACTGCTGCATGTTTCTTCTTCTCAAAAAACCTTTTATAAAAATAAAGAATTGGTAATAAAGGTTTTTTGTAAAGCATTCCTACATTTAGATACTTGCATAAATTACTATTTATTTCAGAACGAAATTGAGATAAAAACAAGAAGCCCAAGAGGGCCTGAGGACGCTCTACTGACTCAGAGTGGCCATAGCACTTTTTGAAATTCTACTATGCAGTAGAAACATCGGGGCGGGGTCATTTTTAACTCTAGGGACACCATTTGAACAAAGCTAACAAAACTATAGTTGGTCATCATTACTACATAAACATTTTGAAAATCTGTTGGACCGTTCATGAGAAGAAGATTTTTAAAGTTTTGGAATATTTCTAGTAATGGTGGCCATCTCAAATTTAGATAGAAAAAATAAATCTTTTGTATAGTCTCCTATGCAATAGAAACATCCATGTGAAGTTTCAGTTTAATTGGCCTAGTGGTTTCAGAATAAATGAAAAAAAAAGAAGAGAATTTTCTGTTTTCCCACAGTATCCCTATGTAAAATTCTAAGTCCCCTTAAAGGGCCACTATAAATTTTAGCACCTAAATTCTTATCTGCAATCAAACCCCTACACTTAGGAATAATTTATATCAAATATGTACAAATCTGACATACTGGTTCTTAAGAAAACAATTTTACTAATTCCCAATTTGTACCCTTTTGGGGCCCCTCGTGACCCCTTAAGACATAGGAACCCAGTCATTTTTTCAAATCTTAACCTCCTTTACCTAACAATGCTTTAGTGAAGATATAGACAAAATTATTTCCATTTTAAAAAAAAAAAAAAAAAAAATTATATTGACATGTGTCCCCTAATTGAACTCTCGGGGCAGGGTCATTTTTAACCCTAGGGACACCATTTGAACAAATCTAACAGAACTATAGTTGGTCAGCATTACTACATAAACATTTTGAAAATCTGTTGGGCCGTTCATGAGAAGATTTTTTAAGTTTTGGACTATTTTTAGTAAGGGCTTTTCCAGAATTAAATGTATGGGGGTCGGACGGCAGTATAATTAAAATTCTATGCCTGGTGGGTGTTTTCATAAAAAAAAATGATGCCTTGCGGGGTAAAAGCTTATTAAAATTTTATGCCTTGCCGGTATTTCCGTCTCTGAACCGAATTTTTTCTTCAAATACCGTTTTTCTTCTCGAAATTTTATACATTTTCTGCCCAAATATTTCCTCCCGTCGTATACAAAAACATAAAATTGTCCTTCCCCTGTCCTTCCCCATGTACCGCAAGAGTCAACATCCCGCAGCGTCTTGATTTCGGCGAGCGTCTTATCTTTATCGCAGCAGAAACTGCAGGTCTTTTAAATTTACCTTGATTTGACCTTTATGTTTGCCACTGACACGCGTGTTGTAACGATTGTAATACACAACCTCCAGACATCATGACCAAGTGAACGTTTTACGCGACTACACAGTTGGACACTCGATACACTGGTGATGTTAATATTAGAAATTGTCTTCAATTAACTTTTTCATCTCAAACTGATTGATCTTTTTTGTTAGACCGCCATAATATAATTACATCACCCGACAACAACATATGATTTAATTTGTTTGTTTGAAATAAAGTATAATTATCTACCTTCGGACTTCCCGAAAAGGGACAAGAAACATACTCTGAGTCGTGAATAAATTATTAACACGGAAATGTACGAGCTAATCAGATGGCGGAATACACTCGTAGCGGGCCGTAACCACGTCTACTTTATTAAATTGATGCCGAGATGCCGTGTCACAAAATTATCTCCTCAAGTAAATTTTACGAATTATATATCAATATTTGACGTATCGGATATGTTTACAAATACTCCAATACGGATATGAATATACAGACGTGTATATTATTAAATTCCGCAAAAACTACGACTCAACTCTACGGCGGCATTGCTATAATTATATGCATATCCGCGCTGTTTGTCAGATAGTGTAAAACACTAATTTATTCAGCACAAAAAGAAACCCCAAGAAATGCAAAGTCTATTGTGACAACAAATCTAAATTGCGTTAGCAGTGAAAATAAAATCAACATTCTCAGATATGTCATCCCACACCCTATACGCCTCATTCCTGCCCCAGTGTCTGAAAAAATCATGGCGAAAAGCAGATGTTTCTTAACGGTCGTACAAAAACATAAATTGGAATGTGAAATTGTCTTTGAGCATCCATAACCGGATTGTTTGCCATCGGGTGTGCGAAATGAGGTCAAATTAGATTAAACCTTTATCGATAGTAGGGAGTAAATTACATGTGTCATAATAATGTTTGTTTCACTGTCAGAGTGACGTCATCGGACATTGGCACAAGGCGTTAATGAAAGGGACAGCGTGTTCATTCTGTGCATAAATTTAGGCATGTGTAGCATAACTCTCTTTACGGATCTTATCAATTTAATAGTAATTCTTTTTTAAGAAATTAGTTTACTGAAAATAAACATTTTAGGAGACAACTAGTTACAAACAAACACTAACCTTTAATTATTATTATGTTGTTTTTTTTTCTCGTTTGTTATCTATAGTGCCCCTTTATTTAATTCTCGACCTGAGGTAATTTGTGACGTAATCACTTGCATATCGGCATTAGATCAAAGTGTAACGTCGGCGTACTTCAAAGAAAGTAGGCAACCGTCCAGACTGGTAATTTTGGAAGCGTTACAGTAAGAAAACATTAGAAAGGGGATTTTAGCTTCTTTTTTATTTTTATTTTGTGCATGGTGGTATTTTATCTAATTAAAATTTTATGCATGGTGGTATATATCACAATTAAATTTTATGCTCTGTGGGTAAAAAAAATAAGTGCCGTCCGACCCCCCAATACATTTAATTCTGGAAAAGCCCTAATGGTGGCCATCTTGAATTTCAGATCGAAAAAAAAAATCTTCTGTATAGTCTCCTATGCAATAGAAACATCCATGTGAAGTTTCAGTTTAATTGGCCAAGTGGTTTAAGAACAGATGAAAGAAAAAGAGAATTTTCTGTTTTCCTATAGTATCTCTTTGTAAAATTCTAAGTCCCCTTACAGGGCCCCTATAAATTTTAGCCCCTAAATTCTTATCTGCAATCATACCCCTACACATAGGGATAATTTATGCAAAATATGACCAAATCTGACATACCGGTTGTTAAGAAAACACATTTAGTAATTCCCAATTTTTACCCTTTTGGGGCCCCTCCTGACCCCTTAAGACAGTGGAACCCAGTCATTTTTACAAATCTGAACCGCCTTCACCAAACAATGCTTCTGTGAAGATATAGGCAAAATCATTTCCATTTTAAAAAAAAAAATATATATATATTATGACGTGTCCCCTAATTGAACCCTCAGGGTGGGGTCATATTTAACCCTAGGGACACCATTTGAACAAATCTAACAAAACTATAGTTGGTCATCATAACTACATAAACATTTTGAAAATCTGTTGGGCCATTCATGAGAAGAAGATTTTTTAAGTTTTGGACTATTTTTAGTAACAGTGGCCATCTTGAATTTCAGATCGAAAAAAAAAATCTTCTGTATAGTCTCCTATGCAATAGAAACACCCACGTGAAGTTTGAGTTTAATTGGCCAAGTGGTTTCAGAGAAAGTGCTGCTAACAGACGACAGACGACGGACGACAGACAACGCGCCATCGCATAAGCACTAAATAAATAAAATTCTTATTCAAAAAAATATATTTAGTTATGTAAAAGTCTTGGGAAAGTTAATGAAACATTATATATGCAGGGACCTAACATCAACTGTCAATCAAAGGTCATATGCAACAATGAAATTTAATCTTTTTCCGTGCAAATGTAATAATTTGTTCGAGTGTTGTAATATAATGTTATGACAGAAAATACATTGTGCTATGGCAAGAACATTTTACATGGTTATGGCTGAAAAGGCATACAGACAATTTCTTAAATTGAGTGAAAAGTAAAAGTATTAGAAGAAAAAATGCCGAACTTTGGCCTTGCATCACAAACTTTGGACTTAATGCCAACATAATGTAGGATAAATGCACTCACCTAATTTGCAGGTTAGTGGTGATTGTGACACATGGCAGTGTCTTTATAATTATGTTTCTTGACTTATTTTTTTTATTTTAATACATATTGTAAGCACTTACTTTATAGTGATGAAAGGCAGCAAGCATTGTTTTTTTTAATACAGATTTACAGCATCAATTTTAAAACATTACAAAAATACATTATCGACGTACATGTCTGCAAATGGACTTACTTTCTAGAATTTGCGTATGCACTGAGACCCAGGTCTATGTCAACCTTCATTGGTCTTATGTTGTATTCTTCATCTTCTTCTTCTTCAAAATCACTGTCTATATATGGATTCCTGTAAATCAATTCATACATAATTATATTTATTTTAATACATTATAGAACTTATTCACTACACAAGCGGTAGTGCAGTGGATAGTGTGTTGGTCGCTCACACTAGAGGCTGCCGATCATATATGGTATATTCAGTTTTATTGGACCTCAGAAGACTTCAGAATGAGACTAAGTAGAACCCCTGTCCTTCCGCAAATAACTGGTAAGTTTTCTCACATAAAGATTTTGGAGCAAGCATGATTCAAACCTACAACCTTAGCAGTGAGAGTCAAGTAATTTTAAGACGGCACCTTAGACCACTCTGCCACATAGGACCCTAATGCTAATTTACTTACATTCTTATTCTGAGGCAATATTTAGCTATCCTAAATAGAACAAGGCCCAGGTTGATGTGATTTTACAACTGCTGGGAATATTTAACTATTGTAGAAGTAACTATATAAATATATCATATTCTTGTGAGGGCAGTATTATAAATTGTCAACCTGAGAAAAATAATGTCGACCGAGTTTAAACTATTACTTCTTGTTTGGACTGTACATGTGTTATTATTTTATCGGCCAATATTACTGGACAGTATTAAAAATTATTGAATGGTCAAGTATGGGAAATTTAACATAAAGACTTAATTAAGGTATAATAAAGGAAAATGTTCAAAGGTTCAAACTAATTATATGTACTGCTATACAACAGCATTGTAATTAAATGAAGATATCTTCAAGTTTGATAATGAAACAGATGGAAATGAAAAAGTTATCTACAAGTCTAAACAGATGGAAATGAAAAGGTTATCTAACAACTGACAATGGTCTTACATGTAGACCGTGCTGTTAAAGTCGACGTAAAATGTTTGTCAGAAGTCATTAACTTGATGAACAATAGGAAGACAGGCTATCTTACTGTAGCAGCATGGTGATATGATTGGTGGCCAGTTTAAGGTCCTTGATTGCCATGGCAACAGGATCACCATCCATCTGTGCCTCCTTTACAAGGTTATGTATCTCCGTCCAGTCAATCTGGTTGGCAATGGCACTCCGTACAATCAGCAGTGCTCGATCAACCTGTCCATAAAATGCATCAACATCAGAAATTATGTTTAGGATTAATCACCACTTTTGTGTATACAACATCGGGAATAAGAAAGACAGCATGCCTGACTAATTCTAAAATACTGAAAAATGAAACTGCAACACATTCAATATTAATTTTGAGAAGAAAGAATTAAGCAAACACCTACCGGGCATAACTATCGGTAATGTAAATTAATATGTGAGGAGCTGAATTTCAATCTTGTGAAAAGTCTAGTTAGTAATAACTAACTTCGTGTACAACTTTGAACAGTATATGGTAAAGTTGGTTCGAGTTATTGAGCAGATATTATATAAAATAGATTTAAGCTAAACAGGGGAGTGGGTGTTGTGTGGCCACAGTGCGGGTGGGGGGAGGGGGTAAGTACAACTTTGAAAAGTATCAGGTAAAATTGGTTCGTGTTATTGAGCGTTAGTTATGTAAACTAATATGTGCAGAACTGGATTTTTCAATCCTTTGCAAGGTCTAGTCGTGTACAAAACTGCAAAGAATCGGCAACAATTGTTCGAGTTATTGAGTGGATGAGGAAACAAAGACTACTTAATGCCAGCATTACACGACTACCCCACATAAGCACTTCCTGTTTCCAATGGTTGTGATATACACTTTTAACAAGACCCAAGCAAGATGTCACTTTGTATGATTGTCGGACAAAGAAATTTACAATGCACGTGCATAGCCGTGACTGTAATATATCCTTAAAGATGCGAACATTAAACCATCAGTTTCTTACAAGTTCAAGATTCATTTCAATTAGCTGTCCCTTCATCTTGTCTACACCTTGTTCCTTCTGTAGTCCCTCCACACGCTTCTCATGGTCTTTCTTGATGTTTTCCAACTTCTTCCATGCGGTTCGCTCCTTAAGAAGAAAAACAAAAATTGTTTAATTTTTTCTAATGGGGTTTAATGACATTTACATCACATTTCAGTTTACAAATAATGGCATTCAATTCAAGAACCACCATCCTGTCGCAAGTTACAGTCAAACTTTCACATAAATTTACTTTGTGGAGAACGCTGAGGTCAAACGCATGACCTCAGCAGAAAGTGAACTCGAGAGTCATGAATCCGCTCAGTTACAGAGAACCTATAGCAAACAAGTCTTTAATGCAGTTTGTGATCAGGCAGGTAGCAAGGTTTTTTATGGATTTTATATTATAACAGTCTATCACTGTTATTTACCAATCATTTTATAATATTTGTAATCCCTAAAAAGACGAAAGTATTTATTCACTACACAAATGGTAGGGCAGTGGACAGAGGGTTGGCCACTCACACTGCAGGTTGCGGTTTTCGATCCTCAGCTGGACCTGTTGGTTTTTCAAAAGCAACATTCAATACTGGTTCTACCCAGGAAGCTGTCTCGAGAGCAGTTCATATAAGCTCTGATCTTTCTTTGCTATCAAGCTAAAATAAATTAGTACAAGCAACAGAGTAATACATGTATGATAAAGAATGAACTGCATTTAACCCTTTACTTCATATAGATGCCTTTGGACACCTAATATAGAAGGCTTTTGAATTATTGGGTGGATTATGTTTATATTAACTGACAGAGTGGAAAACAGTGCAGGAAGTGTTCAGATTGCTCGTTATGAACTCTTCCTGCACTGTTTTTAAAGGCCTTCTGTGGTTGGTGCAGGAAAACGCATATCTATGGAGTAAAGGGTTAAATGTTAATACTCTGCATAATTTACTGAAGAAATAGAAAATGGTATTACACGCTTAATAGTTAAAATATACATTGTTTTAAATGAAAGCATTTATGATCTTTCATATAGGTAAAAACAGCACAGAAAATTGTCATACCTGCTGTAAAGTTTTTAGCTCCATCTTTTGAGTCTCCATCTGTGAGTAAAACTGATCTACAGCCTAGAATATAATGAAATGAAATAGATATGACACTAACAGAGCTGCACATATCTGCAGCGCATGGTCTATTGGTAGGTCATCGGACCCACATTCAGAAGGTTGTGGATTCAATCCCCTGTCATAACCATGTGTGGAGTCCTTGAGCAAGACACCTTATCTGCTTACCGGTATGCTTAGTGTTGGTTACACACAAGAAATTATCAAGCATGAACTCAATAACTTGTTTTGCATTCGATGTAACATAAAGAATCATATAAAACGTATTCTCTGATAATCAACTTTAATATTAAACATATATAACCTAATGAAAACCATTTACCAAATTGGCAATATACAAGCAAGACTTGTAATGATGACAAAATTTGTAGTTGGTATGTTGCAGCTGTCCTAAGGACAACATGTAGTTGAAGGCACACAAAGAGTCAATACACAATTCTATTAAGTTATTTCTTATTGATATTCATGTATATTGTTCTTCAATATAACTACATTTTGTGCAGAAAACCTATGTATTTATATCCTCATTTTGTGACTTTATATTTGTTAATGGGGCTTAACACCATTTTCATCACATTTCAGGTTATAAATAGCATATCCAGTTGAGCACTACCCATCTACGCAAGTATTTGATAACTTTCTCACTTGAATCAGTGGTGAGAGACAAATGATTATGAGACACAATATATCAATCATCATACAGACTGGCCGAGCAGGGATTCGAACTCACAACCCCTGGATTGATAGCCAGATGCTCTACTGACTGACCTAATCAGGCCCAGCTTTTTATTGGTGGAGGCGAACCTAAGAATGAATATGAGAAGAACCACCGTCCTTTCGCAAGTAACTGGCAAACTAACTCATCAAAAGTTTTTGAAGCAAAGTGTGACTCAAACCTACAACCTTAGTGGTGAGAGATACATGATCTTAAGCCTTAGACCACTTTGCCACGGAGGACCCTCTTGTGACTTCGTAAAAAAAAAGATAAAGACTAGCTAATCAATAAAGAAGCTGTGGTAATGACTAGACAAATTACACATGGCATACAGTAAGTTTTGATGATTCAAGAGTCAGAACTCAGACAGCTTTCTTATCATCAGGACAGCTGTATTGGTAAAAAAAATCAAAAGCAGATAAAACCTTGTACCTTGTTGAATGATTCATACTGAGTATGTGTCTTTTTCTGATGCTGTCTGAACAACATGGGGTGGAACTCATCGTATGTCAGCAGCTCCGATGATTCCCCTTCTTTTGCATTTGGTCGTTTTTCTGATTTCTGTATGATGAATCCCTGAAATAGTCATGCAGTCTTTAATTGTATGACTGCGCCTTCACTATTGTATATCACAATGTAGAAGTGTATTACCAAATGCCTCTAAAACCACCCTTTTATTCAGATTGTGTTGACTGTTTCTATCAAGAAACAGGACATTGTGACAAAACATTGCTCCAGAGATTTGTAAATTCTGCTTTTTTCAAGGGACATGACACACTATTCAAATATGTGATTTCTTATAAGTAACATAATATTGTGATGCACATCACATTGGAGATCTGTGGTTTCTGTTTAGTTACTAATTGTGATGCACATCACATTGGAGATCTGTGATTTCTGTTAAGTAACAAAATATTGTGATGCACATCAAATTGAGATCTGTAATTTCTATTAAATAACAAAAAACTGTGATGCACATCACATGGAGATCTGTGATTTTTGTTAAATAACAATATATTGTGATGCACATCACTTTGGAGATCTGTGATTTCCATTAAGTCCCAAAATATTGTGATACACATCATACGGGGATCTGTGATCTCTGTTTAATAACAAAATATTGTGATACACATCACTTTGGAGATCTGTGATTTCTGTTTCAAGTAACAAAATATTGTGATACATATCACTTTGGAGATCTGTGATTTCTGTTTTAAGTAACAAAATATTGTGATACACATCACTTTGGAGATCTGTGATTTCTGTTTTAAGTAACAAAATATTGGGATACACATCAATTTGAGTTCAGTGATTTCAGTTAAGTAACAAAAACTTGTGATACACAACAAATTGAGATCTGTGATTTATGTTAAGAAACAAAATATTGTGATGTACATCACTTCAGAGATCTGTGATTTCTGTTTTAAGTAACAAATTATTTGGATACACATCAATTTGAGTTAAGTGATTTCAGTTAAGTAACAAAAACTTGTGATACACATCACATTGGAGATCTGCGATTTCTATTAAGTTACAAAATATTGTGAAGCATATCAATTGGAGTTCAGTGATTTCTGTTAAGTAACAAAATATTGTGATGCACATCAATTGGAGATCTGTGATTTCTATTAAGTTACAAAATATTGTGAAGCATATCAATTGGAGATCGGTGATTTCTGTTAAGTAACAAAATATTGTGATGCACATCAATTGGAGATCTGTGATTTCTATTAAGTTACAAAATATTGTGAAGCATATCAATTGGAGATCGGTGATTTCTGTTAAGTAACAAAATATTGTGATGCACATCAATTGGAGATCTGTGATTTCTATTAAGTTACAAAATATTGTGATGCACATCAATTGGAGATCTGTGATTTCTGTTAAGTAACAAAATATTGTGATGCACATCAATTGGAGATCTGTGATTTCTGTTAAGTAACAAAATATTGTGAAGCATATCAATTGGAGTTCGGTGATTTCAGTTAAGTAACAAAATATTGTGAAGCACATCAACTGGAGATCTGTGATTTCTGTTAAGTAATAAAATGTTGTGATGCACATCAACTGGAGATCTGTGATTTCAGTTAAGTAACAAAATATTGTGAAGCACATCAACTGGAGATCTGTGATTTCTGTTAAGTAATAAAATATTGTGATGCACATCAATTGGAGTTCAGTGATTTCAGTTAAGTAACAAAATATTGTGATGCACATCAACTGGAGATCTGTGATTTCTGTTAAGTAATAAAATATTGTGATGCACATCATATGGAGATCTGTGATTTCTGTTAGGTAACAAAATAATGTGATGCACATCACTTTGGAGATCCTGATTTCTATTAAGTTACTAATTATGCTGCACATCACTTTCAGTGATTTAATTTAAGTAACAAAAAATTGTGATTTCTGTTGAATAATGGGAAATAATGCTAAATCAAAGTGAACATCACTGAGAAAATACACAAGCAAAGTGTGACAAACATCAGAGATCTGTGATTTCTGTCAAATAATAGGAAATTGCTGTTAACATCACTGTAAAAATTTCTGATTTCTATTACACGTAAGTAATAAGTCGTATCATTTTCAACCATGTATATGCAAATTATTTTTTTGTTACGCAGGTCATATCCTATTATCTAAATCGGCAATGCAAGAAATTTTCTGACATTAAACATGGAATCTTGACTGGTACTGACACACAGATGGGATCATTCATTTTTAATAGTTAAAATATATAAATGGCTGTTGATTAAACATACCAGGCTATATCTGATAGTGTTACAGATACATGAGTTCTACCAAAACAGTATGATTACATGTACAAGTTAAGTTAAACAATATCAAAAACATATGTACAATGCATATAATCAAGAATGAGGTTTGTATGTCTTTATCACCAATAGACATTTGACCTATATATACATATATATTGATTTTATGTGCTATTTTAAAGAATTTACCTGTGAATTTTGTGTTTGGAAAATAGTCAGAAGATCTTCGGCTTCCTCAATGGCTATCAGCAACTGATGCATATCTAAATATACAAAAATAACATATACAATGTATATGCTTGATTAATCTCAAAACATTTTTCTCTACTAAGCAAGTAGTAAAGTAGTGACTGTGATCCGTTTTCTAGGTCTGTAACATGTTTATTGCTTTTTTCAAAATTATTTTATTTATTTAACGACAGTCAATGCACTTGATCCTCTTTCCTTGGATCTGTTAGGTCATTAACCAGTACCACAAACACCTCTGGATTGTAAGTCACTGATTACTTCCCCACATATTTAAAGGTGGGAGACCATGACCAGAAAGGGACCGTGGCCTTTACCCCTAGACCATTTGCCACATTAAACCTACAACTTACATGTATACAGATAAATAGTCATTTGTTTAATTTGGTAATTTCATGAACATTTAACAGTAAAAATAGCCATCGCATTTACCGACTACTGTACACACAATTTATAAAATATCCTCTTAAACTACTTTCTACCTTTTGCGACGTCGAATCCTTTTCCAAGTTTGACATTTTCAGGAAAGTTTACACCCAGCAGACAGTGTTCTATAATGGACGGTCCGTAATCTGAAAGAATATATATAGTATACACACCATTATAAATGTCTAAATGTCTAAAATACCAGAGTAGTTTGAATCCTACTTTCACTTTTGTTTTGTCAAATTTTTAAGTTAATATTTCCTACAATCAAACAATTTTATGGTACAAACGACCATTACAGGTGGGTCTATTTATCTTAACTCAACTTCTACAATATTTCCAAGCTTCTACATGGACTGCACGAGGTCTCTCCAAGGAAAACCAATCTTAAGTACATGTAGTAAGTCGTTAAAGAAACTGGGAGTTTGATTAACCAATCAAACAGATGTTTTGCTTGATATATACACTTTGGTGAAGTTTTGGTGACTTGATTGGTTTAAAATTGATAAAGCAATCATCGGTTGGGATTTTTACTAACGTTATTTGAAATTAGGCTGTTTTCTTATAAATTCAGGTAACAAATGTTGTTTTTTTAATTATGTTTTTGATATATTGAATTTAATTATAAATCAACACCTTATAATTCAGCATTATATGACAATGCAACAATGTTCGTACCAAATTTGACAATGTTTCTTTGATAAAAATAAAAAATAAAATTGATGTATATATTGAATTCAAAACATTTTAAAAAACTTTTCTGTAAGAAGATGTACCATAACAAATATCAAATTCTTCCAATAAAATGTTGATGGAATCAAGTTATAAATACACATGTTAAAAAATGCATGACAAACAAGGCTTGGTTCAGGACAAGTGTACTACAGACAATCAGTTACTCCAGTATTCTTGATGGTCGATAATTAATTTATATTCAATTCCTAACACTACATGTATATATATATCACATGGTTATGTTCTTTGAACTTAAAAACAGTCCCAAACAAAGCACTTGTCAGACAAAGTATATATGGAAGGTATACATGATACAAAGATTAAAAAAATAGTGGAAAAAAGGATACTCCAGGGCAGGGAGAAAAACAGCCAAATGAGGGCTCTGTCAGTTTTTAGTTGTTAAACTTATCTCTCAATGGAAATAATTTATTCATCCCTAAATTACCTACTGCTGTGGAAGTCACGGAAGAAAAAAACCTGCAATTTGTTTAAATATGGCCACTTCCTATCCTATCTGTTCAAAGGATTTTGTAATGTTGTATAATTTTTCAGACTAGTATTTGATAGTGGGGGAAATTTATGAGAGGATTAATGTACGAGAGGTGAGTGAGGTCGTGAATATGGCAAAAATTAAACCTAGCTAAAATTTCTGCTTTTACAGTAATAGTCTTCTCACCTATTTTGAAACTGAACATAATCGAAAAACATTGTACAGAGAAGAACATATGTCATCTACATAATGGTGACCAAAGCTATAACGTTAGTATAATAATCACCTGTCCTGATCACCTGATCAATATACATGTCCGATGTATAAAAATGTGGACAAATAAAACCTGATAAGCAATTACACAAGTTTTATAACTTTTTATACATTCAGTAATGGTACTTGCCTAAGTGAGGAATAAGTAATTTTTTCAACGGATCGCCAACTTTTCCTGCCAGTAAGATCTCTCGCAACCTGCAGTCAGAATAACAAGTAGTGATATAAAGCTACCAGGGTTATGTTGTAAATTTATAAATTACAATTAAATAAAAAGTTTCTGCTTTCATTGCTGATAATAATAAATTCAAATATAAACTTGTGTTATGTATTTTTCTCCTAAAAACTCATTGTTCAGTACAAAATTAGTAATTTTTATTCTGCCAATACCCCACTTTGACCGATTAAATGTTCACAACAATGACACATGTACCATATTTACTAACAAAGTAGATACAGATCAGCCTGCAAGTAGTTCCTCCCAGACTGACAAATGTCTACATTGTTTAACTCTCAGCCACATCATTTTGAATTATACCCCTTCTTTAAAATTGGCTGAAAACATTTTTTCCTCAAAATATCGAGCCTATTTATACTTACTGATCCCATAATACCAAGATAATACCATATCTATTCAAACATGCCTAAATAAAAGATTGGAAAGGGATTTCCTAACTTGGGCTACATGCCTAGGTTAGATTAAAATGGATTTCTCGCTTAAATTGCAACATATTTTGTGACATATTAAATGAGTCATGTGACTTCATTTTGATTTCAATTTGATCCATTAAACAGGTTAAACTGTTTCATCTTAGAAAGAGACCAAATGACGATGTGAACGTCATCAAGCAGTATTTAAGTGCTGTCTATTTTTAGAATGGAGATTTCATTTCAAGTTTCTCACTTCAATTTTAATATTGATTTTGTCACTTTTTTACATATACAAAACCATTAAGATTTTGTTCATTAATCCATTTTAAAATTAATTTTATTTTTAAGACATTGTACTGTTTTTTCCCAGATATACTCCCTTTAACGATAATGGAATCATTAATTATGAAAAAAAGGGGACAAAGATGTAAACAAAGTTATAAAGAATGTGTGATAAGATTACATTTCTTCGGTGGGTGGTTCGTGAACTTTTGCTGCATCCGTGGGGTATGTCTCCCTGACAGCAAACCTCACATCTTGACTGTTGTCTGTCCGCGGGCGCAGGATGTTCAAAATGGTATACTGGTGATCTGTTAAGACTATGTTACCCTGCAGACATATATTTGTATATGATAGAATGCAATCTACATGTATATAGGTTCAGACAACCAAAATTTATCAAAAAATATAGGACTTACCCACACTTAAGTCTACCAAACCCGAGTATTGGGAATACTTATTTCTATCCAACATGGATGCATAATAATGCATAACAAGTGGTACTTAAACCAGTAAGTTTCAAAATGATCCATCTTAACCCCCCGCTCCCACCTTGAGTAAGCCACACAATGCTTAAAACTGTCAGAATTATAACTGTTGGTGCACTACACTGTTGCTACATATATCATGGTTCAGATTTAATATTGTATACATCATAATATATTCTTCCTGTTTACCAGGTAGTTAACTCTATTAAGAAATATAATAATTATTAAGTGTGATCATTTAAATTTAATGTCATTAGTTCCACATTACGAGTTTCTTATCAATCGACATGTTGTCTACAGTATTAATTTACTCTTCAGTTTTAAGTCAATTTCAACTTGTTTACATGTATGTACTGTTATGCATGGGAAACAAAAGAACCAGAATAAAATTGCTGAACAAATTCACTTCATGCACCGTTGGCTTAATAATCTTATTTCATCTCGTATCATAATATCATCAAACACAAATATTTGTGATTGATATGAAACTCATAATGTAAGACAACTTAAAACACTTAGTTTAAGCCATTATAAATCAATTGCTAGATTATTTTCTTGTTGTTGTTTTATAAAAAAACAAATAAA
Organism: Panopea generosa; assembly: GCA_029582155.1. Taxonomy (NCBI): domain Eukaryota; kingdom Metazoa; phylum Mollusca; class Bivalvia; order Adapedonta; family Hiatellidae; genus Panopea; species Panopea generosa. The sequence continues at coordinate 19,397,556 of CM055897.1, forward strand.
TAAATAGATTCTAAATATTTTTTTTTTTATTGAAAAATTGCGGGCGGACAGGGATGATGATCTAACATCAATTTATTATGGCCATAAATAATCACATATAACAGATCTTCTCCCTAAATATTAGTTTAAGAATTGTAATTGTTTGAATACTGATCAGGCATTCACAAGCCTCTTACCCTATCATATAACTCCAGTATGACATGATAAGCAGCCTCTGATGACCCAAACTGTAGGTCAACTATACGATCTACTCCCAGCTGCTGTACGCTCTCCAGTCGACGACCCTTCAAATGTTTACGCATCTGAAAAGAAAATAAGCAATGGTATTTTTATTTAATATTAATTCCTAATTCAAACTAACATGTATATTAACGCCAATTTAAATTTAACTTTGAATTAAGTTATTGCAAAGAATATATACATGTTGTACATATTTTAAAAATATACCCAGTAATAAGAATTAAAAGGATTAACCATTTTTCGTGTATTGAAGATACATGTACATACAATATACAATAATGTGAAATTATCAGGCATGAAAGTACATAATTTAACACCGATTTTAATGTTGGATAGTTTGTAGCCCAATTCTTTTGCTATTTCATGTATAAAAAAGAAATCTGGTCAGCGGTTTCAGAAGAGAAATTTTTTAAGTTTTTACTATAGCTATAAAGAGAAAACCTGCCATGCCCGCTAGCGACCATGTTTTTTTATGAATCACGACGGCTTGAACAATTTTGGTTAAGGGTCACACAAGGAACATTTCTATGAAATTATTTCGAAATTTGGCAGTAGTTTAGGACAAGAAGATTTTCAAAGTTTTTCCTTTCTGTTGCCATGGCAACCAGAGTTCCGCATGGATCAAGTTTTTTTAAACAATTTTGGCAGAGGACCATCCAAAGATCATCCACTGGTGTTTGATTTAAATCAGATGAATGTATTCAGAGATGTCGTTTGAAGCAATTGTTTACGGATGGACGAATGGACGGACGAAGAGTAATCACAACAGCTCACCTTGAGCTAAAAACATTTGGATAATGATTTTTACCTTCATGGAGAATCCAGAAGGTGCGGGATTCTTTGGCCATTCAAACTCAGTGCTGTGTAGTTTAATACCAGATTCCATCAAAATCATGGCTTTATCATCTGGTCTGAAACAAAAACACACAAAAAATAAGCAATTTTATTACCATGTTATTAATTTTATCTGTTGCATTTTTTTATTTTTTTTAACTATGTATTTATATGTTTTTTTACTATCAATAATTTCAATAACATACACTTGTGGGGAGCCTCATTACATTCCCATCAATACTCTCAGAGTTTTGTCATATGAACGCATGCACACACAGACAGACTCACAAAGCGACAACTATATGCTCACACTTTGGGGAGCATAAAATTGCAGAGGACCTGGTGTATAATATAAGTTGAACAACAGACTATGTCAAGTTTATGTAACTCACAATTCAAAATAAATAGTAATAACATTCTAGAGAGACTGTTTCTTACTTTCCAAGTCTAATGAGGTAGGTTTTGTTGTCCACATCATACACATTCATCACACGCATACTCATGAACCTGAAATATTAAACACAAACAATTATATCTACACCAGTGACTTAACTACAATGATCTGCAGGCTAATATCAGTTCAATACACATGACTGAAATTTTCGGTGTCACTTAAACACATTATATATTTAATAGCTTTTTGATGGTCTAAAATGCTGTATCAAGATCACTTACCTCTCACCACTAAGGTTAATGGTTCAAGTCATGCTCGCTTCAAAAACTATATATGAGAAAGTTTGACAGTTACTTGCAGAAGGACAGTGGTTCTACTCAGATTCATTCTGAGGTCCACCTCCACGAAATAGACTGGATATGCCATATAAGAAAATCTTGAGAATGTTTAAATATCAGTAAGGCCATTATAAATTAATTGCTAAATTATCATCCAAATTTTTCTTAAAAACGGGGAGAGCAGGTGGATTTTATTTTTTTATTTTTATTTTAAAATTTTTTGATGTTTTAATAATTTATTATTTTTTTATAAAAATAAGAAGGGTCTGGGCGGCATGAAAAATAGGAGGCTAGATGATAATTTTGCAATTAATTTATTATGGCCTAATACATTATTTTTATTTTGAATTCAAACAATTATCCAAATTTGAAAACAAAAAAGTCGAAATCTTTCACAAAATATTGTTTTTTGGTCATATATTTGGCAGATTTGAAATACCCAACTCATTCCGTTTTTTTAGATTTTGGTTATACAAAAATAAATTCCACAGGAGTATTCATATTCGAACATTAAAAATTAAAATTTATGTATGGCGCCAGCCCAGGGAAGAGGGAACCTGGATAATCCAGCCCCACTCCACAACGGCCATGGAGAATCCGGCCCCTGGACAATCCGGCCCCATTTAGCATGGTCAATCCGGCCCCACTTTTTATTTCTATTTTGAATTTCTTTTCTTGTATGGTATCGAGATATGATTCAAGAGTAAATGAGTGTTTAAAACGACAGTATGTACTAAGCCTTGACGAGTTATTTATGTTACTGTACCAAGTTTGGTGGTATTGGTCAATAATTCTTTGTTTTATTGAATCAAATTGTATATCATAAGTAAGTTGATTTATCCAAATATTTGATAATCCTAGGTGGTCAGGAATACTTTTAATCTGATAGGACCAGTTTTTAACATGGTATACACTCTTTTGACAACAGAATTATTATCAAATTTTCAAATACGAATCCAATAACGAATCATATTTATTTGCCTCACTATTCTCAAAGGAAGTTGGCCTAATTCTCCGTATAGACCGTCTAGGTTTGTAGATTGATTAACAATAAGAATTTTGCGACAAAATTTAGTATAGATTGTTTCTATATCTTTCCCTTCATTTTTGCCCCATATCTCAGAACAGTAATTTACATGGGGCAATATGCAAACAAATAAATAGACACCCCAATTATTGACACAATGTAAATCAATTTGCATTTAGTAAAACTTCTCTTTTGATATTTAAAAACTGTAAATTAAAGACGTACCGCTTTTCGTTAATTAAAAGTAGATCTAATACTTTGGTTGCACATCATGCAAAATAAATTAACATGTCTTTTCATACATTACAAATATTGAGATTACTTGATAAATTTAAATATAGGTTTTGTGTTTTTTATCTTTTTCTTGTATATATCTTTGATTTTTTAGTATTGTTTTAAGAGATAAAATGAGAGAGAGAGAGAGAGAGAGAGAGAGAGAGAGAGAGAGAGAGAGAGATTATTTGATAAATTTGAATATAGTTTTTGTGTTTTTTTTTATCTTTTTCTTGTATATATCTTTGATTTTATTAGTATTGTTTTAAGAGATAAAATGAGAGAGAGAGAGAGAGAGAGAGAGAGAGAGAGATGTATATAATTATATTCATTTCATTTTCTATAGCCATTCTTATTAAATTGAATTATAAATCATCAGTGTGTTTTGTCCAATTTAATCCCCCAAAACAATTACTTTCATTAACAATCATTGATTATTATACGTGTACTATGTAATTCCTGTTATGAGTCATTTTTTTAATAACAATCCCGTAGTAATTAATATGTGCATTTCAAATTATATAATAACTATTCAGTATTTTATTTTTTCATTAGAAATACCAAAAAATAAATTATATAATTTATAAAATAAAAGTGGGGCCGGATTAACCATGCTAAATGGGGCCGAATAAACCAAGGACATTTTATCCAGGGGCCGGATGGGTGCAGGACGAAGCCTACCACTGTCTTTCCGTACCACTGCCTTTACGTACCATGTCAGGATGAAGCGTACCACATATAGATAATTTAGAAGTAAATACCTGGTGGGACGCTCGATAATACATTGTCAACTAGGTGTGAATAACAAGTATCATTTGCTCAAATCAGTGATAAATTAAAGCAAACTGACAAAAAGAAAGTTGTAATGGGTATTATAAGGTTAATTAATCCCGATTAATGATAAAAGCAGTACAATATAGTAATTGTAAGTTAGGTTATAAAGAACGAGAAAACATATAAATCACTTTCTTTTTTATATAACCATTTTATTTTTTTTCGCATAATAACGTATAAAGTAAGCACAAACATACAAACATACATTTTTTTCCTTCATTCATTCATAATAAAAATCATAACACATCGATCAGTATAAGCACATTTCATATGCAGCACATTTTATTATTATTATTCTTGCTTTATTTTCGCTATATTGTAGTACTTATCGATGCAAATTAGACAAGATGAACATTAGATAAAAAAAAATAACATAATACACATTTGAAAAGTTTAGCAAATAATACATTAATATTATTAAATTTTCCCTATATAATCTATATGTGGTACGCTTCGTCCTAGAAACTGGTACGCTTCGTCCTGGTACGGTAAGGCAGTGGTAAGCTTCGTCCAACATTCGGCCGGATTGGTAGTAGGGCTGGATTTGCGTGAGGCCAGATAGTCCATAACTCAGGAAGAGTACAGACCAGAATTTCTTATATACTGGACAAGTATTTCCGCATATTATTACAGGGTACAGATTTTTCGTCCTACATCCTACACCCCTTCCACATTCTTATCCTACCCTGTTGTGACATTGGAACAATTTATAACATGATGTATTAAGACATTATGGTGCAATATATTTAATTTGACATCTTACAAGACACTGCAATGAATTTGGGTGCATTAGTTGGCATGGCATAGGTACTGTGTCTGTTGTAAATGACAAAATTAATGCAGAAAAGTATATAGAAATCTTTGGTCGGTTATTCCAGTTTTGAGTACAGTATCCTTGTATACCTAATACCGCGAATGCCCGTATAATAACAATCTGGGAAGACATGCGCAAAGCTCCAACTTCTGTTACCATCGGAATTTGTTTGCATTTCGTATCGGCAACTGTTTATTACTCATCATACTTAAGTAACCTTATTACTGTTTATTATTTACGCCATTCTATACATGGTTGAACAAAATTAAACTCGCAGTATAGGTATGACCAGTATACAACTAAAAATATATAATCGGTGTTTATTCAACAAGCGACTCGTTAGTGTTTCTGATTTAACGTTACAGATAGCAAACATGATTAATAGATCTATTATCAATAAAACATTGTCCAGTTCTTTAATATTTTCGTGTTGTTTAATGTATAGGAAGTTTTACAACATGTGTAAATAGAACAACACAAGTGTGATGTCCGTGTTATGAAATATCGTGTTGTTTTTTTTACCTTCAAAATGTTTAATATCGGTTGCAGGGTATTTACCTTAACAGTTCGCGAGTCACTGCGGTGATATCTACGGTGTTAAATCTAGTCTTCATCTTCTTTGAAATTAAAAGAAATTGTTTTATTTATATACGTTCCTGTTAACTTTTATGTTCATTATAACGTCGCCATTTTCTGTAAATTGGAAAAGGACGTTGTAACGAATGGTTTGATTGGTAGATCTATTTTTGTGGACGAACCAAATCTTTGCTATTTTTACGACAGTGGGATAAATACGCACATTACCATTTTTCTAAAATTAGCACAATGCATGCGAATACTCAAGAATTAATATAGTTATTTTGCCCCCGATTGCCAACTGGCCGTTTAGCTCAGTCGGTTAGAGCGTCGTGCTAATAACGCGAATGTCGTGGGTTCGACCCCCACAATGGCCAATAATATTTTTTTAAATATTTATATGTCGAAGTTGTAGGCAAAACGTGTAACGATTCATTAGCGCATAGGATATACAATATATGGCCATATATTTCATTTTATTGCATTTTAAAGTACATTATATATATAGCCGATATATCTATCTATCCTAACTGATAAGTAAGTACAGTAACCCGATCAGCTCGAAGCGGCCGTTTAGCTCAGTCGGTTAGAGCGTCGTGCTAATAACGCGAATGTCGTGGGTTCGACCCCCACAATGGCCAATAATATTTTTTTTTAAATATTTATATGTCGAAGTTGAAGGCAAAACATCTAACGATTCATAAGCGCATAGTTCACTCGGTTATAGTGTCTTGCACATTACGTGAATGTCATGGGTTCTGTCCTTACAATATATGGCCATATATTTCATTTTATTGCATTTTAAAGTACATTATATATAGCCGATATATCCATCTGTTCTAATTGATAACTCAGTGCAGTAACCCGATAACGATATGCTGCACAAAGCGGCCGTTTATGACATTTTTGTGTTAAACTACTGTACAAAAATGAGCAGGTAATTCGGTGAATCCACGTTTTCTTTGTTCTCGTGGGAAGACGAAGAAGAGGCCGTTTAGCTCAGTCGGTTAGAGCGTCGTGCTAATAACGCGAATGTCGTGGGTTCGACCCCCACAATGGCCAATAATATTTTTTTTAAATATTTATCTGTCGAAGTTGTAGGCAAAACACCTAACGATTCATAAGCGCATAGTTCACTCGGTTAATGCGTCTTGCACATTACGTGAATGTCATGGGTTCTGTCCTTACAATATATGGCCATATATTTCATTTTATTGCATTTTAAAGTACATTATATATAGCCGATATATCCATCTGTTCTAATTGATAACTCAGTGCAGTAACCCGATAACGATATGCTGCACAAAGCGGCCGTTTACCTCAGTCGGTTAGAGCGTCGTGCTAATAACGCGAATGTCGTGGGCTCGACCCCCACAGTGGCCAATAATATTTTTTTTAAATATTTATCTGTCGAAGTTGTAGGCAAAACATCTAACGATTCATAAGCGCATAGTTCACTCGGTTAAGGCGTCTTGCACAGTTCGTGAATGTCATGGGTTCTGTCCTTACAATATATGGCCATCTATTTCATTTTATTGCATTTTAAAGTACATTATATATAGCCGATATATCCATCTGTTCTAACTGATAACTCAGTGCAGTAACCCGATAACGATATGCTGCACAAAGTTCGACCCCCACAATGGCCAATAATATTTTTTAAAATATTTATATGTCGAAAACGTGTAACGATTCATTAGCGCATAGTTCATTCGGTTAATGCGTCTTGAACATTACGTGAATGTCACGATATACAATATATGGCCATATATTTCATTTTATTGCATTTTAAAGTACATTATAAATATAGCCGATATATCTATCTATCCTAACTGATAACTCAGTACAGTAACCCGATCAGCACGAAGCGGCCGTTTAGCTCAGTCGGTTAGAGCGTCGTGCTAATAACGCGAATGTCGTGGGTTCGACCCCCACAATGGCCAATGTTTTTATTTGAATATATTTCAAAATATTTATCTGGCCCCGAGGTTATAAAATATTTTTCATGCTCAACTCATATTCGTACTCAAAACACAATTTCTAGGAGTCACATACAAACCCAATTTAAAACGCAAACACTTGACTAGGTATCGAATTTTACAGTATTAATGCAGATTTGAGGTAGAAAATTATACGTATTTACGTTTATTTTGTTATAATGAGCTGAGTCATCTTTGAGTTGAGCATGAAATTTTGAGTTGAGCATGAAAAAAATATTTATAACCTCGGACCCTTGTCAACTGTTCAACATTATATCAAACAAACATTAAAAGCGACCGTTGAGCTCAGTCGGTTAGTGCGATTGGTGTGGGTTTCACCCCGCAATGGTCAAATATTTTTATTTTGATACATTTCAATGTAGGCCTGAGTTGTAGGCTAAAGCATAGATATAATATCAAACACCTACGATGAACAAGCGGCCGTTTAGCTCAGTCGGTTAGAGCGTCGTGCTAATAACGCGAATGTCGTGGGTTCGACCCCCACAATGGCCAATAATATTTTTTTTTAAATATTTATATGTCGAAGTTGTAGGCAAAACATCTAACGATTCATAAGCGCATAGTTCACTCGATTAATGCGTCTTGCACATTACGTGAATGTCCTTACAATATATGGCCATATATTTCATTTTATTGCATTTTAAAGTACATTATATATAGCCGATATATCCAGCTGTCCTAATTGATAACTCAGTGCAGTAACCCGATAACGTCATGCTGCACAAAGCGGCCGTTTAGCTCAGTCGGTTAGAGCGTCGTGCTAATAACGCGAATGTCGTGGGTTCGACCCCCACAATGGCCAATAATATTTTTTTAAATATTTATATGTCGAAGTTGTAGGCAAAACGTGTAACGATTCATTAGCGCATAGTTCATTCGGTTAATGCGTCTTGAACATTACGTGAATGTCACGATATACAATATATGGCCATATATTTCATTTTATTGCATTTTAAAGTAATTATCTATCCTAACTGATAACTCAGTACAGTAACCCGATCAGCACGAAGCGGCCGTTTAGCTCAGTCGGTTAGAGCGTCGTGCTAATAACGCGAATGTCGTGGGTTCGACCCCCACAATGGCCAATGTTTTTATTTGAATATATTTCAAAATATTTATCTGGCCCCGAGGTTATAAAATATTTTTCATGCTCAACTCATATTCGTACTCAAAACACAATTTCTAGGAGTCACATACAAACCCAATTTAAAACGCAAACACTTGACTAGGTATCGAATTTTACAGTATTAATGCAGATTTGAGGTAGAAAATTATACGTATTTACGTTTATTTTGTTATAATGAGCTGAGTCATCTTTGAGTTGAGCATGAAATTTTGAGTTGAGCATGAAAAAAATATTTATAACCTCGGACCCTTGTCAATTGTTCAACATTATATCAAACAAACATTAAAAGCGACCGTTGAGCTCAGTCGGTTAGTGCGATTGGCGTGGGTTTCACCCCGCAATGGTCAAATATTTTTATTTTGATACATTTCAATGTAGGCCTGAGTTGTAGGCTAAAGCATAGATATAATATCAAACACCTATGATGAACAAGCGGCCGTTTAGCTCAGTCGGTTAGAGCGTCGTGCTAATAACGCGAATGTCGTGGGTTCGACCCCCACAATGGCCAATCTTTTTTATTCAAAATATTTATCTGTTCTAATTCTATAACATTATCAGTCTATTACAAAACAAGTGGTTATTTGATTCGGAAAGAGCGCCGTGTTAATAACACAAATGTTGTAAGTTTGAATCCACAATGGCCAAATCATTTTATTTTAGTGTAATATGTATTTGTCCGAAGTGTATAACATTATATGAAACTCAGTTGAATTTAATATGGCACTACAATTCCAATTAAAAAGAGCGCTCCTTCAATGGGACTTTTTTGTGTTAAACTACTGTACAAAAATGAGCAGGTAATTCGGTGAATCCACGTTTTCTTTGTTCTCGTGGGATGACGAACAAGAGTCCGTTCAGCTCAGTCGGTTAGACCGTCGTTCTTATAACGCCAATGTCGTGGGTTCGACCCCCACAATGGCCAATAATATTTTTTTAAATATTTATATGTCGAAGTTGTAGGCAAAACGTGTAACGACTGATAAGCGCATAGTTCACTCGGTTAATGCGTCTTGCACATTACGTGAATGTCATGGGTTCTGTCCTTACAATATATGGCCATATATGTTATTTTATTGCATTTTAAAGTACATTATATATAGCCAATATATCTATCTGTCCTAATTGATAACTCAGTGCAGTAACCCGATCACGATGTGCTGCACAAAGCGGCCGTTTAGCTCAGTCGGTTAGAGCGTCGTGCTAATAACGCGAATGTCGTGGGTTCGACCCCCACAATGGCCAAACTTTTTTATTCAAAAAAATTATCTGTTCGAATTCTATAACATTATCAGTCTATTACAAAACAAGTGGTTATTTGATTCGGAAAGAGCGTCGTGCTAAAAACACAAATGTTGTAAGTTTGACTCAACAATGGCCAATTCATTTTATTTTGTTTTAATATGTATATGTCCGAAGTGTACAACATTATATGAAACTAAATTGAATTTAATATGGCACTGCAATTACAATTAAAAAGAGCGCTCCTTTAATATGACATTTTTGTGTTAAACTACTGTACAAAAATGAGCAGGTAATTCGGTGAATCCACGTTTTCTTTGTTCTCGTGGGAAGACGAAGAAGAGGCCGTTTAGCTCAGTCGGTTAGAGCGTCGTGCTAATAACGCGAATGTCGTGAGTTCGACCCCCACAATGGCCAATAATATTATTTTTAAATATTTATATGTCGAAGTTGTAGGCAAAACATGTAACGATTCATAAGCGCATAGTTCACTCGGTTAAAGCGTCTTGCACATTACGTGAATGTCATGGGTTCTGTCCTTACAATATATGGCCATATATTTCATTTTATTGCATTTTAAAGTACATTATATATAGCCAATATATCCATCTGTTCTAATTGATAACTCAGTGCAGTAACCCGATAACGATATGCTGCACAAAACGGCCGTTTAGCTCAGTCGGTTAGAGCGTCGTGCTAATAACGCGAATGTCGTGGGTTCGACCCCCACAATGGCCAAACTTTTTTATTCAAAAAAATTATCTGTTCGAATTCTATAACATTATCAGTCTATTACAAAACAAGTGGTTATTTGATTCGGAAAGAGCGTCGTGCTAAAAACACAAATGTTGTAAGTTTGACTCAACAATGGCCAATTCATTTTATTTTGTTTTAATATGTATATGTCCGAAGTGTACAACATTATATGAAACTAAATTGAATTTAATATGGCACTGCAATTACAATTAAAAAGAGCGCTCCTTTAATATGACATTTTTGTGTTAAACTACTGTACAAAAATGAGCAGGTAATTCGGTGAATCCACGTTTTCTTTGTTCTCGTGGGAAGACGAAGAAGAGGCCGTTTAGCTCAGTCGGTTAGAGCGTCGTGCTAATAACGCGAATGTCGTGAGTTCGACCCCCACAATGGCCAATAATATTATTTTTAAATATTTATATGTCGAAGTTGTAGGCAAAACATGTAACGATTCATAAGCGCATAGTTCACTCGGTTAAAGCGTCTTGCACATTACGTGAATGTCATGGGTTCTGTCCTTACAATATATGGCCATATATTTCATTTTATTGCATTTTAAAGTACATTATATATAGCCAATATATCCATCTGTTCTAATTGATAACTCAGTGCAGTAACCCGATAACGATATGCTGCACAAAACGGCCGTTTAGCTCAGTCGGTTAGAGCGTCGTGCTAATAACGCGAATGTCGTGGGTTCGACCCCCACAATGGCCAATCTTTTTTATTCAAAATATTTATCTGTTCTAATTCTATAACATTATCAGTCTATTACAAAACAAGTGTTTATTTGATTCGGAAAGAGCGCCGTGTTAAAAACACAAATGTTGTAAGTTTGAATCCACAATGGCCAAATCATTTTATTTTAGTGTAATATGTATTTGTCCGAAGTGTACAACATTATATGAAACTCAGTTGAATTTAATATGGCACTACAATTCCAATTAAAAAGATCGCTCCTTTAATGGGACTTTTTTGTGTTAAACTACTGTACAAAAATGAGCAGGTAATTCGGTGAATCCACGTTTTCTTTGTTCTCGTGGGATGACGAACAAGAGTCCGTTCAGCTCAGTCGGTTAGACCGTCGTTCTTATAACGCCAATGTCGTGGGTTCGACCCCCACAATGGCAAATAATATTTTTTTAAATATTTATATGTCGAAGTTGTACGCAAAACGTGTAACGACTCATAAGCGCATAGTTCACTCGGTTAATGCGTCTTGCACATTACGTGAATGTCATGGGTTCTGTCCTTACAATATATGGCCATATATTTTATTTTATTGCATTTTAAAGTACATTATATATAGCCAATATATCTATATGTCCTAATTGATAACTCAGTGCAGTAACCCGATCACGATGTGCTGCACAAAGCGGCCGTTTAGCTCAGTCGGTTAGAGTGTCGTGCTAATAACGCGAATGTCGTGGGTTCGACCCCCACAATGGCCAATAATATTTTTTTAAATATTTATATGTCGAAGTTGTAGGCAAAACGTGTAACGATTCATAAGCGCATAGTTCATTCGGTTAATGCGTCTTGAACATTACGTGAATGTCACGATATACAATATATGGCCATATATTTCATTTTATTGCATTTTAAAGTACATTATATATATAGCCGATATATCTATCTATCCTAACTGATAACTCAGTACAGTAACCCGATCAGCACGAAGCGGCCGTTTAGCTCAGTCGGTTAGAGCGTCGTGCTAATAACGCGAATGTCGTGGGTTCGACCCCCACAATGGCCAATGTTTTTATTTGAATATATTTCAAAATATTTATCTGGCCCCGAGGTTATAAAATATTGTTCATGCTCAACTCATATTCGTACTCAAAACACAATTTCTAGGAGTCACATACAAACCCAATTTAAAACGCAAACACTTGACTAGGTCTCGAATTTTACAGTATTAATGCAGATTTGAGGTAGAAAATTATACGTATTTACATTTATTTTGTTATAATGAGCTGAGTCATCTTTGAGTTGAGCATGAAATTTTGAGTTGAGCATGGAAAAAATATTTATAACCTCGGACCCTTGTCAATTGTTCAACATTATATCAAACAAACATTAAAAGCGACCGTTGAGCTCAGTCGGTTAGTGCGATTGACGTGGGTTTCACCCCGCAATGGTCAAATATTTTTATTTTGATACATTTCAATGTAGGCCTGAGTTGTAGGCTACAGCATAGATATAATATCAAACACCTACGATGAACAAGCGGCCGTTTAGCTCAGTCGGTTAGAGCGTCGTGCTAATAACGCGAATGTCGTGGGTTCGACCCCCACAATGGCCAATAATATTTTTTTAAATATTTATATGTCGAAGTTGTACGCAAAACGTGTAACGACTCATAAGCGCGTAGTTCACTCGGTTAATGCGTCTTGCACATTACGTGAATGTCATGGGTTCTGTCCTTACAATATATGGCCATATATTTTATTTTATTGCATTTTAAAGTACATTATATATAGCCAATATATCTATCTGTCCTAATTGATAACTCAGTGCAGTAACCCGATCACGATGTGCTGCACAAAGTGGCCGTTTAGCTCAGTCGGTTAGAGCGTCGTGCTAATAACGCGAATGTCGTGGGTTCGACCCCCACAATGGCCAAACTCTTTTATTCAAAAAAATTATCTGTTCGAATTCTATAACATTATATTCCTATTACAAAACAAGTGGTTATTTGATTCAGAAAGAGCGTCGTGCTAAAAACACAAATGGTGTAAGTTTGACTCAACAATGGCCAATTCATTTTATTTTGTTTTAATATGTATATGTCCGAAGTGTACAACATTATATGAAACTAAATTGAATTTAATATGGCACTGCAATTACAATTAAAAAGTGCGCTCCTTTAATATGACATTTTTGTGTTAAACTACTGTACAAAAATGAGCAGGTAATTCGGTGAATCCACGTTTTCTTTGTTCTCGTGGGAAGACGAAGAAGAGGCCGTTTAGCTCAGTCGGTTAGAGCGTCGTGCTAATAACGCGAATGTCGTGAGTTCGACCCCCACAATGGCCAATAATATTATTTTTAAATATTTATATGTCGAAGTTGTAGGCAAAACATGTAACGATTCATAAGCGCATAGTTCACTCGGTTAAAGCGTCTTGCACATTACGTGAATGTCATGGGTTCTGTTCTTACAATATATGGCCATATATTTCATTTTATTGCATTTTAAAGTACATTATATATAGCCAATAAAACTATCTGTTCTAATTGATAACTCAGTGCAGTAACCCGATAACGATATGCTGCACAAAGCGGCCGTTTAGCTCAGTCGGTTAGAGCGTCGTGCTAATAACGCGAATGTCGTGGGTTCGACCCCCACAATGGCCAATGTTATTATTTGAATATATTTCAAAATATTTATCTGGTAGAATTGTTTAACATTATATCAAACAAACATTAAAAGCGACCGTTGAGCTCAGTCGGTTAGTGCGATTGGCATGGGTTTCACCCCGCAATGGTCAAATATTTTTATTTTGATACATTTCAATGTAGGTCTGAGTTATAGGCTACAGCATAGATATAATATCAAACACCTACGATGAACAAGCGGCCGTTTAGCTCAGTCGGTTAGAGCGTCGTGCTAATAACGCGAATGTCGTGGGTTCGACCCCCACAATGGCCAATCTTTTTTATTCAAAATATTTATCTGTTCTAATTCTATAACATTATCAGTCTATTACAAAACAAGTGTTTATTTGATTCGGAAAGAGCGCCGTGTTAAAAACACAAATGTTGTAAGTTTGAATCCACAATGGCCAAATCATTTTATTTTAGTGTAATATGTATTTGTCCGAAGTGTACAACATTATATGAAACTCAGTTGAATTTAATATGGCACTACAATTCCAATTAAAAAGATCGCTCCTTTAATGGGACTTTTTTGTGTTAAACTACTGTACAAAAATGAGCAGGTAATTCGGTGAATCCACGTTTTCTTTGTTCTCGTGGGATGACGAACAAGAGTCCGTTCAGCTCAGTCGGTTAGACCGTCGTTCTTATAACGCCAATGTCGTGGGTTCGACCCCCACAATGGCAAATAATATTTTTTTAAATATTTATATGTCGAAGTTGTACGCAAAACGTGTAACGACTCATAAGCGCATAGTTCACTCGGTTAATGCGTCTTGCACATTACGTGAATGTCATGGGTTCTGTCCTTACAATATATGGCCATATATTTTATTTTATTGCATTTTAAAGTACATTATATATAGCCAATATATCTATATGTCCTAATTGATAACTCAGTGCAGTAACCCGATCACGATGTGCTGCACAAAGCGGCCGTTTAGCTCAGTCGGTTAGAGTGTCGTGCTAATAACGCGAATGTCGTGGGTTCGACCCCCACAATGGCCAATAATATTTTTTTAAATATTTATATGTCGAAGTTGTAGGCAAAACGTGTAACGATTCATAAGCGCATAGTTCGTTCGGTTAATGCGTCTTGAACATTACGTGAATGTCACGATATACAATATATGGCCATATATTTCATTTTATTGCATTTTAAAGTACATTATATATATAGCCGATATATCTATCTATCCTAACTGATAACTCAGTACAGTAACCCGATCAGCACGAAGCGGCCGTTTAGCTCAGTCGGTTAGAGCGTCGTGCTAATAACGCGAATGTCGTGCGTTCGACCCCCACAATGGCCAATGTTTTTATTTGAATATATTTCAAAATATTTATCTGGCCCCGAGGTTATAAAATATTGTTCATGCTCAACTCATATTCGTACTCAAAACACAATTTCTAGGAGTCACATACAAACCCAATTTAAAACGCAAACACTTGACTAGGTCTCGAATTTTACAGTATTAATGCAGATTTGAGGTAGAAAATTATACGTATTTACATTTATTTTGTTATAATGAGCTGAGTCATCTTTGAGTTGAGCATGAAATTTTGAGTTGAGCATGGAAAAAATATTTATAACCTCGGACCCTTGTCAATTGTTCAACATTATATCAAACAAACATTAAAAGCGACCGTTGAGCTCAGTCGGTTAGTGCGATTGACGTGGGTTTCACCCCGCAATGGTCAAATATTTTTATTTTGATACATTTCAATGTAGGCCTGAGTTGTAGGCTACAGCATAGATATAATATCAAACACCTACGATGAACAAGCGGCCGTTTAGCTCAGTCGGTTAGAGCGTCGTGCTAATAACGCGAATGTCGTGGGTTCGACCCCCACAATGGCCAATAATATTTTTTTAAATATTTATATGTCGAAGTTGTACGCAAAACGTGTAACGACTCATAAGCGCGTAGTTCACTCGGTTAATGCGTCTTGCACATTACGTGAATGTCATGGGTTCTGTCCTTACAATATATGGCCATATATTTTATTTTATTGCATTTTAAAGTACATTATATATAGCCAATATATCTATCTGTCCTAATTGATAACTCAGTGCAGTAACCCGATCACGATGTGCTGCACAAAGTGGCCGTTTAGCTCAGTCGGTTAGAGCGTCGTGCTAATAACGCGAATGTCGTGGGTTCGACCCCCACAATGGCCAAACTCTTTTATTCAAAAAAATTATCTGTTCGAATTCTATAACATTATATTCCTATTACAAAACAAGTGGTTATTTGATTCGGAAAGAGCGTCGTGCTAAAAACACAAATGGTGTAAGTTTGACTCAACAATGGCCAATTCATTTTATTTTGTTTTAATATGTATATGTCCGAAGTGTACAACATTATATGAAACTAAATTGAATTTAATATGGCACTGCAATTACAATTAAAAAGTGCGCTCCTTTAATATGACATTTTTGTGTTAAACTACTGTACAAAAATGAGCAGGTAATTCGGTGAATCCACGTTTTCTTTGTTCTCGTGGGAAGACGAAGAAGAGGCCGTTTAGCTCAGTCGGTTAGAGCGTCGTGCTAATAACGCGAATGTCGTGAGTTCGACCCCCACAATGGCCAATAATATTATTTTTAAATATTTATATGTCGAAGTTGTAGGCAAAACATGTAACGATTCATAAGCGCATAGTTCACTCGGTTAAAGCGTCTTGCACATTACGTGAATGTCATGGGTTCTGTCCTTACAATATATGGCCATATATTTCATTTTATTGCATTTTAAAGTACATTATATATAGCCAATAAAACTATCTGTTCTAATTGATAACTCAGTGCAGTAACCCGATAACGATATGCTGCACAAAGCGGCCGTTTAGCTCAGTCGGTTAGAGCGTCGTGCTAATAACGCGAATGTCGTGGGTTCGACCCCCACAATGGCCAATGTTATTATTTGAATATATTTCAAAATATTTATCTGGTAGAATTGTTTAACATTATATCAAACAAACATTAAAAGCGACCGTTGAGCTCAGTCGGTTAGTGCGATTGGCATGGGTTTCACCCCGCAATGGTCAAATATTTTTATTTTGATACATTTCAATGTAGGTCTGAGTTATAGGCTACAGCATAGATATAATATCAAACACCTACGATGAACAAGCGGCCATTTAGCTCAGTCGGTTAGAGCGTCGTGCTAATAACGCGAATGTCGTGGGTTCGACCCCCACAATGGCCAATGTTATTATTTGAATATATTTCAAAATATTTATCTGGTAGAATTGTTTAACATTATATCAAACAAACATTAAAAGCGACCGTTGAGCTCAGTCGGTTAGTGCGATTGACGTGGGTTTCACCCCGCAATGGTCAAATATTTTTATTTTGATACATTTCAATGTAGGCCTGAGTTGTAGGCTACAGCATAGATATAATATCAAACACCTACGATGAACAAGCGGCCGTTTAGCTCAGTCGGTTAGAGCGTCGTGCTAATAACGCGAATGTCGTGGGTTCGACCCCCACAATGGCCAATAATATTTTTTTAAATATTTATATGTCGAAGTTGTACGCAAAACGTGTAACGACTCATAAGCGCGTAGTTCACTCGGTTAATGCGTCTTGCACATTACGTGAATGTCATGGGTTCTGTCCTTACAATATATGGCCATATATTTTATTTTATTGCATTTTAAAGTACATTATATATAGCCAATATATCTATCTGTCCTAATTGATAACTCAGTGCAGTAACCCGATCACGATGTGCTGCACAAAGTGGCCGTTTAGCTCAGTCGGTTAGAGCGTCGTGCTAATAACGCGAATGTCGTGGGTTCGACCCCCACAATGGCCAAACTCTTTTATTCAAAAAAATTATCTGTTCGAATTCTATAACATTATATTCCTATTACAAAACAAGTGGTTATTTGATTCGGAAAGAGCGTCGTGCTAAAAACACAAATGGTGTAAGTTTGACTCAACAATGGCCAATTCATTTTATTTTGTTTTAATATGTATATGTCCGAAGTGTACAACATTATATGAAACTAAATTGAATTTAATATGGCACTGCAATTACAATTAAAAAGTGCGCTCCTTTAATATGACATTTTTGTGTTAAACTACTGTACAAAAATGAGCAGGTAATTCGGTGAATCCACGTTTTCTTTGTTCTCTTGGGAAGACGAAGAAGAGGCCGTTTAGCTCAGTCGGTTAGAGCGTCGTGCTAATAACGCGAATGTCGTGAGTTCGACCCCCACAATGGCCAATAATATTATTTTTAAATATTTATATGTCGAAGTTGTAGGCAAAACATGTAACGATTCATAAGCGCATAGTTCACTCGGTTAAAGCGTCTTGCACATTACGTGAATGTCATGGGTTCTGTCCTTACAATATATGGCCATATATTTCATTTTATTGCATTTTAAAGTACATTATATATAGCCAATAAAACTATCTGTTCTAATTGATAACTCAGTGCAGTAACCCGATAACGATATGCTGCACAAAGCGGCCGTTTAGCTCAGTCGGTTAGAGCGTCGTGCTAATAACGCGAATGTCGTGGGTTCGACCCCCACAATGGCCAATGTTATTATTTGAATATATTTCAAAATATTTATCTGGTAGAATTGTTTAACATTATATCAAACAAACATTAAAAGCGACCGTTGAGCTCAGTCGGTTAGTGCGATTGGCATGGGTTTCACCCCGCAATGGTCAAATATTTTTATTTTGATACATTTCAATGTAGGTCTGAGTTATAGGCTACAGCATAGATATAATATCAAACACCTACGATGAACAAGCGGCCGTTTAGCTCAGTCGGTTAGAGCGTCGTGCTAATAACGCGAATGTCGTGGGTTCGACCCCCACAATGGCCAATGTTATTATTTGAATATATTTCAAAATATTTATCTGGTAGAATTGTTTAACATTATATCAAACAAACATTAAAAGCGACCGTTGAGCTCAGTCGGTTAGTGCGATTGACGTGGGTTTCACCCCGCAATGGTCAAATATTTTTATTTTGATACATTTCAATGTAGGCCTGAGTTGTAGGCTACAGCATAGATATAATATCAAACACCTACGATGAACAAGCGGCCGTTTAGCTCAGTCGGTTAGAGCGTCGTGCTAATAACGCGAATGTCGTGGGTTCGACCCCCACAATGGCCAATAATATTTTTTTAAATATTTATATGTCGAAGTTGTACGCAAAACGTGTAACGACTCATAAGCGCGTAGTTCACTCGGTTAATGCGTCTTGCACATTACGTGAATGTCATGGGTTCTGTCCTTACAATATATGGCCATATATTTTATTTTATTGCATTTTAAAGTACATTATATATAGCCAATATATCTATCTGTCCTAATTGATAACTCAGTGCAGTAACCCGATCACGATGTGCTGCACAAAGTGGCCGTTTAGCTCAGTCGGTTAGAGCGTCGTGCTAATAACGCGAATGTCGTGGGTTCGACCCCCACAATGGCCAAACTCTTTTATTCAAAAAAATTATCTGTTCGAATTCTATAACATTATATTCCTATTACAAAACAAGTGGTTATTTGATTCGGAAAGAGCGTCGTGCTAAAAACACAAATGGTGTAAGTTTGACTCAACAATGGCCAATTCATTTTATTTTGTTTTAATATGTATATGTCCGAAGTGTACAACATTATATGAAACTAAATTGAATTTAATATGGCACTGCAATTACAATTAAAAAGTGCGCTCCTTTAATATGACATTTTTGTGTTAAACTACTGTACAAAAATGAGCAGGTAATTCGGTGAATCCACGTTTTCTTTGTTCTCGTGGGAAGACGAAGAAGAGGCCGTTTAGCTCAGTCGGTTAGAGCGTCGTGCTAATAACGCGAATGTCGTGAGTTCGACCCCCACAATGGCCAATAATATTATTTTTAAATATTTATATGTCGAAGTTGTAGGCAAAACATGTAACGATTCATAAGCGCATAGTTCACTCGGTTAAAGCGTCTTGCACATTACGTGAATGTCATGGGTTCTGTCCTTACAATATATGGCCATATATTTCATTTTATTGCATTTTAAAGTACATTATATATAGCCAATAAAACTATCTGTTCTAATTGATAACTCAGTGCAGTAACCCGATAACGATATGCTGCACAAAGCGGCCGTTTAGCTCAGTCGGTTAGAGCGTCGTGCTAATAACGCGAATGTCGTGGGTTCGACCCCCACAATGGCCAATGTTATTATTTGAATATATTTCAAAATATTTATCTGGTAGAATTGTTTAACATTATATCAAACAAACATTAAAAGCGACCGTTGAGCTCAGTCGGTTAGTGCGATTGGCATGGGTTTCACCCCGCAATGGTCAAATATTTTTATTTTGATACATTTCAATGTAGGTCTGAGTTATAGGCTACAGCATAGATATAATATCAAACACCTACGATGAACAAGCGGCCGTTTAGCTCAGTCGGTTAGAGCGTCGTGCTAATAACGCGAATGTCGTGGGTTCGACCCCCACAATGGCCAATGTTATTATTTGAATATATTTCAAAATATTTATCTGGTAGAATTGTTTAACATTATATCAAACAAACATTAAAAGCGACCGTTGAGCTCAGTCGGTTAGTGCGATTGGCATGGGTTTCACCCCGCAATGGTCAAATATTTTTATTTTGATACATTTCAATGTAGGTCTGAGTTATATGCTACAGCATAGATATAATATCAAACACCTACGATGAACAAGCGGCCGTTTAGCTCAGTCGGTTAGAGCTTCGTGCTAATAACGCGAATGTCGTGGGTTCGACCCCCACAATGGCCAATGTTATTATTTGAATATATTTCAAAATATTTATCTGGTAGAATTGTTTAACATTATATCAAACAAACATTAAAAGCGACCGTTGAGCTCAGTCGGTTAGTGCGATTGGCATGGGTTTCACCCCGCAATGGTCAAATATTTTTATTTTGATACATTTCAATGTAGGTCTGAGTTATAGGCTACAGCATAGATATAATATCAAACACCTACGATGAACAAGCGGCCGTTTAGCTCAGTCGGTTAGAGCGTCGTGCTAATAACGCGAATGTCGTGGGTTCGACCCCCACAATGGCCAATCTTTTTTATTCAAAATATTTATCTGTTCTAATTCTATAACATTATCAGTCTATTACAAAACAAGTGGTTATTTGATTCGGAAAGAGCGCC
The DNA here is from genome assembly GCA_029582155.1 of Panopea generosa. Lineage (NCBI taxonomy): Eukaryota > Metazoa > Mollusca > Bivalvia > Adapedonta > Hiatellidae > Panopea > Panopea generosa. The sequence goes on from CM055897.1 coordinate 19,418,572, forward strand.
GTGTTAATAACACAAATGTTGTAAGTTTGAATCCACAATGGCCAAATCATTTTATTTTAGTGTAATATGTATTTGTCCGAAGTGTATAACATTATATGAAACTCAGTTGAATTTAATATGGCACTACAATTTCAATTAAAAAGCGTGCGCTCCTTTAATGGGACTTTTTTGTGCTAAATTACTGTACAAAAAAATGAGCAGGTAATTCGGTGAATCCACGTTTTTTTTTGTTCTCGTGAGTCCCGACTGCAAATGACGAACAAGAGGCCGTTTAGCTCAGTCGGTTAGAGCGTCGTGCTAATAACGCAAATGTCGTGTGTTCGACTCCCACAATGGCCAATAATATTTTTAAATATTTATATGTCGAAGTTGTAGGCAAAACGTGTAACGATTCATAAGCGAATAGTTCATTCGGTGAATGCGTCTTGCACATTACGTGAATGTCATGGGTTCTGTCCTTACAATATATGGCCATGTATTTCATTTTATTTCATTTTAAAGTACATTATATATAGCCAATAAAACTATCTGTCCTAACTGATAACTCAGTACAGTAACCCGATAACTATATGCAGCGTAAAGCGGCCGTTTAGCTCAGTCGGTTAGAGCGTCGTGCTAATAACGCGAATGTCGTGGGTTCGACCCCCACAATGGCCAATCTTTTTTATTCAAAATATTTATCTGTTCGAATGCTATAACATTATAGGCCTATTACAATACAGGTGGTGATTTAATTCGGAAAGAGCGTCGTGCTAATAACGCGAATGTCGTGGGTTCGACCCCCACAATGGCCAATCTTTTTTATTCAAAATATTTATCTGTTCGAATTCTATAACATTATAGGCCTATTACAAAACAAGTGGTCATATGATTCGGAAAGAGCGTCGTGCTTAAAACACAAAATATTGTAAGTTTGACTCCACAATGGTCAAATCATTTTATTTAAATTCTATATGTATTTGTCCGAAGTGTACAACATTATATGAAACTCAATTGAATTTAATATGGCGCTACAACTTCAATTAAAAAGCCCGCGCTCCTTTAATGGGACTTTTTTGTGTTAAACTACTGTACAAAAATGAGCAGGTAATTCGGTGAATCCACGTTTTCTTTGTTCTCGTGGGATGACGAAGAAGAGGCCGTTTAGCTCAGTCGGTTAGATCGTCGTGATAATAACGCGAATGTCGTGGGTTCGACCCCCACAATGGCAAATAATATTTTTTTAAATATTTATATGTCGAAGTTGTACGCAAAACGTGTAACGATTCATAAGCGCATAGTTCATTCGGTTAATGCGTCTTGCATATTACGTGAATGTCCTTACAATTGATGGCCATTTATTTCATTTTATTGCATTTCAAAGTACATTATATATAGCCGATATATCTATCTGTCCTAACTGATATCTCAGTACAGTAACCCGATAACGATATGCTGCACAAAACGGCCGTTTAGCTCAGTCGGTTAGAGCGTCGTGCTAATAACGCGAATGTCGTGGGTTCGACCCCCACAATGGCCAATAATATTTTTTTAAATATTTATATGTCAAAGTTGTAGGCAAAACATTTAACGATTCATAAGAGTTCATTCGGTTAATGCATCTTGCACATTACGTGAATGTCATGGGTTCTGTCCTTACAGTATATGGCCATATATTTCATTTTATTGCATAAATATAGCCGATATATATATCTGTCCTAATTGCTCACTCAGTACAGAAACCCGATAACGATATGCTGCACAAAGCGGCCTTCAAGCTCAGTCGGTTAGAGCGTCATGCCAATAACGCGAATGTCCTGGGTTCGACCCCCACAATGGCCAATCATTTTATCAATCAGATTTTTATTGAATACTTCTACATTTCAGAATAAGTGTACAAAGTTATATCAAGCACACAAATTGAACAAGCAGCCGTTTTGCTCAGTCGGTTAGACCGTCTAGCTCATAACGCGAATGTCGTGGGTTCGACCCCCACAATGGCCAATTATGTTTTATTTTAAAATGTTTATTTTTCTCAGTTGTAGGCCTATAACAAATCATCTAACGAATGTTGTAGCATAGTTCATTCGGTTAATGCGTCGTGCACATTACGTGAATGCCATGGCCCGGGATCTGCCCTTACAAAATATTGCCATATAATTCATTTTATTGAATTTTAATGTATATATAACCGAAATTATCTATCTGTCCTAATTGATAACTCAGTAACCCGATAAAAATATGTTTCAACAAGCGGCCGTTTAGCCCAGTCGGTTAAAGCGTCGTGCTAATAAAGCGAATGTCGTGGGTTCGACCCCCACAATGGCCAACAATATTTTTTTTTAAATATTTATATGTCACAGTTGTAGGCAAAACGTGTAACGATTCATAAGCGCATAGTTCACTCCGTCAATGCGTCTTGCACATTAAGTGAAGGTTCTGTCCTTACAATATATGGCCATATATTTCATTTTATTTCATTTTAAAGTACATCATATATAGCCGATATATCTATCTGTCCTAACTGATAGCGCAGTACAGTAACCCGATAACGATATACTGCACAAAGCGGCCGTTTAGCTCAGTCGGTTAGAGCGTCGTGCTAATAACGCGAATGTCGTGGGTTCGACCCCCACAATGGCCAATGATATTTTTTTTAAATATTTATATGTCAAAGTTGCAGGCAAAACATCTAACGATTCATAAGAGTTCATTCGGTTAATGCATCTTGCACATTACGTGAATGTCGTGGGTTCTGTCCTTACAATATATGGCCATATATTTCATTTTATTGTACAGTAACCCGATAACGATATGCTGCACAAAGCTGCCGTTTAGCTCAGTCGGTTAGAGCGTCGTGCTAATAACGCGAATGTCTTGGGTTCGACCCTCACAATGGCCAAATATTTATCAATTCGAATTGTACAATAAACATTCTTATTACAAAAATAAGTTGCCATTTAGCTCAGTCCATTCGAGCGCCATACGAATAACGCAAATGCTGTATGTTCGACCCCCTTCATGGTCATATCATTTTATTTCAGTGTGTAGACCTATTTGTCCGAATTGTACAAGATAATATCAAACACTGAAACTTGATAAACAAGCGGCCATTTAACTCAGTCGGCCGTGATAATAACGCGAATGTCGTCGGTTCGACCCCCATAATGCCCCCTGCAATGGCCAATCATTTTTAATTGATTAGATTTCAAAATACAGGGATCAAGCTTCCTATAGACACTGTAGCCAGGGGCATACATTTTTATCCTGAGCAATTGAAAAAAGTGAAAATGCCAAAAAATGCAGTAAAAATCGGACCCCAGTAGAGGAAACTGTGGGAGAGGTGGGATGGAGGGAGTGAACCATATATTTGCAACAAAAAACATTGAATGTGATCCAGGTATTTAACACCATTACCGACGGATGAATGTTTTTGCAATACGCTCAATATGTACAATATGTTCATCCTTGTAATGTTCACGAGTTGATGCCGTCATACACACATTCAATCGATGACATAAAAGTTTGCGAGGCGGTTTATTTTAACATTGTTAACAGAGCCTGGCTATCATGATCAAAAATCGCCTTTCCTATCCAGACATTTGATGTCTCTGTTTTCCTTCAACAGATGAAAACACGAAACGGCAACTCATGAACTGACTGAAGGGGTTGGCTCTCCCATTTCCATCCGGGGTCGTAATTTTTTTAGATATAACTTGAAATTAGTCACATCATCATGACGTGTTCAACCCAAGATAAACTATAATCGTTATGGCTGGGTATGCAATAGTTCAGACTGTTCTATAATGTACTCGAAATTGAATTTTATACAATCTACTTATTTATTTGAGCGAAGGTTTAAAGTACACTGGACATACATGTATGATTAACGTAAGTGTGGGTGATCTAGGGGATCACATTATCGAATACCCACGTGTAGTCCTTTCCAATACTTTCCATTCACTGCAAGTCATACTGCCTAAATCTTGCATTGGTCCATAGGCCTAGCTCAAATAGTCCATGTATCCGAACCATGATGTTCCTTGTTCAGGACACCAGCTTATTGTTCGACGCCGCTATGAGCGAATTGTATAAGATAATATCAAACAATATTGATGAGCAAATGGCCATTTAGATCAGTCGGTTAGAGCGGCCGTGCTAACAATGCGAATGTCCTGGGTTCGACCCCAAATTATATTTTATTATATTTTAAAATATTTATCTGTGTCTGTCTATAGCAAATAATCTAGCATAGTTAATTCGGTTAATGCTTTGTGCAAATAACGTGAATGCCATGGGTTCTGTCCTTACAATGTATGACCATATATTTCATTTTATTACATTTAAAGAATATATATAAACCATATATCTCCCTATACTAATTGAATAACCTGATAACGAGATATTGCACCAAGCGGCCGGTTAGAGCGTCTTGCTAATAACGCGAATGTCGTGGGTTCTACCCCCACAATGGCCAATTATGTTTTATATTAAAATGTTTAAGTTGTATGCTTATAAAAATTATCTAACGAATGTCGTGGATTCCAACCCCTCCCCCCCCCCCCCCCCCCAACAATGGTAAATAATATTTTATTTTAAAATGTCTAACTGTCAAAGTTTAAGGCCTAAAACAAAACATCTAACGATTCATAAGAGCATAGTTCATTCGGTTAATGCGTCGTGCACATTACGTGAATGTCATGGATTCTGTCCTAATAATATATAGCTATAAATTTCATTTTATTGCATTGTAATGTATATATAGCCGATATATCTATCTGTGCTAATTGATAACTCAGTTATCCGATAACGATACATTTGACCAAGCGGCCGTTTAGCTCAGTCGGTTAGAGCGTCGTGCTAATAACGCGAATGTCGTGGGTTCGACCCCCACAATGGCCATGCATCTTTGTTTTTTGTCCCCGGCTCGCTTTGCGAAAAGCAGGAGACACTAATTTGGGTCCGTCCGTCCGTCCGTCACACTTTGGTTTCCGTGCAATAACTTAAGAACGCCTGAATAAAATATTTTGAATTTTTAATAGTGTACATGTATTTGTATTAATTCACCATCAGCAGATAGCCTAATGTAGCGTTGTAATTTGATAGTCTCTTTTACAAATATAAACTACCCTGGTAGAAAAAGTTGGGGGTTAACGCCACATAAAGTAAGATGACCTTTCAAATAATATATTGAGCCCATAATTCAAGGCAACGCTTTTCTGGTAATCGTAATAAAATGTCATTCTACATCTATCTATAATCCCATTGTACTATATTTGAATCTTTAATATTTCACCTGACTGAGTGTTAAGCTAACAGAGCTTTGAATAACGCAGCCCTAGCACTTATTGAATACTATATGCCATAGTAGTAAAAAGAAAGCTAATTTCTAAATCCGTAAGCCTATAAGTAAAGTTATAGGGAATATTATATGAATATAGTATTTCCTAACGAATAGTATAATTAATGATTTTGTATACATATCAACTTTAATGAATTCATGTTTGAGCCAGATTTATTTACGAAGTCTTGTTTTATAATGGGACAATGAGGGAAGTTCGAGCCTGTGTGTACCTGTAAACCGGATTAAGACGCATCGGTAGTTGTTGTGCTGATTTTGATGTTGCTTTGAATGCCACCCCTCAACACATGTTTAATATTCATATTTTGGGAGACAGCTTTACAACATGACTGTCTAAAATGCACATATCGTGTGTGTAATTCACTGGCGGATCAAGATGTGGGGATAAGGTGTCTCATCCTTCTAAGATTTCTAAATTATTGTTAAATTACAGCGTTGTCAGCAAAAACAATCAATTTTACTGTCTTGGATTCTGCTCGAATTTGGTGGACCCCAGCCCTACCAAAAATATTTAATCCGCTTTTGCATTGTTTTAATATAAATGTTTATAAAATAGGTACATTTAAATTGCGAAATGTAATTGACTACAGGGGTAGGAGGCGTACTTATGGGGCGCAACACAAAATCAGAACGGGTACACATGTTTTTCAGTAGAAATATAGTGAATTTTAATAACATATGGGAGTTTAAGTGGGGAGATGGGAGCGTCTTTTACGTTTCCCTATGTGTGGGGTGGCGTAGGGGTAAACGCGGCCTCAAAACCGGTTCAACAAGAGCTCAAACGTGTTGAGAAGCAAGATAATTTAGATAATGCAAGTGGTAGGATGCACATTATTTTGGCAATTAAGTGATACAGCAATTTAAACGGCGTTTAAAAGGTTTAACAGGTATATGTGTGTACATGCGTGTGTGTGTACGTGCCGTGTGGATGGGAAGGGATGGACGTTGTCACAAGTAAATTAAAATGCTTAAACTCCATATGTTATTTTTTTAAAGACTATGCTGCATTCAAATTATTAACAAGAATGAGATATTACATTATACAAAGGCCCTGATTGGAAACAAATGCAATCGAAATGATGTTATCCTTTCCTTTTTAAAAAGAAATATTTCTATTGTAAAAATTCAAAATCATTTAATTAAATTCATTTGGCATTATCAATTATCACAAAGTAGCGCAATACTTCAGCTTAGCCTATATAAGCTAACTGCAATTCGATTATCTCTGTGATACTCATAATACTCATGTATCACTTGTTCCGGAGGATGAAAAATCTATGGGGTACGAATATAAACAAATCCGATAAAATTGGACCGAATTTATACGGGTACGAAAGCGCCAAATCCATGACACCGGAAGTAAACAATATGGCGGACAATGAAACCGAAACAGATACATCGTCACAAATTGACGAAAATCAAGAGAATATTCGACAGACAGCTCAAGAAGAAGTATTAAAAGCAATGAACAATGCAATGGATAATCTTCCTGAGCGGCCAAACGATTCAGAGCCCTCCGAATTTCTAAAGAAAAACCTGTCTGTTGAGCAGGTTGTCGAGGAAAATATTGAATACGTAGAGCCAATGCAGGATCCTTATAATAAGGCGATCAAGTACCTAGAAAATCACAATGTCTTACAACTGTTCCAGGTAAATAATTATAAAAAAAAACCAATTGCATATTAAGTGTATCAATTTTGAAGAAACGTTGTAGTATTTTATAATAGCCTGCATTTATAAATGCTGTTGTTCCATTGATGGGATCCGGACTTTTTGGTAAATAGCCAGTTGGTAAATTGGATTTATATAGTAAACCGATTGGACGTTTCGGTAAAAAAATAACAATTATATAGTAATTATATGATTAAGTATATCACACCTTTCACTAATACAATAAATGATACAAATTACTTTGTTTGTTTTTATCACTCGCTCCACTGTGAATTATATTGGGTATGGTCTAAACTGGTAGGGGATGGGGATAAATTACGTGTAAAATTTACGTCGAACAAACGAACATCGGGTCACCCAAAACAAATTATGGACATTAAGACAGGATATGGAGTTGAAGAAAACATACACAGTTTTAGTCCATATGGTATCAATCAATTACAAACCGAAACAGGACATATATATTATGCTAAGAAGTATATGTATATAGCACATACAATACATTATTGAAAATATAGAAAATTAGAATATGAATGAATGAACTATAAATGAATGTGTATGAGGAAATATTTCCGAACATTTTTCATCTTTGACGCTTGCTGATTAATTAACGGCACGTGTCCCCAATTACTCGTCCTTGCACCTAACAATATAATAAGTTGAGTACTACTAAAGGTAAAAACACAGGTTGCAGTAATTATCAAACAGTGTTCGCCATTACTAGGCTCATCGCTTGTAATTAAGGAATTAAAGACATCAATTAATCAATTTGTAAAATCAGTAAATATAGTAAATTTATGCTGTTTTGGTTTGTAATAGATACTATATGAACTAAAAATGTGTTTGTTTTCTCCCTTCTGATCTTCTTGGCTGACACGATATTTGTTCAATTCCTTTCTTTCTTCCTTCTGTCCTTCCTTCCTTATTTCTATAAATGTCCGAAGTCATGCAGAACTACTAAAAAAGTCATTCAAGTTATATCCATATCAGAGGCAAATACCTTGATGTAAATTTTACTCGTAATTTATCCCCACCGCCTACCAGTTTAGACCATACCCAATACATAATGAATACATAATGAATACACAATGAACACATAATGAAGCACAGTGTAGTGAGTGATAGTCGATAAAAACTTACAAAGTAATTTTATCATTTATTGTATTTGTAAGAGGTGTGATATACTTTACCATATAATTACTATATAATTGCTTTTTTTACCGAAACGTCCAATCGGTTTACTATATAAATCCAATTTACCGAACTGGCTGTTTACCGAAACGTCTGTAAATCCCATTGATTCATTACCCCAAAGTGCGCCATTTGTACGCTATTTACCGCATATTTCTGCAACCAGATTACATATTAAACAACAGCAATTGAAGCGTAAGTAAAGTGGACATTAAAAATCAACAAAATATTACATTTCCAAAGCATTTTTGATCATCAAAATCCTGTAAAAGCTATGAGAGATTCACCCCCCTCTGATAGTGATAAAAAATCTGCCATTATGCAAATCTTTAACCAGTACTATACTGTTTGGTAATTGCATATAGCATATTTTCTTATAATTACATGTTTTTTGTCCACAAATTGTTTTATATTATGTACAATGTCCAACACGATGAATAGTGGGACAAGCATAGAATCTGCGAGATTCCCAAGTGGACGAATCAGTGAGAAGGAATGAATCTAAATAACAAATAGGCATATAAGCTCTATAAGACCAATAAAATGGTCTTATACTAGGCTGATTGACAATATGCACAAGAGTTTTAATAGCCATAAAGTAAAATATATTAAGTCGGACAACTTTTATTAATTATGCTAATGTTTTAGAATGTATTTCAACTAGTGCTACATACACAGCTCTTGAAAATGTTTTGGAACGCTTGAATTTCAATTTGTGGAGAACCCTGCAAGGAATATGTAAATTATGCCATGCAGAAACATGAGAATATAATTTGGAAAAAAAACTTCAATGCAAGGAAAGAAATGAGAACCAGAATATATCAGTCAATTGGTATATAGCTAGTGAACCTTTTTTTATATATGTTTTTTAAACATTCTCAATGACTTATCTCTTTGCTATGCCATCTCCCTCCCCTCCAACATGAATCTTGCTGTTACTTGCAATGCCAAGGCGTATAGATTGAGCTAGGACTTAATACTGGGACTCCTTGCATTGTACTATACCAATAACTGTTTTACAGAACTAAATGGAACTGCTTGCATACTATACATTTTACATCAAATTTTTATAATCATGCATTAAAGAATCATGTAAATGACTCTTAACATCATATAAATGCATCCAAGGTTTTCCTTAACTGAGGCATGACCGTAACTGTTTAATTTTTGTTCACATTAATTTAGCATTATTATTATTATTGCATGGTGTTTACAGTATTCTAAGCACTGCCACACAAAGTATCATGCCTCAGACACATGGTATGATAACCCTACACAATTTAATTATAGTGACACTAGGCCAGCCAGACCTAGAACTAAATGCTGAGTGCCAATCAAGGAAGCTCCTTGTACCAATTTTTCAAATCTTTGGTATGACCCGGCCAGAGTTCAAACCATGACCGTCCACACGTTGGATGCGCTACCACTTGACCTTGATTGATAGATTGAATATATAATGTCATTTTTATGCCATCAAGGGCTAACAGACGATCAGTTAACCTAACCACTGTTTCCTGGGATCCTGAAAGGTTAACCAGTACTCGAGCACATCCCATATCCGTAAGTAACTGATAACGTTCCCCTGAATCAGTGCTGAGAGATGAATGATAATGAGACACAATGTCATATATCAATCATGGCAGGATTGTTGCCTAGCGGGGATTCAAACTCACGACCCCTGGATTGATAGTCAGATGCGTAACGGACTGCGCTAATTGGGCCCGGCACCACTACATGAAGCAATATTAAACAATATATGTAAATATTTTCAGGTCCACACTGTACTAAATCAAACACTTCATATTTCAGCAACTCACAGCAAGCATCGTGTATACAAAACCAGAAAAGCCATTAGATTTCATGGTGCAACAAGTTGAGAAAATGAAGAAAGAAAAGGAAGAAGAAGAAAAGAAAGAAAAAGAAAAGAAACAGAAATCATGATGTTAAACATAGTTTAATTACAAATTTTAATGTTTTTCAATAAAAATGTTAACATGGATAATAAATTAATGGTAAAATATGACACATAATTAATTACACAAGTATAAATATAATTGTTCATTATATAAAATCTATGTTTACATATTGATTCAAATTACCATTATTTCAATTATGAGTTTATATAAATTGAACATTTTCCATTTTTATCAATATTTTGGTACATTTTTCTTTTACAAAGATTAATTGTGGAAAAAAGAAATTATGTTATTTTGTGGTTGTTATGACTTTAGAAGTTTACCTTTTAAGCATTTATTCCATACTGAGAGCAGAAAAGCGAGAATTAAAGTTGTATATACATTATTTATTTAAAAAAGAAATAAGAGTATTAAATGGTCTAGTCCATGAAGTTTCATTCATTGCTATATTAGTGACCCCAGATGCGTAATATCACTTACTGTGTGGATAATATATGATTTAAACCTATAATGCTATATCCAAGATTACCGGTCCTAATAAGGGTGAGATGATTTAAATATTGACAATATAATTATTTTTTTGTTGCCAATTTCTTATCAATAGAGGATTTTTAACAAAGTTGGTACTTCGCTCGGATTTTAACTAAATATATTGTGACAATTCAAAACGAGCTGCATATTTTAAACGCAAAACAAGTCTATGGCCAGTCTGACAGGTTAAGAATGTAATACATTTATAAAGTTTAGTCTTTAAATAAATCATTTTTTTTTAAATCTTTTGCTAATTTAAGGGGAGGTTAGGCCATTATAAATTAATTGCTAGATTATTATCCAATTTTTTCTTAAAAATGGGGAGGGCGGAGGATTATCTTTTTTTTTATGAAAATAAAAAGGGTCAGGCAGCATGAAAATAAGGGGGCTGCTGGGGATGATAATCTAGCAATTAATTTATTATGGCCTTAAACAAAAAATGTGCAATACACATATGGTAGATTGTATAAATATGTTGTAGAGAGGAAATAAAACATAATGCTGATTGTATAAATTTAGTGTTAGGAATGCATTTTAATAATTATGCTCCAAATTAGTATATCACTTTGAAATAGTCACTTGGGTGAAATACCTAGATCAAGTTTTATAAAGTTTATGAGTTCAATGTCTTCTAAAATTTTAAGTTACAAGAACTTAAATGTATTTTAGAAATAGAATTAATATTCTTAATTATTTAGCAAACATTTACCTTAACTTGGCTATGCATGTTGTTTATACCCCCAGTTTATGGGTAGTTTAGTTTGCATGCACAAATGAAACTATTCTAAAACAGGAATTATATATATATTTTTAATTTTCTATATACATGTAGTATTGTCGTCATCAGCAGTATTTAACATGATTAAAAACATTTTTTCATATAGGGAAAATATTCTATTGTATAAGAGAATATTTGAACTGTTGTATGATGGCTACCGGTACTTCACTAGATCATTAGGCATTTTTTTATTCTTAGTTGGACAAGCTAACCACTTGATCATGTTGTGAATGGCTTGATCTTTCTCTCAGATCAAAACCCCCTTATAGTCGGTTTAAACTTATTTACTTTACTTTGATTGTGAAATAAGTTATTACAATTTAGTCAAATCACGCTCATGCAGAAAAAGTGTCTTGTTCAAGGGCATCACACATGGCCATGGCAGAGGATTGATCCCCATGACCCTCGGACCATGGTGCCGATACTTTACCACTGGTCCTAGTGCTCCAGTTCCTGGGACGTGTAATTTTAACACATGTACAGATATTGCATATGAATGAAATGAAGCTTTTTTAACTCATTTATAAGAGTATTAGTTAGTTGAATTGGCTATTAGAGAGTAGCTTAACAAGAGGAGCACATTATAAATGTGTTTAGCATAAAAATGAATGAATGTTTTTATAGGGCTTTTATAGGGTAAGGCTTTATAGAGTGAGTCGATAGTATTGTTTTATACGATTCGGACGAACAGTGTTGTTTGATATTCTGAACAAGGTTGTTTGATATTCCGCATAATGCCAAAGAATATGTACAAAATAAAGGTTTGTAGTTATTTTGATAGTATATTAAGTACTAATTAAAGAAGAATGTTGGATAACAATATAGGTTATAGGTGTATCTTTGTACATCTATTCCCATTATCATTCTGTGATATGATTCTTGTATGCATTATACCAGTTCCAGAAATTATTCAATATTTCAAATAAACTTGGTACAGACATAGTATGAAAACGTATATTTCTAGAAACAGATTTCAACATGGAGGAACAGAAATGACATTTCATATTTCTGTCAGATTTCTTTAATATTCAAGTAGTTGAATAATTTTTGCAAGAAATGGACAGATCTGGAGTTGGTGTTATGCATAGAAATGACGTTATATAACGTTATATAAAAATGGTTAGCTTAGTTGCTGCTTGCTGATTGTTCTGTGCAACAAAATGTTACAGATATTGATACTTGAATCAACAAAGATAAAAGTAGTAACATTTGAGAAATAATAGGTAATGCACATCACATGACCCAAAGATCGAAGGTCAAATAATTGTATACTATTTCAGGTAAAATTTTACAGCATTGAAACTGACATAGATTTCTTCTCCGAATATCTTTTTACTGAGATAGTAAATTTTATATTTTAATTCATCACATAAAAACAGAGTACTGCATGGAAATATTAACAAGGAGTGTTGTATAGTTTTATGCTGTTATATTATCCTCAGTGTTACAAACTCTCTGCCATTGAAAACATATTTTTTGGTCATGTGATAGATAAACTGTAAGCGGGGCGATAGTGTAATGAACCGATGCCTCTCATAAAACAACACTCAGTATTGGTTCTACCCAGGAAGCGAACTCAAGAACTGTACATATAAGTTCTGAGCTTTCATAGCAATTCAGCTAAAACAAATTAGTATAAACTAAACTAACTGTTTTTATAGCATGTGAATTTACAAATTAATGTTTGTCGATCATTGACATTGTCTTGTGAAGAGTGAATGTAATAGATACATAAAATGATATTTATTTGCACTTTTGTTTTTTGATACTAACTTGATTTGGTTTAATTATTTGATCTTGTTGACTAATTAACATTACAATAATCTTTATATATTTATTGACATATGATGCCATCAGCATTTTGTTTTGATTAATTAAAAAAAAGAATGAAGACAAACATGGTTATTGCTTGATTTTGTTCCCCCCCCCCCTCCCCCACTCGCCCCACAAAAAAATAAAGTGATGAGAGCTGTGATTAATGCAAATGCTTGCTTTAGATAAAATTCAAATCCTTTGCTCTGCCTATGCCGAATTTTACATGAAGAGCATTTATCAGTTTACAAATGACAATTTTTAAGTAAAATAATGGTGACAAAAAACACCAATTAGCAATAATATACAGTACATAGCTTCATGAAGCCATAAAGCGGGGTGGTAATGTAGCTGGTAGAGTGTTAGCCGCTCACACTAAATGTTGCTTGTTCAATCCTCAGCTCGACTCGATGCCTCTCATGAAAAATCACCCTCGCAATACTGGTTCTACCCAGGAAGCTGACTCTAGAGTGGTTCATATATGTAAGCTGTTGACTTTCTTCGCAATCAAGCTTAGATAAATTAGTATAAACTAAACTAAACCATTGTGACCTCATTTGAAAAATACGGTAAGCAGCCACTTGTCTTAAGCAGTCACATTTGATATTCACATTTATATGCTCTTGGAGCAAATTACCCTGCATTAAACAATAACCTGTCTTAAAATGCCACTTTTGTTCCTTGACTGGCTGCTTAAGACAGGTTTGACTGTATTTTAATGAAGATAAACTTCAAATAAGATAAACTTTGACCAATATCATTTTTTTAATTAGCTAGATTTCGAGTCATACCAACTATGCTAGAAATGGTACTAGTTGCTTCCTTGTCTGTGCTCGGCATTTAGATGATTATTTTCCTCCCGTCTGGTGAACTAAACAGTGAAGTAGTGTGGCTTGTATTTCACAAATCTTTGTCATGATACTTGTAGTGTATGAGGTGTGTTAAGAAAATATGTGGACTTTTGTAGTATTTTCAATATTTATTATCACATGAATAAAAATTATATTGCCATAAAAAGTAATATTTCCTCTATGCAATTGCCAAATTTTGTATCTACATGTATATTGAATATGGTTATATAGCAACAACTCTAAAAAATATGGAGCACTCCAATGACATCAACTACTTCAAATTTTTGCACAGCGTTTAACGGGCCAAATGACATCTTGTCAAAGTACCCTACGGGCTCTTGAATTCATATCTTTTTGCTCATTTATCATACACATCTCTATATCACTCTTCCTTGAACTGTGCATTGATACAATGCAATGCATTTGAAACTGAAGTTCATGTAGATTTGATTGGTTGTGCCAATACTTCTTGTCATTAGACAAAGCAGTAGCTCCAGGTAGCTATTACATGATTATTTTTTTAAGCTGTTGCTAAATAATGGTATTCAATATCAATATGAAATTTGGTAATTGTAAAGAGGAAATATTATTCTATACCTGTAAGTGTATAGCCAATCACCTACCCAAGATGTTACCACATGACCGTACAATATGTAGAAGTTTATTGGATCCAGTAACTTTTATATTGTACAGTTAAAAATTCAATTATAGGTGTCATCCCACCATTGATTTTTGTTCTTTATTCTATAGTAAATAATAAAAGTTTGAAGGCTTGTCATTCATGAAGAATCCCAAATGAAAGAAGAGAAAATTACATTTGACTGTTTGTCAACCTCTGCACTATCAAAATATGATGAGAAAAGTAGGGGTCATGTGTCATGTGTCATATCAGAGATTTTTTTTCTGCTCAGTGTGTACGCTGGTGACAAAGTGAAAGTAGACTTCCGAAATCATGTATTCATACCCCAATTTCCAAGCATTTTATTTTTTCTAAATTCACAATTCAAACATGACAATGCTATCAAAATGTTCAAAATACAGCAATAATGCCATTCAAATAAAAAAATGAGCATTAAAATAAGAAAAATGCATTTTTAAAGAAGAAGAAATGAGGATTATTTAAAACCGCCATTATGCGACTACCCCACGGAAGCACTTCCTTTTTGCAATGGTGGTACTATGCCTATAAGGAAACTTTTTGTTTTTTAATTTCATAATTACCTCTTTTTAACAAAGTACTATCAATTTGAAGTAATACTGCCAAGTTGCAGGCATTAAATACTGAAACTTTTGTCAAAATACCACTTTTTACATGATCATTATATACAGGCGCGAGATGTTGACCGACATGCAATTTTGATGTGTTTGACTAATTTTACCAAAAAAATTTTTTTTTTACCTAATTCCATTAAAATTTTACACCAAAATAGTCTCATGATACACTGAAGACATTATCTTACCAAAATACATTATTCAATACAATGTACATGCTAAAAATTGCACATTTCAATCATCCAAAATAAAAAATCTTCAAAATTTTGTGATTTTTCATGAAATTTCAATGTAGATATGCACATATATGCTTTATTTGAGGCATAAACGTGCCAAAATGATGTTTTTTATGAAGCAAATGCCTCCAATTTGTCATTTAAGACTGTGATAGTGTAAAAAAGAGGTTATTTTACCTACAATTAACATTTTGGAAAATCACCCCCATTTCACTCAAATCTCTCTTATAGGTGTCATCCCACCATTGGTTTTTGTTCTTTATTCTATAGTAAATAATAGAGATTAACTTAAAGATTAATCTTGGTTATTCTGGTAACAATTTCCGTATATTTTCGGACACGCTTTACGGAAGCAAGTTGTATTTTTAAAGACGCTAGTTTCTCTATAGTAACTAATCCTCGCGAGATCGGACGTGAACTGGTCGGGTATATAAGGCCATGTGACCGCCACGTCGCCCTCGCACTTTCATATTGCACAGGTAAAAGCAAAACATCAACCCACCCACCGCACCCTTAACCAAGTTACAATTTCTAAAAATCTCCTCTATTTTATGCATACAGAATTAACATGTTAACTGTTGGTCAGTTATTTAATTTCAGTACATGTTATACACCATGGACTTGAGGCACGTTCAAAGACACAAAGGCTTCGCACTACAACAGTCTGAAATGTGGCGATCTCATCTTCAGAACTGAGCAGGCAATGAACATTTCGGTCCAGGTGTTGTTTGTGAACCATCGAGTTTAAACGATTAACAGTGACAATTCAGTGTTAACATGTTACATTTTCAAATGTGCCAGCAGTGGCGGAAACGAACT
This sequence comes from Panopea generosa, assembly GCA_029582155.1. NCBI lineage: Eukaryota > Metazoa > Mollusca > Bivalvia > Adapedonta > Hiatellidae > Panopea > Panopea generosa. The sequence goes on from CM055897.1 coordinate 19,434,990, forward strand.
GACGTTGATATAGTTCCAAGTGAAAACAATGAGAGCTAACAAAGTGACTGTCTTAGGCAAACTACATGTTATACACCATGGACTTGAGGCACGTTCAAAGACACAAAGGCTTCGCACTACAACAGTCCGAAATGTGGCGATCTCGTCTTCTGAACTGAGCAGGCAATGAACATTTCTGTCCAGGTGTTGTTTGTGAACCGTCGAGTTTAAACGATTAACAGTGACAATTCAGTGTTAACATGTTACATTTTCAAGTGTGCCAGCAGTGGCGGAAACGAACTGACGTTGATATAGTTCCAAGTGAAAACAATGAGAGCTAACAAAGTGACTGTCTTAGGCAAACTACATGTTATACACCATGGACTTGAGGCACGTTCAAAGACACAAAGGCTTCGCACTACAACAGTCCGAAATGTGGCGATTTCGTCTTCGGAACTGAGCAGGCAATGAACATTTCTGTCCAGGTGTTGTTTGTGAACCGTCGAGTTTAAACGAGTAACAGTGACAATTCAGTGTAAACATGTTACATTTTCATGTGTGCCAGCAGTGGCGGAAACGAACTGACGTTGATATAGTTCCAAGTGAAAACAACGAGAGCTAACAAAGTGACTGTCTTAGGCAAACGTAATAATGACAAATAGTTTGAACTGTATATTTTATTGTTATGTATCTATGAAAGTTGCTATCTCCTATTTTTCTTCATTATTCTTTTGCTTTCTTTCCTTTTCTTTTTTTTCATCTCTCTTTGTCATGTCTGCGGAAAATTCTTAAGTTTGGATGTGATCGGGGGCATAACGAAATATTACTTATGTATTGGCATATTTCAAATTCATTCTTTTGCATGCCTATGGGTCTTTCAACATACCATAGCAGTCATCTGTGATATGGAGGAGACTCATGCGGCTAAAAATTAGTTTTTTGGGAGTGGTTTTCGGAGCATGTAAGAACTGGCCAGAGAGCGATAAGGGCTAGACGTTCTTACATTGTCTCACCCGTTTATGCAAGACTACTTTATATTGAAACAGGAAGTAGGCGAAGTTGCGCTGTTACCTGGTTGTATTATGGTGTCAAAGGGGCACCTGGTTGTAATATGGTGTCAAAGGGGCACCTGGTTGTATTATGGTGTCAAAGGGGCACCTGGTTGTATTATGGTGTCAAAGGGGCACCTGGTTGTATTATGGTGTCAAAGGGGCACCTGCTTTTATTTGGTACTAAGGGGGTACCAGATATTATGGTACCAATGGGGTACCTGTTGCTATAATGGTACCAATGGGGTACCTGGTTTGGTTTTTAGTACACCAAAGGGGTGTGTGGCTATCATACTTAAGCGCAACAAAGTTTTGGTTATATATGCCCTCGGTCGCTTCCTTGCGTGAGTCTTTAGCTTCAATAACAGTTATCTGTTGAAGTCACAACGGACATGACCATGCGCTCCACTTATACTGAAACAAACTAAGTGATTTGATTTAATTTGGGAATACTTGATTATGTAATATTGTGAAAATAAAATATGGTAACACTTTTCGACTTTATATCAATTGAATCTTAGAGAAATCCTAAGTCCCCCGTTTGGTTGTTTGGTCCGAGATTGAATCCTAGAATAATAAAGTTTGAAGGCTTGTCATTCATGGAGACTCCCAAATGAAAGAAGTGAAACCTACATTTTACTGTTTGTCAACCTCTGCACTATCAAAATATGATGAGAAAAGTAGGGGTCATGTGTCATATAAGAGATTTTTTTCTGCTCAGTGTGTACACTGGTGACAAAGTGAAAGTAGACTTCCGAAATCATGTATTCATACCCCAATTTCCAAGCATCAATTTTTTTTTCGAAATTCACAATTCTATCAAAATGTTCAAAATACAGCAATAATGCCATTCAAATAAAAAAATGAGCATTAAAATAAGGAAAATGCATTTTTAAAGAAGAAGAAATGAGGATTATTTAAAACCGCCATTATGCGACTACCCCACGGAAGCACTTCCTTTTTGCAATGGTGGTACTATGCCTCAAGATGGCGATTAAAAAAAACAAGGAAATAAATTTAGTAGAAATTTCAACGATAAAAGCAAACAACCGACAAAATGTTCCGCATGACGAAGATGTTGAGAAAATCCGAATGTCATTGCAACTTCCTTCGTCTGCTGTTTTGAACTCACGGTTTAATCTTGGTTTTTCTTTACTCTTTTGATAAATTTCTTTCTGATTACGGTATAGAAATACAATACTCGTACGTATTGTGGTGAAAACCATATTGGATTTGGTGCCTATGTATGGTATTCAGAATCACTTTAAACAGTCTTTTTAATGGGGTTTAGTGTCATTTTTACCACTGCTCGTTATATCCAGTATTATTGCTGGAGGTAAAACTTAAAATAATTCATCCTTCTGCAAGAAACTGGCAAGCTAACTGGACTTTATCTTTACCTTAGACGACAAAGTCAAAAAAGGGCATGCATTACCAAATAAAGAAAATATTAAAATTGAGCACCTTCTGTTTACACATGTGTTTTAACATTATATATGGAATTTCAAAATATAAAGAGTCGCACATGTTTTATTATTATTTATTAAAATTATTTAATGTCTAAGTTATGAATAGATATCAGCATTTATTGAATTTCTATTTCAAATCTCTTTACCATCACTACTGTCCTTTACTATCAATAATGAATATCAAAAGAAAGAAAAAAAAGGGACATAAATAAACAAGGCTATAAACAATTAAGAAGCATGCCTGTTATGTTAAGCTTGCGATATATACAGATAAAATACGGATTATAACCTTTCGTATTGTCAGTAACATATTGTTTTTTATCACATATTTTAATCTATGTTTACTGTTACAACATCAATATCATTTACAAACAATGAATGCTTTAGTCATCCTGCAAGTAATCTCATTCTCACCAGGATTTACATTGTTTGGCTCTCAGTATGTTGTACTGTCTATTATAATGGTAGTAGAAAGCAGCAAGTAAAAGACTGAACAAATTACCCATAATGGATGACATTGTACAAGTTAGTGTGTATTAAGTATAAATGTTAAGTATAAATGTTGAAAGTTGTTTAGTGGTCACGTCTACCTTGACAAAATACTTTATTGATAATACAGAAAATTAAAGCGCTAGGTCATTCACAATAACATGAATGAGCATGTAGTTTCACAAAATATGTTCCTTTTTTGGTATGTTCATATTTGTATGCAAAATTAATGACTGCTTTTATAGGTTATAGTAATCGTGTGAAATTGAAATTAATACAAATTTGAATCCTATCATAAATAGAAAAATCATGTAAAAAACTGTAATGCAACATAGCATGCTTCTCACTATATACATGGAAATTAGCACATTTCGTGAATCAAATATATAAAAAATAGATAAATAAAACATCTAAAGGATTATTTTTTTCAATTGATTTATTGTCCATCACAAAAAATAATTTACACCATTGTTTTTGGAAGTGATGCCATCATTTTGGTCAATCTTAAATATCCCGAGTGAAATAATACATGTATTTCTGTAAAAATGAAAAAAAAAAAGCAACAATTAAATTGACTATTGATAATTATAACATTTTCTAAATATTACACACCATTACTTATAAGCATTTAATTTGTGTACGTTTTTGTATTGTTTTTATAAAGATTGGTATTATTTGTATTTTAGAAATGTAGTATTAGTAAATATTATACATGTGGCTTTGCAATTATACAATATATCACAGATAAAACACTCGGAAATATACAGATCAAAAAGTAAATGTGTATTAAAAATATTTAGTGATAATATTATAAACAATTCCTAGCATATAACAGATATACAAGTAACACCAATATCAATATACTAAATGGATATCAAAATTCCGAAGAAGTCATACACTACAAAGGTTTTGTTTAAACAAAAACATGTATGATATTTGGTTTCCATTTAAATCACACTAATTTATACTTACATGTATATCATTTACTTTCCAAAGGGTGACTAACACCCAAATAAAACAATTCCTCATTCCTATATAAATACAACTGAAATGAAACCATTCCCTTTGGGCATCATTCAATTTTCTTAAAATAGAAACTCAAACAATTCCCTAAGGATAGACCCCAAATAAAACCATTACCTTTGAACACCATTTAATTCTCATGAAATAGAAACTCAAACAATTCCCTAATGATAGTACTCAAATAAAACAACACTCTTTGAACACTATTTAATTCTCATGAAATAGAAATTCAAACAATTCCCTAATGATAGTACTCAAATAAAACAATTACCTTTGAACACTATTTAATTCTCATGAAATAGAAATTCAAACAATTCCCTAATGATAGTACTCAAATAAAACAACACCCTTTGAAAACCATTTAATTTTCTTAAAATAGCAACTCAAACAATTCCCTAAGGATAGAACTCAAATGAACCAACTCCCCATGGACACCATTCAACTCCCTATTATGAATAGCACTCAATGAAATGATTCCATCAAATATTGTGTAAACTATGAAATAACAATGAAGTACAGAAACAGAATATAAGAAATATTGTCAAGCACCTCCTGGTGGAGCCATAGGCACAAATATACACAATTATGTATTCTATGGACGGAATTGTGTAAAATCCTGATTAATATAAATTTTATATCAATAACAATTAATATATACATGAACAAATATTGTAAACAGTGGCTGCCTTTTTTTTTGTCACAGTGACATATATTACATGAATGCGCTACTATGCATTTTCTTAACTTACTACGATCAAACGACAGATTCACTTAAATGCATTATTTGCTCTCTAACTAATTCATCATATTTTTGTTTAGACTATCCTTAATATACTAGATGCAAGTTTGATAGTAATTCCAGAAATAAAATTACAGCATCTGACCTATGAATACCTTATGCCTCATATTTATTTCAGTGTACATGTATGTAGAAAACAATTGTTTGTTTCAGTGGATTATCATTTTTTTGCATCAAGTGAACAATGAAGTGGTCTGGTCACAAGTGATAAAGCCACAAGTGAGCAATGAAGTGGTCTGGTCACAAGTGATAAAGCCACAAGTGAGCAATGAAGTGGTCTGGTCACAAGTGATAAATCCATAAGCGAACAATGAAGCGGTCTGGTCACAAGTGATAAAGCCACAAGTGAACAATGAAGTGGTCTAGTCACAAGTGATAAAGCCACAAGTGAGCAATGAAGTGGTCTGGTCACAAGTGATAAAGCCACAAGTGAGCAATGAAGTGGTCTGGTCATAAGTGATAAAGCCATAAGTGAGCAATGAAGTGGTCTGGTCACAAGTGATAAATCACCAAGTGAGCAATGAAGTGGTCTGGTCACAAGTGATAAAGCCACAAGTGAGCAATGAAGTGGTCTGGTCACAAGTGATAAAGCCACAAGTGAACAATGAAGTGGTCTGGTCACATGTGATAAAGCCACAAGTGAACAATGAAGTGGCCTGGTCACAAGTGATAAAGCCACAAGTAAGCAATGAAGTGGTCTGTTCACAAGTGATAAAGCCATAAGCGAACAATGAAGTGGTCTGGTCACAAGTGATAAAGCCATAAGCGAACAATGAAGTGGTTTGTTCACAAGTGATAAAGCCACAAGTAAGCAATGAAGTGGTCTGGTCACAAGTGATAAAGCCACAAGTGAACAATGAAGTGGTCTGGTCACAAGTGATAAAGCCACAAGTGAACAATGAAGTGGTCTGGTCACAAGTGATAAAGCCACAAGTGAACAATGAAGTGGTCTGGTCACAAGTGATAAAGCCACAAGTGAACAATGAAGTGGTCTGGTCACAAGTGATAAAGCCACAAGTAAGCAATGAAGTGGTCTGTTCACAAGTGATAAAGCCATAAGCGAACAATGAAGTGGTCTGGTCACAAGTGATAAAGCCATAAGCGAACAATGAAGTGGTCTGGTCACAAGTGATAAAGCCACAAGTGAATAATGAAGTGGTCTGGTCACAAGTGATCAATCCACAAGTGAACAATGAAGTGGTCTGGTCACAAGTGATAAATCCACAAGTGAACAATGAAGTGGTCTGGTCACAAGTGATAAAGCCACAAGTGAACAATGAAATGGTCTGGTCACAAGTGATAAAGCCACAAGTGAGCAATGAAATGGTCTGGTCACAAGTGATAAATCCACAAGTGAGCAATGAAGTGGTCTGGTCACAAGTGATAAATCCACAAGTGAGCATGCCTATTGCAGAGTCCACTAGTGAAATTGATGTTTCAATGAAAACAAATTCTTTATGTTATAATAGAAAAAGCAAACTTACCATTATAATATCATCATTTACATGAGTGTAATTATCAAAACTAATTCACTGAGAAATTTATGTAATTCATAAATAAAAAAACACTTTTTTTTTCTGAGATTAATTGCAAATAAATGGCAAAAAATTAAAAGTAAAATTGTAGCAGCAAGTAAAATTTTTAGCTTATGTTTACAGCTTATAATTGAAATAACTACAATGGAATATCTTATTATTCTGAAATGTAGACGGCATGAATGATATTTGTGACTAATTAAAGTATAAACATTAAACACTGTATACAGCTATTTGCGTATGAAGTTTTTACAAACTTAATCTTAATGATAGTAAAACATGCCAAAGTATAACCATCCTAGAATTTGAACAATGATAAAAATCTTAGGAACAAATTGTAAAAAAAATATATATAGGCATAAAATTATTGGAGAGAAAGGTATTAATAACTTAGTTGTATGTCATAATATACATTTAATTTACACAATTGCAATAATATCCTGATAATATCCAACTATAAACATATCAAACATAATATATTACAGAGACAAACACTAACATTCTTTGTGCCCCCCACCCCAACCCCCCTAGTTCATTCTTGATATGTATAAAATACAATGAATACTTGTATACCGAGACAGTTACTGATTCTGATGACTGCAAAGAAATATATTTCTTGTCAGCTCGTGTACATTTCTATAATCTACACACCTTTGAATGTCACATAAATGTAAATGTCATATACTATTCCCTCTCACTACTGCCATAACTGCGCATCATTATTAATCTACATATGTCACCTATTGTTTATACAACTGCTGTCAATCATTACTCTTCCAGTTCAGATCAAATCTTCCGAAGCTGCAATTTTCATATCTCTTTTCTCCTATGAAATCTCTTCCAGTACAAAGATTTTATCCACAAGAGCACTATAGCATGTGTATGTGATGTTGGCAGATGAGAATCTGTTCATATGCATTTCCATACAAACACACTGGAAAAAAACACACAAAAAAAATAGCATTTAAACGTTTTATTAGCGCAACAGTTACTGAAATAAATGGCTAAGAAATCGAAAACATTACATTTTTTTTCTTTTATTGAAAATATAAATCTATTACATAAAAGATTCTTGAGTATGCAATATTGATTTTTTGTTACAACACCATGTTAATCATAAGTATCTAATAATATCCCATCACTTTCAATTGTTAAAAAAATTATACTTGTCCAGGGAAGAATACAAAGATAAAAATCAAGTTATCCTCAAAGAAACAACATGGCACAGGACAACTGTTATTTCTATCCTGGCTTAGTTGATAATTAATGTCTCAGTTGGGGTCAGTTGAATTTATATTAAAATATTGTGTTATTGGCATGATCTCCTACTACATGTTGTATATTACAGGTGGGCAATGTATGGCCTATAGGGCCCTCATGTAAAAACATCAAAGTCAAATGACCTTAGAGTTGGTTATTTGTTAAAGATAATCGTGAAACATTATTTTATATTTGTCTTCACTGATATATGTTATTGTTATTTATAATTATTTGTACAAGTACAAACACACATCAGTGGAAACAGATAATACATTACAAATACAAATGTACCAGTGGAGAGGACAGAAATATGTTGTTGTTGTTGTTGTATGGTGTTTAGAGTCGCTTTCAACAATCATCGCGATGGTGTCTACTTGAGACAGTATTCTGAATACTGCCACACTGGGGTATCATGTTGCAGACACATGGTATGATACCCCAGTCACATTATACTGACACCAGGCTGACCAGACCTAGAACTATCCTCTTAATGCTAAGTGCCAAGCAAGGAAGATTCTAGTACCCTTTTTCAAGTATATGGTATGACCCGGCTGGAGATCGACCTCAACGACCTTCCACATGCAAGGTGGACGCTCCATCACTAGACCATGTGGTGGCCAGAGAGAAACAACATGTTACAATAATACTTACCAGCAATCATCTCCACCGGTACTGACCAGGTATTTATCATCTGATGTAAACCGCACATTGGTCACGTGCGCAGAGTGTCCCACAAATGACTTGTGGGCAGCCTGAAAAAGTAATACAGCATCATGGTAAGTCTAAACAGCCAAGTATGCATTAAATATGAACTAGGTACTCTATATTTAAATATGGACACTTGGAGACCTCTCCTGTAAATGTCTTTTTTTTCAATTCATATTTGTCGATATCTACAGTTGTATTTTTTGTCGAACATTGATAAAACTAAATTGTGGACGATTTAAAACAATCAAAAACACAAAATGATCTAGGGAAATCTTTGGCACGTAACACAGTCAACAGAAAAAAAAGTGTTGGTGTTTTCAATTGCATTATATTAAAGAATGTTTTATCTAATTATGTTCTTTATCTAGTTAGCACTTGAGAAACGACATGAAATAAAAACAATTATAATTCTAGCTGTATCTAAAATTTCATATCTTACAATGACATCATCTACATTGGTATAAGATAATTTCCTGTAATAAATGTTTGGACCATACCAGAGGAATTCCTTATATTTGTCATGTATAAACCCGAACTTTGTAACAACAGACCTCTAAATTACCGGATATATGCCAGGCTGTGTTAATGTAGTCAGAACAAAAATAGTATGATACATTCTTAAAAATTATGCATAAAAAAATTACAAAAATCTGCTATTAAACATGCATACTAACATTAAACATTTGAAGTGCCTGCAATATTCAAAGTATGTAATGCATTGAATTCTGTTATTTACTGTATCAAATGTTATTGTTTTAGATTGGTCTATACAGTCATGTTATTATGTTAAACAGATTCATTTTACATCGATTGCGAAACATGATCTTACAGGTTAGACAAAACATTCTCAAAGTCTCACTGGGTAGAACCAGTATTAACTTCAAACCACATGCTAATAAATTGTCTTGCTCAAGGAGACCACATATAGCCATGGTGGGGGTCAGACCCTGAACCTTCAATCCTGGGTCCTATGCTCTTTCACTGAAATATGTGTTCCAACACATTGTAGTTCTGGTAGCTGTAATTATTACAGGGCCTATATCCAGCTTACATTTGGGTCTAAAACTCAAAATCTCAAACTGTTTACAATTCCCATATCAGATCTACAATTATTTCCTGGCACTTTTTGGGGTCGAAGTTCAGCCCAATTTCCCTCCCAAAAACATGTTTTTTCCCCTAATTTAAGAAAAAATCAACCTCAATTTTTTTTTCTCTAATGTGGTTTAGCACCAGTTCAAGATGATGAAGAACAAGTCTGTTGACCTGTAAACTGTTTAAACACACACACTCTTACAATTTCCAATGTTTTATTTCCCTCCACCCTCACTTTTATCATTAAGACACTATTTTCCCCCTTATGCATTAATTTCATAGTTTTGTTGGTGTAACAAACAGCTACGGTGTATATGTTTATTTCATATTTTTTTTTGGTGTCAGAAGCAGCTATGGTGTATATGTTTATCTTATGGTTTTGTTGGTGTCAGAAGCAGCTACGGTGTATATGTTTATTTCATGGTTTTGTTGGTGTCAGAAGCAGCTATGGTGTATATGTTTATTTCATGGTTTTGTTGGTGTCAGAAGCAGCTACGGTGTATATGTTTATTTCATGGTTTTGTTGGCATCAAAGGCAGCTATGGTGTATATGTTTATTTCATGGTTTTGTTGGCGTCAGAAGCAGCTATGGTGTTTCTGTTTATTTCATGGTTTTGTTGGTGTCAGAAGCAGCTATGGTGTATATTTTTATTTCATGGTTTTGTTGGTGTCAGAAGCAGCTACGGTGTATATGTTTTTTTCATTATTTTTTTTGTGTCAGAAGCAGCTATGGTGTATATGTTTATTTCATGGTTTTGTTGACATCAGAAACAGCTATGTTGTATATGTTTATTTAATTTTTTTTTTGGTGTCAGAAGCAGCTACGGTGTATATGTTTATTTTATGGTTTTGTTGGTGTCAGAAGCAACTACGGGGTATATGTTTATTTCATGGTTTTGTTGGTGTCAGAAGCAGCTATGGTATTTATGTTTATTTCATGGTTTTACTGGTGTCAGAAGCAGCTATGGTGTATATGTTTATTTCATGGTTTTGTTGGTGTCAGAAGCAGCTATGGTGTTTATGTTTATTTCATGGTTTTATTGGTGTCAGAAGCAGCTACGTTGTATATGTTTATTTCATGGTTTTGTTGGTGTCAGAAGCAGCTACGGTGTATATGTTTATGTCATGGTTTTGTTGGTGTCAGAAGCAGCTACGGTGTATATGTTTATTTCATGGTTTTGTTGGTGTCAGAAGTAGCTATGGTGTATATGTTTATTTCATGGTTTTATTGGTGTCAGAAGCAGCTACGGTGTATATGTTTATTTTATGGTTTTGTTGGTGTCAGAAACAACTACGGGGTATATGTTTATTTCATGGTTTTGTTGGTGTCAGAAGCAGCTATGGTGTTTATGTTTATTTCATGGTTTTTATGTTGGCGTCAGAAGCAACTACGGGGTATACGTTTATTTCATGGTTTTGTTGGTGTCAGAAGCAGCTATGGTGTTTATGTTTATTTCATGGTTTTATTGGTGTCAGAAGCAGCTATGGTGTATATGTTTATTTCATGGTTTTGTTGGTGTCAGAAGCATCTATGGTGTTTATGTTTATTTCATGGTTTTATTGGTGTCAGAAGCAGCTACGTTGTATATGTTTATTTCATGGTTTTGTTGGTGTCAGAAGCAGCTATGGTGTATATGTTTATTTCATGGTTTTGTTGGTGTCAGAAGCAGCTACGGTGTATATGTTTATTTCATGGTTTTGTTGGTGTCAGAAGTAGCTACGGTGTATATGTTTATTTCATGGTTTTATTGGTGTCAGAAGCAGCTACGGTGTATATGTTTATTTCATGGTTTTGTTGGTGTCAGAAGCAGCTACGGTGTATATTACTATGCATCTGGTGTATACAAATTGGTTAAATAGTATTTTTTGACAAATGTCATATACTGGAATGTCTATTAATGGCACTACATGAACTAAATCATTACTGTATACATGATTGTACCTGGTAAATGTCTGTTATTTTAAATCAGCATTATGTTTAGATGCAAGAAAAAAAATGTCTAGCTAGCTCTTATATACAAGTACTATTTTTTTTTAAAAAACTTCTACTACATTGCCACCTTTAAATTTCAAACTTTTGTTATTTTTGTATAAATCAAACATGGAGATCATGGCTGGCATTTATATATGAATATATGAGCATGCACACACACTCACACATGTCACTTAGTATATGATGCATACACCTTTTCCAAGTGAAAAACATAATTTGCATGCATGTGTATTAAATTACAATTTGCCATTATTTACATGCAGCAGACACAAACACACATATGTAGGCATACAACTAATACTTATATTTAGTATGGCTAGCATATTGTGTTATTACACTACAACAGTGTGTTACATTTAAACCTTTATTTACATCGATTGTAAAACAAGTTCTTACAACTTTGCCAAACAACTCTCAAAGTATTACTGGGTAAAACCAGTACTAAGCAAATGTGGGTAAAGTGTCGATCAAGGACACCACACATAGCCATGGCAGGGGCTTGAACCCAGGACCCACCAATCTTGTGTCCGATGCTCTACCACTGAACCGTGCACTGTCACACAAATAATATCATACACATAAATATATACACATATATCTGGTCCAAATATTGATATTTCATTTTAATCAAATTGATGTACATAATGCATATACCTGGCCAAAGTGAAATAACTATGATGGGTTACCTAGCTAGCATACAGCAGTTACAATACAAAACTTACCACAGCCTTTATACAAAGAAAACAATAGCCATGACAGTATTACACATTTATTTTCAACAAATCAAACAGTACAAACAATTAAGTTCCAACATGCATAAACACTCAAGAGATAAGAAAACGCAAAACACAGGAAGACATACACGTATGAAAATGCAACATATTTAGAACAAGTGTATGTATCCATATCCTAACATTAATTATCATCTTTTGATGTTATTGATCATTTACTTGAAATGTTATTGAATAAATTGGAATCTCCTGCAAAAGTGTCACTTTTTTCATTTCCAAATAAGTCCCTTATAAACCATGTGTTGTGTTTTCATATCTCTTCCTGTGTTGCATTTTCATATCTCTTGAATGTACATATTATACATGTACAATTGAATAACAAGCTTAATGATAATTGAGTTCCATTTTTGGAATTGTACATGTGTTCAAACAATTACAAAAATGATTAAAAACATTGAAAAAACACTTCAATGGCAACAAATGCAATCTTTACAGAATGCAAACCATGTTTTTGTTTATTATGTGTTAAATTTAAACTCTGAGACAAATCTTTTAAAGGGAGTATAACATGGATATTGGCTATAAAATGTCTCAAAAAGTAAAATAATTATTAAAATGGATGAAAAGCATCTCATTATTATTAAATGTTAAAATCCAAATGGTTAGGTATGACAACTCCACCAAAATATGACAAAATCAATATTTAAATTAGAGTGGTAAACTTGAAACAAAATCCCCATTCTAAAAATAGACAGCACTTAAATACTGCTTGACAACCTTCCGCATTGTCATTTAGACTCCTTCTAAGATGAATCAATTTTTACTATGTAAAATCCATCTGATCAAATTGAAATCAAAATGAAATCATGTAACTAATATAATACGTCACAAAATATGTTGAAATTTTAAGCAGGAAATGTTTTTTTAGTCTAACCTAGGTGCGTAGCCCAAGTTCAATATATTATTTTGGCATGCTTGGATAGATAACCTTTTGCCAATATGGGGTCAGTGAGTATATATAGGCATGATACGTTTGAAAAAAAAATGTTTTTAGCCAATTTAAAAGTTTGAATAATCCTGACAAATTCCCCTTAATGTAGCATACATGCACATCTTTAATTTTCAAAATGGTGTATATAAACGTAAGGGAAACTTAATACATTGTAAAACTTAAAAAAAAAAAAATCAGTCTGTATTGAGAATTAGTTTAAACTTAATTTTTTACTTCGATTTGAGAAACAAGTTATTATAACTTATACAAATCATGCTCGAAGTCTTCCTAGGTAGAACCAGTACATGTACTAAGCATAATCGGAAAAAGTGCCTTGCTCAGAGACACCATACATAACCATGGTGGAGAATCATACCCATGACCCTTTATTGAGAATTGGCATGCATTAAATTGATGAGTTCTCTTTTTGAGCATTTACTGATAATTCCATTTTCAGCACAATTCCTGTTATATGTGGCAATCAATTATATTGGTGGGGAGATACCTCAGACAAATGAACAAGAATTTGAGTAGAACAACAATCCATCAGCAAGTAACTAGCAAACTTTCTCACATAACGGTTTTGAACCAAGCTGGGCTTACCCATGACCGCAGTGGTGAGAGGTTATATTAACGTCCGAAATTGATTTTCATATTACATATGAATTTCAGTGAGAGGCTTAGATAAAATACAAACATATTATTTTCCACTTACATATTTCTCTGTGCAAGGGAACTCGAACAGTTTGACCAAGCCGGAGTCGTCCCCTGTAGCCAGCGCTGTACCAGTGTGGGACAAGTGAGCACAGTTCACATCAGCATTATTGGCTGCCTTGGGCCAGATACCAACCACCTCCTGGCCTAGAACACTGTAAACAAATTGGATATAGTATAGAATTGTTTGAGGGTTCTTAGAAAATTGATTTACATATCATCATATCATATTTTTTTTGTAATTTCTTTTCTAATTTGGAAGGAACATAGCTAGTAAATGTAAAATTTATTGTGGTATAAGAAAGACAGTGCTCAATATATTTTTATGCTACAGTGCAATTAATTGTATATGGTCTTGTTTGCATGATCCTGGAATTGGGTAAAACTTTTTTAAATTGAGTGTTTGGTAGGACACAACGTCTTTGTCATTTGTCTTTCATCGCTGATTCAAGTTGAAAAGTTATCAGTTATTTATCGAGATGGGTGTGCTTGAGTACAGGCTAACCTTCCAGGATCCTCGGAAAGAGTGGTTACATTTTATATCAATTGATTGTGTGTTAGGGGTCAGTGGCATGCAAATAAAGCTCAATATTCAATCAATCAATAAATCTATCAATCGATATTACTATTTAAGACAAATCTTTGGTCTTCACTGATGAATAATATGATATTAAGCACGTACGTTTTGAATTGAAAATTTCCTAAAATTTTACAACATGTAATTTGGGTTTTGATAGGGACTATTAAAGTTTTGGAAAACTATTATCTATGGGGTTTGCTTCTATGCAGACATGTTCCATTACATGTATCTCTTTAAACTTTTCTCACATTTTTTTAATACTTTTTCACGAAACATACCTTGTCCAGGTTGCCCACGTTATCTTACTAATGACATTTTTGTCCTCCACAAGGTTACCACCAGGCACAGCAAACACCTGATGAACGTATGCTCCAGTGCTCACCTGAAGACAAAATATCAATCTGTGTACCATACACATAAACCTAGATATTTATGCAAATTAAATTGTTTAATTGTTTGATCTGGTTATATATGTTTTGATATCAGACAAGATCAAACGGATTTAGATTTTTTATCTACAAACTCATATTGCATGTCGTGTATGTTAATTCTTTTAATTTAAATTTTGCCATATTTTTATTATCTTTATTAATTAAAAATAATAAATATCTATAGTCAAACAATGCCATAAATGATCATGTACAACTGTATCTAAAAGGTATTAAATTAGAAATGACTTCATATACTGATGCCCTTTCTATTTAAAAGTGAATTTTAGCAAAAATATAGTCAAAAAAGGAAACGCTTGACAAATTTGAAACTTGACCTGTTATTTATAATTATATAGTTACAAGCCAAATATTAATTTAAAAAAAGTTACTTTTTTATAAAAAAGCAAATAGTCACACACACACACACACACACACACATGGACACACTGACGGATAGACGAACAAACAAAAGGGCAGACAAGGATAACTCTTAAAGCCTCATCAATATTCTTCAAACGACTGGGGCATAAAAAGAAAAGACACTTACCCTTATGTACTGACCATCAGCAGAGAAATCTTGCTGAATGACAAAGCTTGGTATGCCTTTACAATAGCCAGCCCGGCTCAGTGACGACCCCTTACTGATGTCATAGAAATCAACACAACAGTCCTCGGACCCCACTGCCAGGAACTTCCCATCTGGACTGAACCTAATGTATTGAAGAGGTAAAAAGGGTTTATAAAAGAATTGGGTGAATGCATTTAAATATGTTATATACAATCTTTCAAGTAATACGTCTTTATCTCAGTCCTATAGCTGTTATATAGTGGAGTGCATGGTCCGGTGGTAGAGCATCAAACCCAGGATCAGAGGGTCTTGGGTTCGATCCTCCCCCACAATCGTGTGTGGTGTCCTTGAGCAAGACAATTTTCCTGCATAAGCTTTGTACTGGCTCTATCCAGGAAGACTTTGAACATAATTTGTATAAGTTGTAATAACTTGTTTCAGAATCAATGTATACATGTAATAAATAACTTTTAAACTACATGTATAGTTGATATAGTAATAAAATAATCAAGTATATCTTTTTTTCCAATGTATGGTCAGGGCAAATCTGGTTCTCTCATCGTGCATCCTTAGCAACAGACTGTGTTAGTGGTTAATTTTACTGTAAAATATAGACCTGCATCTACATGACATTGTATTTATAACGAGAAAAAAAAATCCACTGTTTAGCTTAATTGTGGAATTATGAAAATATATTTGATGAACTAATAAGTTTGCATAAGAATGACCTATAATAATAATTATCAAAAAAAAATTTTGAATAGGTTAACACCATTTTAACATGGCATATCCCGTTTTGTTGGTGGAAGAATCTCTCAGAATGAGTCTGAATAGAACCCCTGTCCTTCCTCATGTAATTCACAATTTTCCACATAAAGTTTTTAGACTAGCTTAATTTGAACCCATGACCTCAGTCGTGAGATGTAAGTGACCATTAGCCCATTAGATCACTCGGCCTCGGCCACAATCAATAATAAAAACAATTCATATAACTTATGGACTAATGAATATAATGCTTTTAAATGCATGATCATACTTTAATATTCAACATTATAAGGTCGTAGGTTCAAGTCCTGCTCGCTTAAACATTTTATGTGAGAAAGTTTCCAGTTACTTGCGGAAGGATGGTGGTTCTTCATTCTGAGGTCCTCGTCTACCAGTAAAACTGGATATGCCGTATTTAACCTGAAATGTGTTGAAAATGGCGTAAAACCCCATTCAAAAAAAAATATCAACATTATCATCGCTTACCTGTAGCACTGATTTAAGAATAAAATTTATAAGAAAAGAACCGAAAGTTGCTGTCATATTACTGTATGATGGCAATTATTCAGTACTTCTCATCACTAACCTGACATCATTGATGGAGCCAGCCCGGTCTCTGCGTCTTCCCCAAACCTTCAGTCCATTTGTAAGCAACACGATAAACTCTCCATTCTGTAAGCCAACTGCAATCATCTCACCATCAGGACTGAAAGTCACTGACCTGGCTTGTCCCACTGATAACTTGGCCACTAATGCCTGCAACAGTCACACAGTTACTTAAATAAAATACCTCATTTAGTGAAGGAAACCTTTTTATTTTCAGCCGGGCTCAATGCCAAAGGTATAGCCCTGCTTATGTCGTCGTGATCAAGCTTTGCAGTATTGTTGATCACCGCCAAAATGATCATACGCGACAGGGACTACTTTTCATTCCTCAACTTTGATTTTTTCATGTATTTAATATAAGCAGGCAGATACAAATCAAATAATAAAAACACATTGTGGACATTGTGTAATTTGTCATTTTTAAAAAATGTTGCATAAAATAAACCAACAGCTATGATAATTTCATTCAAATTAGGACGGCATATGAATATTTATCAAAGACCAGCTGTCAGTACTTTCAAGTAGTTTGATTTTATATTGGCTAGTTTACGAACCAAAATCACATTTATAAAAAAGTTCTTAAATGTCAAAGAAGGTTCTGACTAATAGTACTGCTAACAAATGGCATGATACCACATCCTGCCACACTATTCCAACAATGGAATGACCAGTCCTATAACTATACTCTAAATAATGAGCATCCAGCAAGGAAGCTACTAGTGCCCTTTTTTACCTAGCTGAGAATTAAACAAACAACTTTTTGAAAGTGATGGAGGATGCTTGACCTCTGAATCTTTGGTGTAGTATAAGAACTAGTCAAAAGATCTTTTAATGAATAATATTGTTTAACAATAAAAATCAGCCCAATACAATATATAATTACATGTATACCACTAGTAGTACTTTAATAATAATAAAACTTGCTAAGTGTAACACATACCTTCCTGGTGATATCCCAAATTCTTACAGTACCATCGTAGCTGGCAGTGATGAATTGTGGGATAGACGGGTGTCGGTCAAGTCCCCATACTTCCCCTTCCCCATGACCACCCACAAGCACCTGAATGACTCCATTCTTCTCTCCTATCTCTATCACATCATTGTCCTTGGTACCAACCAACAATTTACCCTGTAAATAAAGATAATTACCATTTAATGACAAAATTAAAATATTAAAGGGAATTTATCAAGATTTTCAAAATTTTAAAATAGGCTATAAATATTTTTTTCCAATATATCAAGCCTATATAAACTGTATATGCCAAAAGGATATCTATTTAAACATGCCAAAATAATACATTGAAAAGGGATTTCCTAACTCGGGTTATGTGCCAAGGTTAGACTTAAATAGATTTACCGCTTAAAATTGCAACATATTTTGTGATGTATTAAATGGGTCACTTATTTCATTTGGATTTTAATTTGATCTGTTTTGCACATTTACATGAAATAATTTTTTTTTTTTAAATGTTTTGCACATTTACATGAAATAATTTTTTTTTTTAAAAAAAAAAAATTTATTTAAGATATTCATAGCCTTTTTTCTTGATATTCTCCATTGAAGCAATACACACATGTTATGACAAAAACAATATCAAAATGATGGCAGTGACTGGTTTCGCTAATCCGCTAATGTGACTTCATCAGGTAAACAAATCTGATTACCAAATATAACCTACTTTTATTCTGCAAACAGACTTGACTACATCAGCCTTACTGCCATGCTCATGTAGAGGGAATGCTCGACATCTCTTCATCTCTTGATCCCACAGTTTCACTGGACCATTCTCTTTGGCTCTGTAATAAAACATAACAATATGTAACGTACACCTTTCACTTGTAGATTAACAATACCTCTTAGTGGATTTTGTCTAACTTTCCTGTACAGCAAATGGTTCAAAACTTAATCTAAAGAATTAAACTCAGATTCAAAGTATCACTATCTTTACGAAACTTGACTGCAAAGAAATACACATACAAAATGTGCTTTATAAAATTTGGTAATAAATTTCAATATCTTAGCTATGTTGGCAAGTCAATGTACATGTAGGAATGTATTTCTCTAGCAGAATAATATCTACATGTATCGTGAAATATGGGCTTATCTATTTTTAGAATAAAATACAATTGCAAAAAAGCACATTTTTATTTAAAATTTCTTGTAATACAGTCAAACCTGAGTTAAGGGTCACCTCTGCTGAAAAGCCACTTGTCTTAAGCAGCCATTTTCCCCCCATTTCTACGCTTTCAGAGCAAATTAACCTGTATTAAGCAACAACCTTTCTTGAAATGCCATTTTTGCACCTTTCTTTGACTGGCTGCTTAAGACAGGTTTGACTGTAAATGAAAAACAGACAATATTTACATCCTACAAATCTACAATAACTGTCCCAAATGTACATGTATAACTTACGGTAACTCCTTTCCCCCTGTTACAATGAGGCCATCCCTCAGTGTGGTGAAAATGGAGAAAACTGGACCAGTGTGTGCCCTCTGTACCAGACGGGTCAACGTTGTGTCCTTCCACACGTATACATCACCACTCATTGCACCGGTGTACGTCACATTATTCTGTAACATCGCATAGAAACCTGATACTTGTGCCATCATTTAGATAATAAATACTTATAATAAATCAGCACCGTTTTATGTTACAAACACTTACAAGAAATTAACTTGTCTGATCTTACAATACAGTTATTTTTACTTTCTTCAATTCTAATCTAACAACTCTAACTTAACTGGTGTCAATCATTTGGAGAAAACAATCACATTTCAAGGATCGAGATAAGCGCCATCCTATGTACACTCCTATATATCTTCAACTTGCTTAACCTCAGAACCACGGGTACCATCACGTTAACTGCCCTATATTGTAGTTGGTGCTAACAAAAGATTTGTTTTGTTTAATTATTGAACATCACTTTATTTTGGCATCGAAATCTAAGAGACGATTGGTTAATCTAACCACTACTTTCTAGGGTCCTAGAAGGTTAACCAGTAAATCGAGCACACCTGTCTCTGCAAGTAACTGATGACTGACTTTCCCACTTGAATCAGCACTGAGAGATGAATGACAATGAGATGCAATATTGTATATCAATAATCATAGACTAGCTGGGCATGGATTCGACCTTGCAACCCTTTGATTGATAATCAGACTTGCTACTGACTGAGCTAATCTGGGGCATAATATTTCATTCTATAAAACACAATGCTGCAGACGAAAATGGGTTACCCTATACAGATTTAAAGTCAGATATATGTTAAGAATTGAGAAATAACCCTAAATATCTGTGATGCTTCCACCCTTATTTAAGAACAAGAGACGTAGAAATTCCCCGAAAACCATGTTTTTCAAACATTTTAGCTATTCTGTAACTTACATGTAGTTCAAGGATGACGAAATCAGGTTAAAATATGTTATGTAGGATTAAAACAATGATAAACAAAGAACATTATTGCATGTAAACAACCACAAATAAAACAACACATTTGCATGCAAAGAAGGATAAACAAAACAACTTAATAACAGGCAAAACATGTACAATTTATAAACAAAGCAACAGAACTGCATGCAAAAAACTTAATATGGACCTGTACATTTCTCTAAAAAATCATTTGTATTTTTTATAATATTTTTTGCCTCATGGCTATCAACTGAGCACGGGTACCACAAACCATTTTCAAGATAAAAATGTGCATGTTAATGGTAATGGAGTTACATCAATCCAAACTTTTTTAGTATCTTCATCAAAATAACAAAAGAAAAAGATTATTTTTACTTTACCGCTAGAAAAATTGTATAAGTTTGGTTGCGGAAACAATCAATTTGAGCATTTTTGACTAATTAAAGGGCCATAACTCTGAAGATAATGGTCAGAATTGGCTGGTTATTGAACATGGTTCAGATTTTATAGAGATACACACTTTGTGTATGTTCACTTCAGTTCAGACAAAGAATACTCTAGTTATTGTACGGAAACGGTAAATTTTAGCATTTTTGACTAATTAAAGGGCCATAACTCTAAAAATAATTGTCTGAATTGGCTGGTTATTGAACGTGGCCTAGATTTTATAGAGATCTACACTTTGTGTAAGTTTGCTTCAGTTCTGATAAAGAATACTTTAGTTATTGAGTGGTAAGGCAATTTTAGCATTTTTAACTAATTAAAGGGTCACAACTCTGAAGATAATGGTCCGTATTGGCTGGTTATCAAACTTTGCCTAGATTTTATAAAGGTTCACACTTTGTGTAATTTTGATTCAGTTCTGTCGATAAATACTCTAGTTATTGAACGGAAACGAAAAACTTCACGCTGTCCATCCGCTCACGCCAATCTAATAACCAGGTTTTCAACTTTGAAAAACCTGGTTAATAATTTCATACGGATGTGTTTATACATGCTGGAATTTATCAGTGGAATGTCACTATGAAGCAGATGTAGTTCTACATACCAGAGTCTAATGACGATGGTCATTGACAGCCATGCGCAGACCGGGTATACACTTGATGTGACAGGAGAGGACTAGCCAACACAATTAACACTACCTGTTATAATATTTGTACTTTTTCCTCATTTTTACATGTAAATGTAATTAGAGAATAAATGTAATTGTTGTTGTTGTTGTTGTATACGAATGGTACCATTGATGTTGGCAATTAACAGCAAATCAAGAGTTAAACAATGCAAACTGTCCATGATATTTATTTTGGTATCAAAAAGGGGGCTTGTTCAAAAAATCCAGTACATGTCAATAATGTTTTAAATTTCAATTACAATACAGTCATGTACTTAAATAAAGGTTATATGTCTCTGACATAACTAAACTAACTATTAACATGAAGATACATTGGTACCCGACAGTACAGAGCAAAAACAAAGACAAATCAGAAGACAAAGTTTAATTAATTTGTAGAATATAGATTAAATATGTTGTTATATAAATAACAAGTTATAGATCTGAAGCCAGTTTCACTAAACACCTCAAACTGAGATTTTCCTCAACTCAAAAAATTCAATTTCTCTAAATGATTACTTGAACTCATTATGCATTAAATGACTGCAAAGAAATGAAGGCACAACAAATATTTACTCATTGGTACAGTATAAAATGCAAAATGATAAAGTTAAACTGAGGTTATAGCCTATCATCAATTTGAGTTGAGAAAAACTAGTCAATGATGTTTAGTGAAACAGTGGCCTGGTTGGAAAAAAATTTAAATGACAACTACAATTTATGTAAGCCAGATTTTTTTGTATAAATGTACATAAATTACAAAGAAAAAGAGCATAAAAAGTGAAAACTCACAGCTCCAAATCCAATAGACAGCATGGTCTGTAGTTTTTGTATATCGGTACCCAGTCCAGCATCTGTCAGGATCCCTCTCTTGCCTACTAACTGGTTCCCCGCTACAGTCCAAAACTTGACATGCTTCACACCAACTGTTACAAACTGGCTATCAGAGTCTGGCCGGAACTCGGCATGGAAGATTCTTTGGTTGTGTCCAACGGCACTGGCCAACATGGCACCTGGCAAGTAACATCATTCTTACATTAATAATTGGTTGTTTTCATTTATTTTACCAAAACATTTTGCTTTAAGCAAATCTGAAGAGTACCAAGCTTTGAATGTAAGATATACACTTGTAGGATATTTCAATGAATTCAAATTTCTCACATCGCAAAAGTTATATGATAATATAGGAATCTTACATGGGTTTGAGGTTTGGATAGAAAATTTCGTCTTGTGGGATAACAGTGTTGGCAGTAACAAAGTTCTGCTGAGTTCCCGAGAACACATTTATCCCAATAGACAAAACTTTTATCCAAACCGAAAAAAGCAGTAAATGATTCTTTTTCTTGCATACCAAACACATAGAATGATATATTTAAATCAATTCATCATTCTATTTTGCCACAATCGCTTTTAAGACATATATTTTTATACATCACATCAGAGACGGTAACAAAGTCTTTGCGCAAGCATTTTTTTCTCAGCTCTAGTGCGATACAGAAATATCCAGCTCCAGTAAAAATGCAGATATTCTTACCCGGCGTGCAAGAAAATATGATATACATATGCTATATGCTATAAAATATTATTTTCTAAATGTTTTATAGTGATATTAACTTGATATGATTTAAAAGCAATATTCAAATTTTTAAAATAACATGAATTACATGAACATGTACTGGTAAATCTTTCCACAGTCAAAACTATAAAGTATTTCTGGACGGAAGAGATTATCATGAGAATAAGCAGAACTTTCTTACCTTCCTGCCACTTCCACACTGTTATATTATGCTCTAGACCAACAGAAACAACGTATTTTCCAGTGCAAGAGAAATCCACCGAACAGACACCTTTAGAGTGCTCTCCCTTCAAGATAGATAGTGTTTCCTTGGTTGCAGCATTCCAGATATGTACAGTGGGAGGGTTGCCAATCTGTCCCGTAGCAACGATGCTTTTAAATTTTGGATGTTGGTTGACAGAGAGGCATATGATGTCATCTGTGTGCTTAAGATAAAAGGACTGTGCTCCTGAAAGTACAAAGAGTGATGTGATGATACCATTTATCATATAATTTACTGTGAACGTGTGTGATAAGTTCATGACATATTTTTTATGTTAACCTAGTGTATTATTTGTCTATTATCTACGTGTCATGTGTTGCATTTATTATTTGAATTTGTATGTAATGAGAAACATTATATGTTTAAATTACTGAATAAAATTATTTGAATCTTGAAATCTTGTAATATTGACTAGTAACTATTGATTCACCACTATTTTCTGATTAGCTCAGCGATAAGCATGTCTGACTATCAATTCAGGGGTCATGAGTTCAAATCCCAACCCGGCCACAATCTCCATGATGGCTGATACACAACATTGCATACCAAGACATAGTGGTTATGTTAACTGATTGTCTGTTAGCCCTTGATGGCATAAAAGCGACACTAAGTATTCAAACAATCACTACATTCAATCATACATAATATGCCAAACTACTTTGTGAGTTGCTGAAACACCCAAATGATGGTGATTTGTCTTGGTAAAATTACACTATTTTGAGTTGTAACGCCATAAGATGAATGTGCCAATTTTTTTCTCATTTTCAATTATGTCATAAATAGAATGTTACATTTAAGAAAACATCTCAGAATAGAATGATAATCTCTGAAAATAAGGCATATAATGTATTTGCATAAAGTCAATTACCAATTTGTTCAGTGTTTAAATGGAAACAAACCTGTGGAAAGATTCTTAACAATGCCAGCCCCTGCTGCATGGAAAATGATATCTGCTCCGTCATTGACATAGTGAAGGTTGTTCCGCGAGTCAAACCCTCGGTAACCATGAATATAGTCAAGTTGAAGATCCTGTGGTTAAATGAATTTAATTAATTGACTAATCTTACACATTAAGAGACATGTATATCTGTAATAACAACCTATCTGCAACCCAAAATAATAAAAAACTTTTATGTTTCATCTGTTATCTCATAATACATGTACAAAAAAAAATTACAGACAGATAAGCTGTTTTAAAAATGCCTTTAGAGAGAACGGTCAAGTAAAAAACCAGATTTGTGGAGAGCATGGTCCTGTGGTAGAGCATCACAACCAGGATCCGAGGGTCGGGAGTTCAATCCTCCCGAATAGCTACATGTACGTGTGGTGTCCTTGAGCAGGACACTTATTCAACATATGCTTAGTACTGGTTGTACCAAGGAAGATTTTGAGCATGACTTGTATAAGTTGTTATAACTTGTTTCACAATTGAAGTAAAATAAACAAGTTTAAAATAAACCCAGATTATATAAAAAAGAACATTTCTTGGTAGAAACAGCTTGTACATGTAGTAGAAAAAATGGTCCATTGTTTTAGACATCTTACCGACACTTGTGTCATTTTCTTTCTCTTGCCTCCACTTGTAGTTGGAACATCTGCTCTCTTCACCTTGGGAGGTTCTGGAGCATTCCTGCTTACACTTGGTCTATAATACACAATACAGTATATAAACTGTTAGGATACATGCATAAACAATAAACAAATAAACAAAACATTGTATTTTTAACTTGAAAGGCATTGAAAAATGTGTATGTATAAATCATATGCTTGTGGTAATTCTGACAATCTGTTGAGAACTTAAGAAAAGTTCAATTCAATATTTAAGTATTTAACCCGACACAAGAGTGGCTATCACTCCACCCACTGGCCGTGTGGCATTGTTTGTCCAAGTCAATACAATGTAATTATATAAATTAATGTAATGTTCACTTAGATACTGTTTGCTTGTCCAAGAAAAAGGCGGACCCAAAAACAATATCAATCTATGATTGGATTACTTATTTGTTTGATAGACAGTCTGCATCAGGTCAACTGTTCTACACAGAAATTATTGCTCAAATTTACTTACTTGTGCACAGCAGACACCTCCTGTAGATGAGGTCGAACTCCATCTTTCTCCTGTATTGGGTTCACATATATCTTCTTGCTGTAATCCATATTCTTTTCCCTAGCTACATCACTGTCATAACCTGGCATTAAATAAAACATGGGATAAACCTCATCAAATTTAAATGATGGAAATTATATCGTTGAGAACCAAAACTATGTGCCATTTTTGTTTATCTTCATTTTCAAAAGAAAAATTAGTGTTATTAATAGAATAAGGCTGCAATACATCATAAATAATTGTGATTACACTGATGGATTGAATTATTAAAAAATCTACTCATTTATCTTATTGTGTTAAAACAATAAATCTATTTATTACATAATTATTTTCTCAGATTAAATTATATCACATTGTATTCGATCATTTAGATTCAATTTCAAATCACCTATATATATATTAACAAAGCAATCATATTCTATAACAGCAAACTGACTAAGAGCCATAATTTATACTACATAAATAATTTGTAGTATATAATCTATGTTTTGGGACGAAATTATCGCATTTACCCTATGTATTGGGACAGTAAAAAAAAAATATTTTTTAAAATAATGTGTATTGGGACAGTAAAAAATTTAATTATTTTTTTGTTGTTCCAATATATAGGGTAAATATGGTAATTATATGCAAATGTGTATAAAATACAAATGACAGTTTTTAAACATCTGCCCAAAATGTTCATGATTGTGTTTCTTTAGCAAACATATTTAATGAAATATTAAAATGATATATTAAAGTTAATATTTATTTTTTAAATGGGGTTTAATATCATTTTTAACACATTTCAGGCTATATATGGCATTTCCAGTTTTATTGGTGGAGGAAAACCTCAGAATGAATCTGAGAAGAACCACCATCCTTCCGCAAGTAACTGGTAAACTTTCTCACATAAAGGAGCAAGTGGGACTTTAAGCTACAACCTTAACGGTGAGAGACAAGTCATCTTGAGATGGTGGCTTAGACCACCCAGCCAGGGAGGTCCCTCTTTGTCTTGGATAAAACTCTTTAACTTTAAAATATTTCAGAATCTTTTTTACCACGGCAGCAAGATTCTTGCATAAAAAGTCCTATGTAATTTGGTTTGAAATATTTTCAAAATGGTTTATAGCTGGTTTAAAGACAGAATTTTCTATCTGCAATGAAAAAGCAATTTAAGATTATTTTCCTTGCATACTAAACACATTGAATATTTATCTAAATTATAATTTTTTTAAGACGTCAAATTAAAAATATTACATCATATGTTCCAATATGTCATGTCATAAATTGTTCCAACATCACTGAATTGTAGAATGAGCGAGTGGAGGAGATGTTAGATAAAATTCTGTACCTGATAAAAATATGCGGAAATCCTTGTCTGATATGCCAAAATAAAGTATCTCACCTCCTTCCTCCTCAGAATCTGTATCAGAGTCATCACTGTCACCACATGCTGTCAACTTTGTCTTAGATGACACGTGTGTCCACACCATGACAGATGTGTCAGCACCACCTGTTGTCACCAACTTCTTGTCACCATTGGTGAAGCGTGCATTAGTTACATGTGCACTATGGCCTACATACTTCTTGTGCTTTGCAAATTTTCCCTGAAATGTTGGGTTGAATAATGTTTAATAGAGAAAAAAGAAATTGTACTATCAGTTTAATAATTATTTAATTGATTTCACTGACAAAATCCATTTAGAGGATAGTTCCATGTCTGGTCAGCCTGGTGTCAGTATAATGTGAATATCATAATCAATATCATAACATGTGTCTGCGGCATGATACTTCAGTGTGGCAGCCCTCAGAATACTGTCTCAAGGAGACACTATTGTGAAATGACCCAAAAATCATTGAAAGCAATGCTTATCACCATACAACTTCACTTATAAATTCAAAATATTTCCATCCTGAATGACATACATGTAGAGCAGTAACTAATAAATTAATTTTGGAACCTTTGAAATGAACATCAGTTATTAGGTAATTAATTATAACTGCATGAAATTTTAGCCTTGCAATATTTACCTTTGCAGGGTAATTGAATAGTTTCACAAATCCAAAGTCATCTCCTGTGGCAATTACAGAATGATCACTGGTGGTACACGTGGTGTTTATGTCTGTGACATCACATTTTGGTGGCCAAAGTCCGTCACATGTGACCCCCAGGACGGACGTCCAACTGTGCCAGTTAAATCTTTCAATCTCTTGATTCTTCAGTGTTATTCTTTTCCCCCTTGGAGCCTCAAAAAACAACTGCTCTTTGGCCCCAGAGTTGACCATTAAAACTTTCCCTTTAAACAATAAAGTTGAAAATTAACACCGGAAATAACAATTCCACTAAGTTACGCAGGAAGACAATCACAATAACATAGCTATATATTAATTCTGCTTCTAACTTTCTATTACATGTACATGTAAAAAGTGTTTGTTTGTTATAGTGTCACCCCTATTGAAAGGGCCAGCCACAATGGGCTTATGTGACACCTTTATGCTGTACACAGTTACTTCCTGAAAGCTATCCATGCCAAGTGTCAGGCTGTTAAGATATTCAGTACCTCTCAATTTTACTACTGGTAGATTCTGGGTGAGCAACTGGCCACATAAGAAAAAAACCCAAGTGATCCCATCGGGATTCAAACCTTCAACCTCCTGCTTTCGAGGTGAATATCTTAACCATTAGACCACGGAAGACGGTCTTGTATGTGACATGTGTATATCTTACAGTACCACCAATGCATCTTCCCCTGTCCCCTATTATCATAGAAATTTAACATTAAATCAATCAATCCAACACAAGAACGACTATTGCTCCACCCACTGGCATATGGTATTGTTTGTGCAAAGAAATACTTTGTAATGTTTATCTAAACACAGTTTATTTGTGTTAGGAAAATAGCAATGTAGCAACCAATATCAATCACTAATTGGATTATCGACTTGTTTGATTGACAGCCCTCATCAACTGGTCATGTGACATTATTACTAAACCTGACCCACCTGTCCAAGTAATATGATGTAGTGTTAACTAAGACATCATCAGCTTGTCTCAGAAAAATGGTGGCACATGAACCAATAATGATCGCTGATTGGATTATAGACATGTTTGATTGACAACCCTCATCAACCGGTCATCTGACGATATTACTAAACCTGACCCACCTGTCCAAGTAATATGATGTAGTGTTAACTTAGACATCATCAGCTTGTCTCAGGAAAATGGTGGCACATGAACCAATAATGATCGCTGATTGGATTATCAGCTTGTTTGATTGACAGCCCGCGTCATGTCAATTAAAGCAATTTCTAAACTTTTAATTTTGTGACAACTCAATTGTTTGCTTAACTCCTTAGGGTAACACTTACACTGTTGTACAGGTGAAAGGCAGCTGGGGATCTCAGTTTAACAATCCTGCTGTGTATACATGTGTATAATGCAAAATAATGAAATATGTAAACTATACCTTGTTTATCCCAGTCTATGTGAGTGATGTAGCTGGAAGCTCCCTTACATGTCCCTACACGTTTTTGTCCTAGCACACTGTAGATGTCCACAAAATTGTCATGGGAGGCTACTGCTAGATATTTGCCAGTATCTGAAATAATAATTACATTGAACAATACACTGGAGTATTGCAAACAATACATAAATGTAAGTCTCCTACTGGTGTACAAGTAGAACTTTGTTAACATACATGTACTTGGGACCTGCATTATCTCCTTGTTGCCCTCTATCCACATGCTAAGTTTCGCAAATGTAGCTTGGATACTTTTTGTGTTACCACAGGATCCAGGTTGTATATAGTAATTTTACTAATTTTGTTGCCATAGCAACCACACTTATTGTCAGACTGAAAAAAACAGACCTGCATTATCTCCTTATTCACTTCTATCCACATGCAAATTTTCCAAAACCTACTTGTAATTTGAATACTTTTTAGTAATCTTTCCTGACAGGTGTATGCCAAACAGAGGGTGACAATAACTGCATATTGACCTAACATGAGTTTGCATGTGCTGTCTCAATTTGAAAATGTTAAGTTCTGAAGTTTACACACTTTAATATAAATAGATGGCATCCACCATGGCCAAGTGGTCTATGGCACTGTTGACAAATGGCAACTTAGCTCAGAGGTCATCAGTTCGAACCTACATGTAGCTCGGTCAATAACTTATGTGAGAAAGTTTGTCAGTTTCTTGTGGAAGGACAGTGCAGTGTTTCTACTCAGATTCATTCTGAGTTCTTCTTCCACCAAAAAAAACAGGATATGCCACCCATATACATGTATAACATGTCACATGTTGGTAATGGCATTAAACCCCATTTAAAACATACACATATAATTACATATTAATGTCTTTTCCCATTTATATCTAGAAAATTTACTACATGTATTTCTATAGGCATGCCATCTGTTGTCATTAAAAGAACTCCTCCTGGTTACATACAATTATGTAGTAGCTGATGTTGGTAGAATTCATGATTGTATATTGTAACACATTTATTAGGTAATCATGGTTAGCTTCAACCGTTTCATGTACAGTGCCTTTACAATCTTTATCTATTTAACGATACTGCAACACCCCTTCACGAGGATTATGTGCAGATCTGCACGTCTTTGCAATGTTAGTAGAATAAAAGTAAAAGAACCTGATATGAAAGGAGAATAAAAGATGGCATGGTTATTTTGTTAAAGTCTGATGAAGACACGGTGAAGTTTATTATAACCTGGAGAGAATTTGATATCGGCGATCTCCTCTTTACGGTGATGTAGAGAAAGAACTTCATTCATCTTGTCAGAGTCGACCACAGTGAAACTACCTGAAAGTTACAAAATGTAAAACTGGGTGCATGTAATATTCAAAGTAAAATGTTAAAAAAACTTTTAAAGGGTTCAGAGTGTCAGACAGAAGTTTTGGCCTCCTGTGTGAAGATCTTTTACAATCTCAAAGAAAAGAATGTGGAGTGCATAGTCCAGTGGTAGAGCATCAAACCCAGCAATGGAGGTTTGTGGGTTTGATCATCCCCCACAGCTTTGTGTGGTGTCATTAATCAAGACACATTTTCCACATATGCTTGGTACTGGTTCTACCTAGGAAGACCCTGAGCAGGATTTGGATAAGTTATTTAAACTTGTTTCACACTCAAGGTAAAATAAATAAACTTACACTATAAAAAGATATGCCTTACAAAGTGAAATATAAATAATTACATGTCCCAAAGTTTTAACAAGCCTATGGCCAAGTTATTCTCATGAATACATTAGAAATTCTAATGTTTCTAATTATTTAGTATTACATGTTAAGTATTGTATTTACACATAAGGTAAATAGTAGTTACACACATTTGTTCACATTTATAATTATTATGTGGCATACTTTTGTCTTTTCTTTGTTAATAGAATGACATTGCGTAAACGTATCATAACTGAATGACATTGCGTAAACGTAGAATAACCGAATGACATTGCGTAAACTTATCATAACCAAATGACATTGCATAAACGTATCATAACCAAATGACATTGCGTAAACATATCATTTGTATCTTTATGTTTTGCATAGTTTTCTTTTACATAAAAAATAGAAATGTTGCTCAAGAAAAAAAAACGTATCATAACCAAATGACATTACGTAAACGTATCATAACCGAATGACATTGCATAAACGTATCATTTGTATCTTTATGTTTTCATAGTTTTCTTTTACATAAAAAAATAGAAATGTTGGTCAAGAAAAAAATTTAATGTTTCTATTATACTACAAAAGTAGGGTGTTTGTTTATTATAGTGTCATCCCTATTAGACGGCCAGCCACACTGGGCTTATGAGACATCTTTATGCTGTAAACAGTTACATCCCAAAAGCTATCCTTGCCAGGCATCAGGTTGTTAGTCATTCAGTACCCCTCAATTTAACTACATGTAGCTTGAAATGTTTATATAGTGAGTCAAGAAACAAGCATTTAAAAATTCAGACTCACCATCTCTTAGTCCAACAGCAAGGAATTTTCCATCAGG
The DNA here is from genome assembly GCA_029582155.1 of Panopea generosa. Lineage (NCBI taxonomy): Eukaryota > Metazoa > Mollusca > Bivalvia > Adapedonta > Hiatellidae > Panopea > Panopea generosa. The sequence goes on from CM055897.1 coordinate 19,466,242, forward strand.
TGAAAAATCCACACACCTGGCAGCCTGTTTCAGTAACTTAAAATTGACCATTTTATGACCTTCAGAGATGTCCCACACACGGAGGGTCTTGTCATCACTGACTGTAACACAGAAATCCTTGGTAGGGTGTGCCCCGAGTCCCCAAACCTCACCTTCAAGATGACCCTGCAGAAACATAAGATCCAAAATGAACCCAAAGTACTACCACATACAAATAAATATGTATACCGCACATTCAAATTCATATGCTGATTTGAATCCTGGTTAATTCAGCTCCGATGTCCTTTTTATTTGAACACTGGTAGAATAACCTTTCTCCTTCTCAGTTATAAAGGGGATCTGTTGCATGGATATATTTTGTTTTTTTAAGCTCAGTTACAGCAACATATAATCAGGGCTTTCCCCAGAAACTAATTAAGGCGTACATGTAAGGGCATTTTTCGCGTGACAAAAGAATTTAACATTTTCAACCACCACCTTATTAAACATGTGATAAATGCGTTAGTAGCCATTACACTTTTTAATCATTACCAATTCTTCCTTAATCATTACTATCAATACTAATTTGTTAATTAATTATCCCATTTGACAGAAATCATCTGCTGTTAGGTGTTTGCATACTGTATAAAATGTTAATCTAAGTCAATTAAATGCTTGACTGGTCAGTTGTTTCTCCCTCCAGTCTTTCGCTAGCCCAAGGTACATTCAGAAGTTATTGATGGAACTCAGACACATGAAAGGACATTATTAACAAATGGATATTAAAACAGCCACAAAATTATTTTCAACTGTTTTCCAACCATCCAAAAAATTTAATAACCCTAAACTCTAGCCACTTATGGACCAACAGGGGTATCATTCAATGCCCCTTCACTAGTCTTCAAATGGCAGAAGCATGATAAACAAATATTAACCTGTGTGAGCAGTGTGACAGGACCAGCTTTGTCCACCTCTAGTATTTCACCGTTTCTTGTTCCCACTAATATTTTACCATGTCCAAGAACTATGGCCCTCACAGCGGGAGAGTCGCGTAGAAGCATGCCTTTGCTCTGGGGTGACAGAGACTCTTGTTTAATTGCATACGTCTTCAGACATCTCTCAAACTGATCATCCCATAAACCAATAACTCCATCTTTACCTCCAGTGACAAACCCCTGTGTAAAAAAGGTAACTGTTTTTTAAAAAAGAGTCAAAATTTTCATTTAAATGTATTCATACATGATTGTAATAATAAATGAAATATTTTTAATTTTTAAGAAAACACAAAAACATGTACCTGGACCTTAATTCATCAATAATTTAAGTCAGATTTAGACTCGGACTCAAAATGTTTAAGATTCAAATAACATCTAGTAAACAAGCAAATTACTATATATATTACCAGAAGCAAGCAGTAACTGTTGTAATGTAACTATTATTAAACATTAAATGGTACAGGATCACAGTTTTACCCTTAACTGTACATTACAGGGTTTTACCAAAATGTTAGAATTTGATTCTGAGTGTGATTCAATCTTTATCCAACTGATAAAAAGGTGGTTACAAATTAATCAGATATTTTAACTGTTAATTACTCATAGTTGTAAACTATGAAATCAATCCGGTGTGAGTAAACCATTTTTCTGTAACTTTATATTGTGAACATTATCAATCATTTGATGTATAATTGTTACACCACTCACAAAAAGTGGTGTGGTAGTGTCATGGATAGATTGTTGCCGATCATGGCAGATATTGTGGATTCGATCCCCAGTTTGACCTGATGCCACTCAAAAAAAACAACAACAACACTCAATCAGTACTGGTTCTATCAAGGAAGTAAACATGAAAGTGGTTTATATAAGCTTCAAACTTTCTTTGCAATTGAGCATTAAAACATGACTTTACTGTGTTTGTCCAGCATCAAAAGATACTCTTTTGTTGCAATGTATTGTGGTAGCATACCTTGTATTAAGGGTCTGTTAGTACAATGTGTGGTCTGTTATTTTTAACTGCACTATTCCCTGAATAGATGAGTTTTTGTGATAGCATACCTTGTATTAAAGGTCTGTTAGTACAATGTTTGATCTGTTATTTTTAACAGGACTATTCCATGAATAGGGGAGTTTTTGTACTCACGTCAGCATCCCACCTGCATTAAGGTTTTGGTGCAAGTTGTTAATTAGGGTGCATTGCTTGCAGTTACATGTATATGCATGAAACTCGGCATAAGTGGGCAAGCTTATACTCTGAGGCAGTATGTGACATATCGGGCTCCTAAATTCAAAGTCATACTGCAGGGTGAAAAGGTCCTTCTTTGTCTTATGAAAAGTTATGGTGCAAGTTGTTCACATGTGTGCGTTGCTTGCATTTATATGGCTGGAACTTGGTAAAAGTGTGCATGCTTATACTCTGAAGCATTACATATAAGTACCATATTGGGCTCCAAATTAGTAATTTAACATAAACTAACATCACACATATTACAAGTACCTTGTCAAGAGAATGCATAGCAAACAGTGGCCCTTCGTGAGCTTTTACAGTCTTCTGGAGTGTGGTGCCAGACCAGACAAACACGTTACCATCACTACCCCCGGAGTACATAACGTCCGCCGTCTTGCCGAACGCCAGACACAACATGTCACAGCTCTTGGAAACATTCCCTAATGTGCCTCTACTCGATGTGAAACCGCCACCTGACAGAATAAAACAAATATAAATTATCAGTACATCAAGTGTTAAAATTTAAAAGTATTGTACCATTTAAATAAGAGTTTTAAAATGCTTCAATGTGTGTCTTATTCATTGAGATATGTATTTTACAACCTGAGGTATCTCTGCTTTTGACAAAAAACAGGATTTTCCTGGGCTATTTCAATAAAACAAGGATACCAAGTGCTGGAATATTCTAAATTCAAATGTATACCCAACACTGATTCTTTTTATTTTATCCTATCACCTGTCATTATTAAACATAATAAAGGGGTGACCAAATAAATTTAGATTTATTAGGCAGGTAACCAAATAAGCTTCAATTTCAGATAATTTGGGATTTCTTTGTGAAAATGTTAGTGTCTCAGATATTGCGAGTGAAACTGACACATTGATGGAACTATAAACAACTTAAATTATGATATGAAGACATTTTTTTTCAAATCAAGACATTTTTCACGATGAATATGTTATAAAAACAAATATCATTTTCTTTAGTTTAATCATTTATTAAAATACATAACAAATAAACAGACTTGATTGTTGTTGTTTTTTATTAGAAGTTTAATTCTGCTGTCTCAATATGTTCTACATAAAATAAGATCTAGGATTTCAATGTTAAAATATAATCCACAGTGAAAAATTTTTGCTCATCAAAATGCACATAAACTGGTGGGTTGACTAGCTCATGTTTTTTATAAAGAAAATGCAGTGACAACCCTCTGTTTTTTTAAAAAAATAAGTCCCTAAATGCTCCATCTGTTAAAATCCAATAAAAGTCTCTTTTTTTATACCAGTGAATGCAGTGATGTCTCATTGCCAAATAACATATGACTATTTTTTATCACAAACATTTTTTACCATCACTAAAAAAGGGGCACAACTGTGAAGTGAGACCTAAAACTTACTGGCATCTCACAGAGTCATTGCTGATACATTTCTGTGGTCTCCATTAAGCCAGACTTAGAATGACTAAAATAAAAATTGAAAACAATAGATTTTGCTTTTCCCTTTGTTTTAAATGAATTTATGTAAATGTAAAATGTTAAAAAAAGATTGGTTTCCGTAGAGATTCAAGAATAATGTCATAAAATAACACCTTTATAATAAGGGAGTTCTGTAAAGATTCAAGCATACATGTACCTGTTTGTGACCAGAACTTAATGTGTTTTACACCGACTGTAATAAGCTTGTTGCCATCAAATGGATTCCACTTCACAACAAATATCTTGTCTTTGTGACCCCTTAAACGAAAGTATAAAAATCAAATTGTTATTTGAACAACAAATATAAAATTTCCAAATAACTGACTATATTGCCAGGCCATTAGATATTAAACAGAAACTAGAAAAAAGAAATTACCAGGACAATTAAAAAATATATAATCCACAGCTTTGCATTAGTTTTATGACCCATTCTTTATCACAGAAAGCCTGAGTCCGATTTGCTCTGTCGGTAGCGCATCTGAATATCAATACAGGAGTCATGAGTTTGATTTCTCGTAAAGTGACCTTCTCCAGGAGGATTGATATACATGTATGACATTGCATCTCAGTATTGTTCGTCTCCCACAACCGATTCAAGTTGGCAAGTTGATTTTTAAACTTTTTTTTTTTTTACTTCAATTGTGAAACAAGTTCTTACAACATAGACAAATCACACTCTAAGTCTTCCTGGGTAGTACCAGTACTAAGCATACATGTATGTGGAAAAAAAGTGTCTTGCTCAAGGACACCACACATAACTGTGATGGAGGATCAAACCCACGACCCTCTAATCATGGGTTCGGTGCTCTACCACTAGACCATGCGCTGGAAAATTATCATTTACTTATGTACTACAGTCAAATACTAAGTACATTCTGAGTAAGAGTTAATGTGAATTCAATTGAATTTGTACCATGATAATGTGCATGTATATATATTGCCCCTTAAGTATATTATAATGTGGAAAACGCTCATTTCACATTTTAACATTGTGTATATTATTCCTGTATGCTTTTAATCATAAAGTTCAAGTAAAGGTCAGAATAAAATAACATGTATACAACATACATTGTATTACATGTATTACATATTTTTTTCTTTCTAAAACATGCATCTGATATTGGTTTATGACTTTAATTTCAAATCTGTAAACAGCTTTCATTTAATAAATCCAAATTAAACAATCATCTTAGAGTCAGTCCCTCCAGTTAAGGTCATCAATCCTCTAAGTACAGGACTTACCGTGTAGTTGCCAGTTTCTCACCTCTCCTCCAGTCCCACACAACGATAGAGTGGTTGTCATCCAACCCAACAGATACCAGCTTCTTGCCATCACCTAAAGTACAAACAATTAATAATAACAGTTAAGATATTATAAAGGTCATCTCAAATGTTTTAAAGTTAAAGAGTTTTATCCAAGATGAAGACCGCGGCCTGGTCTAGTGGTAGAGCGTCCGCCTCGCATGCGGAAGGTTGTGGGTTCGATCCCCGGCCAGGTCATTACCAAAGACTTTAAAAATGGTACTAGAAGCTCCCTCGCTTGACGCTCAGCATTTAGAGGAGAGTTCTAGGTCTGGTCGGCCCTATGTCAGTATAATGTGACTGGGTGGGATATCATACCATGTGTCTGCGGCATGATACTCCAGTGTGACAGCGCTCAGAATACTGTCTCAAGTAGACACCGTCGCGATATGACTGAAAAATTGTTGAAAGCGACGCTAAACACCATACAACCAACCAACCATTATCCAAGATGAAGATAAAGCGGGTCCATTTTGGCTGGATGGACTAACGCACCATCTCAAGATCATTTATCTCTCACCTCTAAGGTTGTAGGTTTGAGTCCTGCTTGCTCCAAAGACTTTATGAGAAAGTTTGCCAGTTACTTGTGGAAGGACGGTGGTTCTACTCAGATTCATTCTGAGGTCTTCTTCCGCCAATAAAACTGGATATGCCATATATAACCAGAAATGTGGCATTAAACCCCATTAAAATTTTTTTTTTAAAAATCCAAGACAATTATAATGATTTGGTCTCTTCAGAGGGATCCCAGATGTGAACATTTGGTTGGACCTATGCAATAACTACCTGTTCTGACTTACTAGCTTGACCCCTGAAATACATATAAGCTGGATATCTGACTTTCAACTGAATCTCTGTAATCTGTTGTCCATCTAAACTTTTAGCTGATTCCCTGCAATCAACCTGCATTTCTAGCCAGCAATTGTAATCAACCAGCCATCTTATTTCTAACTGAATTATAGCAATAAGCTTTCCCTTTACATGTTAAAACTTAAAATGCCGCACACATTTGGTAATATGAACTTGTTACTGTCAATGACCTGTGATGATGCTGCCATCTGAATTTTGTGATGCTTCAATGAATTATACCATACCTGAGAAGTCAACAGCGCACACGCCTCTCTCATGGTGACCTTTTAACACCGAGACAGTCTTCAGGGTCTCGGCATCCCAAACATTGACAGACGGATCACGTCCAACCTGAAATGCAAAAGTATATGGAAATTGATGCTGTGCGTTTCCCTAAAGCAGTTTTGAAATTTACTAAAGACTCAAACATCTTTTAGTCTCCCAGAACCTGACATCTCCTGAATCACCTCTATTAATCCCCAATGAAGCTATATACATTTAAAACCTTAAATCAAAGAAAAGCATCCAGATGTAGTCTGTAGTATTGATCCAGCTCTTTCAATTGGGTCCGTAAAATAGCAATGTTGGGAAAGCCATATTTGAGCACACTGGTTGGTCAGTTGATTCAACTGAAAGTTTGAATGATGTCATAGTTTAGTTAGCTTTCCATTGCTATGAATTGTGGGACATGCATAGAATCCCTACTATTTTATTGGGGGTTAATAGACCTAATTCGATAGATATCAGGTTCTGGGATGAACTTATCCAGATGATCTGATTTTGGACTGGTCCAGAAAAAAACTACAGTACATTTAGTTTCATAGATATTTATTATAGAATATCTGCATATTGAGTGCATAACCAGTTAAATTTTTTAAGTGTTTCAGTAAAACTTAAAAGACAAAAGATGCTGGTGAAACAAAAACCTGGCTTCTGTTTCACCAACACATTAAAGTATATACTAAAATACTTAAAATTTAATCTAAAAATAGCAGTTAAATGATCATGATTGTAGACTGGTTCCAGTAAAAATACATATGATTTCTTTGATATTGATTATATAATAAATTAATAACCAGTTAAAATTGAATAAAGGTGTTTGTGAAACAGAAGCCAGTTTATATTACATGTATATGGATAATTAATACATCATCATGCATATATATATACCTACTTGTAATCAACGCGATTGTATACCTAATCAATACGCTCAAACCTCTTATAGCAGCCCCTGCTGTGCCCACTATATCCCCAATGATTTTTGTTTATTATTATCTCTTTTTTCTCGTTTTTCTCTTTTTTATCACATAACTCAGGAAAAGGTGAAAAAAAATATACCTGATTTATATTAATTAAATCTTTTTTATTGTGAGACAATCTAGTGCAACTCCTATGTGTTTGTTTAACCAAATGTTTGTATCAATGGTGAATCCAACTACATGTACCTGTCCTGTGGCTACAAGGTCCTTCAGTGGATGGATGGAGAGACAAAGGATGTCATCTGTATGTTCCAGATAGAATCTCTGTGTGTTCTTTTCTCGGTTAAACAGTATACCGACAGCTGCCACATGATACACAATCTCTCCAGACTGAGCATAGAACAGGTTGTTTCTACAGTCATAGCCACGGTACCTACAGCAGTGTCAGCAATATAAATTGTCATCCAATGTTCAGTATAGAATCAACTTATAATTGAATTCTTGAGTATTTGATTTGAAATGACAAAAATATTCAGTATTTTCTTTCAAGTTCAAGTCGAGATGCAATAAAAAAAGAATTTTGAATTTATTTGCTTGAGTATTTAATATCAATATTGTGCAGGTAAGGACTAATCGATGCTCAGTTTACCTAACAACTCTTCCTGGGATCTTGGAAGGTACTCAATCACACCATTCTCTGCAAGTAACTAATAATTTTCCCACTTGAGTCAGCGGTGAAAGACAAATGAGAATGAGATGCAGTTGTATATCAATCAGAGACTGTGGTCCAGGAGGAGCTTGGGGGGTGGGGGGGGTGGATTCAAACTCACAGCTCCAGGATTGATAGTCAGACACACTACTGACTAAACTTTACAGGCCCTTGACCTTGTAACTGATTTAATTTCAATGCGATGTGCATGTATACAACCTGAAAAAATGGTTACTTTCAATATACCTCCATATCCATGGCCAAGTGGTCTCAGACACCATCTCAAGATCACTTTCCTCTCACCACTAAGGTCTTAGGTTCGAGTCCTATTCGCTCCAAAACCTCTATGTGGGAAAGTTTACTTGCAGAAGGGCAGTTGTTCTACTCATATTGATTCTGATGTCTTTCTCCACCAAAACTGGATATGTTATATATAACCTAAAATGTGTTGGAAATGGTGTTTAACCCCATTGAAAAAAAATGTACTGTTTGTAATACATTTTGATTTTAATTGGTACCGAATATAATAAAATTGTATACATATTATAGGCCACAGTTAATAGTTTAGCAGAGACCAGTCAGAGACCAAATATCAAATATTTTATATATGAATATGTTATCATGTGCAGCAAGTTGATTTTGGAATTTATTGTTTGTTTTCTAGTATGACATACCCATGCACAAACTCCAATTTGAGACTATCTGTGGGGGCACACTTGCGCTTCTGGCCAGCACCCATCTCTTCCTTCATCAGCTTCTTCATCTTGGTTGTATCCTCCCTGTACACTGACCGTTGGTATGTCACTTGTTTCTCCTGTTCTAAATCAGAATCGACCTGACCCACATCACTGAGGTCCGAGTCACTTTCCTCGCTGTTGGAGTCAACATAACCTGAATGAGGGATGACAAAATATGGTCATGTGTATAAAAATGACCCTTAATTTTGTGTTTTTGTTACACGATTTAATTAAATGACCCTTAAAATTCTCCAATCTCTCATCATGACCCCTAATTTTTAAACTGTGTGGGGAAAACATTGCACAGTTCTACACACACAGTTTAAATACATCTATCCAGAACAAAGAATGATAAAATCTTGCAATGTAATGTTACTGCCTATAGACAGAGAGGGGGAGGGAAAAGGCAAAATCTAAATGTACAAAATTATCAAGACAAAATTAGATGAAGCAACCTCTGTCTCATCTAAGATACAGATGGAATTTGATAAATGGTACATCAAATAAAAGTCCTGCTTGAAACCATTTATCTTTGTTCAAATTAAGCCTTTATACATGTACATGTTTCAAAACATGTGATCATCACAAGAATTTCTTGTCAAATAAGCAACTGAAAGAACTAAACATAAATATCTACATCATATGTATTGTTCTACAGAATGACCTGAAGTACTTGCCCTTTACTCCATAGATGCGCGTTTTCCCGCACCAATCACAGAAGGCCTTTGAAAACAGTGCAGAAAGAGTTCAGATTGCTCGTAACAAGCAATCTGAACACTTCCTGCACTGTTTTTCACCCTGTCAGTTAATATTAACATTATTCACCCAATAATTCAAAAGCCTTCTATATTAGGTGTCCAAAGACGTCTATATGAAGTAAACGGCTAGATACATGAAATGATATTTCATCACTCTATGATGTCAATATCTAACCATGTTGTGGATCAGCAAGGTCATCTTCACTTTGTCCCTGTGCCAGGTATCTCCACTGGAAGACGGCATGATCTCCACCACCTGTAGATATGACCCGCTGTTTGTCATTGGCGAACCTCACATTTGTCACATGGGCTGAATGCCCAACATATTTCCTGAATTTGGCTCCTGGAGACAGAAAGAATATTAATAATGTTTTACATTTATACACATATTTACTGACAGATAAATTAGGAGTTAAAAGTAACTCTTTCAAGAGTTATGCCTCAGACAATACAGGCAAAAGGAGAAAAGAAAAAGAGAAATGAATAATATACATTTCAATTTGGATTGCTATGTAACAGTAAGTTAAGCACTACATGTAATTATAAAGGTCAGAGAAAGACACAAATGTGAAATAATGTCAAAGTGTGTTTGTAACCTTTTAGTAGCGAAACATATGTAAGCAGTCCGGCTAGCTCGGTCAGTAGAGTATTTGCACTGTAAACGAAAAGTCCCGTGTTCGAGAACAGGATTGGCTAAATATTTTTCTCGTCCTGTTACATTGGTGCCCAACATGAGACTGACTTATATATATTCTGAGAAACATTCATGATTCTCTTGTCTCTATGGAAATTCAGGGACGAATTCCAAATTTGTTAGGGATTATGTCACAGTATGTTCATAACCCGTTTCGAGAGAAATGTATGTAAGCAGTACGGCTAGATCAGTCAGTAAACTCGAAAGACCCGTATTCGAGTCCATGACTAGCAGCATATTTTTCTCATCCTGTTACATTAAGTAAAAATAAGAATCTTTTAGATCAATACATGTCTCTGATATTATCTAACTATACGTAGCAATGCTTAAACATTAATAAATAACCTCTTCCCATTGACAAAATAATTAGTTCACATCAAGGACACAAAAATTAATACAATCATCAGTAAACTATCTGAAGTGACACTATAGTTCATTACATTGAGTTGAACTGATATAGAAATGATTATAATGTACTGTATGTATAAAATCCACAAAATATTGATTAAATGTAAAATATATTTGATAACACCACACATTTTTTCTGAAGATTTCAACTGAACTCTGACAAATTAGATATTTAACATTTCTGCCAACATGAAAACTATTATCCAAAACTTACCTTTCTTCAAACAGGGGAATTTAAAAAGTTTCACAAGACCAAAATCATCACCGGTGACCACAACATTTCCGTCAAAGTTAGCATCTACAGCATTGACGTCATTGGTGTCCGTATATTTCTCCCAGATTCCATTGACCTCTTGACCTAGAACACCAGTGAAGGTCACCCAGTGTATGGCACTTAATTCTTCCTTGTTAGTGGCTTGCTTACCCACTGAAAAATAAACAGAAGTTTGGCTTAAATGATTTCTCATGATACAAATACTAAAGTTTAATACTGACATATACATGTACATAAAGGGCTAGGTTCACGAGTAGCCAAAATCGACCCAATCTCAAAAATTGGTAAGATTATATGCATGGAAATAAAACAAACCATATCCGATATGTGATATCTGACTGAATGCAGGTTGTTACAGACGCAAAGCATTGATGACTTCGACCACTGAGGAGAAAACAATGCAAAATACCCAAAATTAAAAGTTTTTTTCTAGCACACATAACAAATCACTTAATAATTAATACACTTAATGATATTAAACATTTGTATAGTACCATTTCCTTAATGGATTACTGGCATTTATGTGTTCCTATCATGTGTGCTGTAAAGGAAAACGGGCAAGAAACAACCAGATTCGGAACCGATTTTTTAATTATTTTTATATGACTGCAAGTGTCGCCATACTAGATATTTCTATGGATGTTTTGTTTTGATACCAGTAAGTGTTGGACAAATTTTCAAGAATAGCAAAGAATGTGCTCGATGTAAAAAACACTAAAGAATGGTTGCATATCCATGAAAATAGCCAATTTCCTTAAGTATGGGGTATATTTAGGGTTCAATAAAAAACAACAACATACAATCAGGACAATATATTATATATGATTGGATAACTGAGGTGTCACACAACAACAAACAAGTGGTATATTACGTGTTCAATTTATTTTATATTTTGTAAATTTATTGGGCCAAATCATGGCTTCCTGAATCTAGCCCTTTACTACATGATATATGTATCAATGGTGTATAGCTGTTAACAGTATTAAAGATTAATTGATTGAGTATTTAGCATTATTTTTATACCATTGAGGGTATGCTTTAATTTCCTTTTGAAGGCAAATTCATTTATAGTTGCAGTCCTAGCAGCTCAAGTGATTCGTCAGTTGCCTTTTTACAATAATGCATATTTCAGTTGCCCATCAGTTAAAACCAATATTATATAATAAATTATAGCTAAGCAAAACATTTTTAAAATGTTTGGGCAACAGCTATTATTTGCATGTTGATAATTATCAGTGTCCATCCATAAATTATTACATATATTTTTTTATATATTTCCATATATTATTATTTCATTTTATTCCATACATGTATATTGTTTTGGTGAATATTTATACAGACAATCAACGATTTATTTTATTTTCTTCTAAAATTTGTTTTCAAAAATTGTTGAAAGCAGCACTAAACATCCATACACAAATAAAACCAACTATTTTTGTTTGTTCCAATTCTACCTGTTTAGTACACTGGCAAATCACATACAAATTAAAAGAAGTTTACCTGGCATTTTGAATACCAGTCTCTCTGCAGCGCCGCTGTTTGTCTGTATATATTTACTGTCCTCAGACCAGTCCAGATGGGTGATAAAACTAGAGCTACCTGAGCATGTCCCAACCCTCTTGTATCTCTGCTCTACAGAGTAGATGTCCACAAAGTTGTCATTCGAACCAACTGCCAAAAACTTTCCACAAGGAGAAAATTTCAACTCATGGATGACTTCTTTTCTGTCTTTGATGTGAATAACTTCAGATAAATCCCTGAAAGTTAATGAATAACAGAACTAATAATTTAACATATTCTTTTTTTGAAACTATTTTTTGTCTAAAATTTTATTTAATTGGATTAAATAAACATACACAGAAAACAAGCAACAATATAAATAGACATAAACCCATACCTTGATTTAAGAACTATAAATGAGCCATCCATCATGCCAACTGCTAGTTGCCCCCCATCGTTGTCAAAAGCACATGATCTTATTTTCTGCTCCAGGGTGGTTTTTGACAAAATCTCATAACTGTTCATGTTCCACAATCTAAAATGTAATCACACAGAAAGTTTGAGATTTCCGTTTCAACAGACATGAAGATACACAATTTACTATCCATTTAAAAGCAGTTTCTCTGTAAAGAAAGAGCGGCACGAGTTTCATGTATTGACTAATTTTTGGCACAACGCCTATATAAATGTTTAGAAATAACAATTGCACATTTACGAACAAGACATTTTTTTTTAAAAGAAGACTTTTATTGGTGTAGTATACTATAAAGTAAAAAACAGTACCTGCACTTTGTGAAAAAAATTGGCTGTTTAATAAAAAAGTAACAAGGAAGCAGAGCCTGTAGTGTAATAGATAGAGTGTTTGCTGCTCATGCCTGAGGTTGGAGGTTTGATCCCCAGCCCAACAGGATGACTTTCAAAAAAAACCCAACTCAGTACTGGTTCTACCCAGGACTTGATCTCGAGACCATTACATATAATCTCTTAGCTAAAATAAATCAATATCAACTAAACCAAATAGTAACAAATATTGAGCAAAATATATATCAATACTCCATCATTCAATTCCAACATAAAGATTAAAAATCTTTTAAATGCTTATAAAAATGATATTCCTATTTTCATAGCACTTAATATCACAATGTACATTGAATAAACATCAGATACACTGAACATTAATTCATGTGATTATATAAATCAATCAATCAATCAAAACCAAACAGTCTTCTACCTCAGTGTCTGATCGTCACTTCCTGTAGCAAACAATGGTTTTCGGGGATGTACAGACAAGGCCCATAACTCTCCCTCAGCATGACCTTGTACAAGACAGCGTGGTTTATCGCGATCGTGGGCACCAACCTCAAATATTTCACTATCCTGGGTACCAATAAGCACTCTCTCCCCACGCCAGCTAACACTACGCACACAGAGACCTGATATATAGCATATACACAAACAAGTTACAAAACATTTCAGCATAAAATATAGTGGTAACACTAAATATATTATACCGTAAGTTCCCATGTACCACTTTTACAATAATTCTTCTTTAAAATACCAAGAGTTTTGTTAAATTCAACAACAATTACGCAAGTCATAATCAATGTTAAATAACATTGACCAGGCAAGGATTCAAACTCATGACCCCTGGATTGATAGTCAGACATGCTGAGCTAATAAGGCTGACACACAGTCTCCTTAATGATTGATATATGAAATTGTGTTTCATTGTCTTTCGTCTCCCTCCAATGATTAAAGTGGGAAAGTTATCAGTTACTTGCGGAGATGGGTGTGCTCAAGAACTGGTTAACCTTCCAGGACCTCAGGAAACAGTGGTTAGATTAATTGATTGTCAGTAAGCCAATAATGACATAAATGATAAAGCTAACTATTAAAAAAATCAATCAATAATATTGGCACAAGTTCATGTTTCAGACATCAGAATTTTTATGACCCAGCTACATTTTCCCCTGTATCATGAAAGAATCGCAACTTAAATAAGTGCTATAGATTATTAATTAATACAATGCATTGAGACTCTTTGGACACTACTTGGTAATAAAAAACATTATATATTGACTTTATAATATTGGCCTTGTTATAGATGAAAATTATGCCACTTCCTGTTGTTTGAATATAAAGTCATTTAATGGATTAACTCATGATAAAAAGAAAGCATTGTAATGTGACGGTTAATAATATTGGCAATACTGATACGTATTTTAAATGTAAAAATTCACAAGATATGCTGCCCTACATATAAAAAAGTTCTATATACAATCAAAACTGAAATATAAAATAAATGCTTTTCTAACCCATTTTATTTCATTTATTTACATAAAAACTGATAGTTATTAAAAGTATTCAATTAATAAAATTGTCATTAATTAAGTGATTTCATACTGGCCAATGGCCTTGGGTCAATAACATTATAATACATGCATCTCATCTGAATCCCGATTCTTATATTCAGATGTTTGCCAACTCACCTTTATATCCATCCTTGGCAGTAAGCAGATTGATCGTTGTAACTGGTTTGAAATCTGAATCCCACAGTTTGGCAGAGCCATCCTTGCTGCCAGTGCAGTAGCCTTCCTCTGAAAGGTCCATTGAGTAGATGGGACCCTTGTGAATTGATTGATAAAAATGTTTAGTTTATTTGCATAAATTATTAATTACATGGTGTTAACACAATTGAAGATTAAAGAATTAATTTTAAACTCATTTATTTTACGTCAGTTGTAAAACAAGTTCTTACAACTTAGACAAATCACGCTCGAAGTCTTTCTGGGTAGAACCAGTACTAAGCATGTGCAGAAAAAGTGTCTTGTTCAAGGACTAAAGAATTAAAGAATAAACTTCTGTTGGCACCGAAATATATGAATAATTGTATATACATGTGTTCATTATATTTTATCTTATTTCTGACAAGTAACTGTGTGTACATACATATAATAATTTATAAAGGTACATTTGGTCATCATCTGCCATAATTTAAAAACATATCAAATTACATTGTTTTGATATTATAGCAGTAAAAGTACATCAAGTTGCATATTTTAAAAAAATGATTCTCGGATTGTTTGTAAAATTCATTTCAGATCATGTAAGTAAAGTTTTTGAAGATGTCAAGAAAAAGATTGCCAATAGTATGCGTCACATACTAAACACCAAAACATCAACTTCAAATAAACCGTAACTGCATGGACCAGTATAATAATCTCCATGCTTTGAAATATGCAATAACAAACCATTTTATACTGAAGATATGTGGTTATGTCACTCAAACAATCAATCTAATAATTTCTTACATTGTGTGCAGCCTGTATCACTCGATCAAGTCGGTTTCCTTTCCAAACATAAACATCACCATTAAGGGTACCGGCGTATGTTACGTCTTCCGGACCAAAGGTAACACACAACATTGTCTGAATCTCACCTTCTTTGCCAAATATACCTGATCGTACAAATATTTCAACTAGTATGGAAAAATAGAATGGCTGGTGGGCTATACAAGTTTAAGAAACCAGCCAGCTTTCAATTTGATTCACACCAATTTATTTTAGTTTCATTCTGAAGAAAGAGCAGACTTGATTTTGACTGGTTACATTAATATTTTTTTGTTAATATAAATGAAATCATATGCAGTTTTTCTAAAGCCAGTCTAAAATCATGTTCACCCAGATGCTTTTCTTTGATTTAAGCTTTTAAGTATATAATATATATTTAAATATGTTTAGGAAAAAGGAGCCAGCTGATGAGTCTGTTACTGGGAGGAATCTTGCCCTGCATTCATGGAAACATATTAACTTGAGCATTCAATCAAATTCGAATTTTAATACTGCTTCTTTATGGGTAATATTTGCATTAAAATGTTATAACATATAGCTTATGATGAATATCAAAATAATAATTAATAATGATATTGGACATGTTACTGGAGAAGTAAAATAATATAAGGATATTATTCAAGGGAATATATCAGGATTTTTCAAACTTTTAAAATTGGCTAAAACATTTTTTACAATATGTCATGCCTATATACACTCACTGACCTTGTATTGTCAAAAGGATATCTATTTAAATTGTCAAAATAATATACTGAAAAGGGATTTCCTAACTGAAGCTATGTACCTATGTTAGACTAAAATAGATTTCCAGCTTAAAATTGCATTATATTTTGTGACATATTAAATGAGTCATGAGATTTCATTTTGATCCATTATACAGGTTTAGAAAGAGTCAGAATGACAATGCGAAGGTTGTCAAACAGTATTTAAGTGCTGTCTCTTTTTAGAATGGTGATTTCATTTCAAGTTTACCACTTCAATTCAAATATCGATTTTGTCATGTTTTGGTGGATTTTACATGTATACCAAACCATTCGGGTTTTATCTATTAATGATAATGAGATGCTTTTAATCCATTGTAATAAAAAAATTTTTTAGCACATTTATAGTGTTTTTTCCTGATAAATATTAATTATAATGTCATTGATAATATACAAACGTATTCAGAATTGCTTTGTTTGTTCAATGTTAAAAAAAAATATTTCAGAAACAATAAAAACATTTCAGTACGGGGCTTTTTGTTGGGTCGATCAAGCAACATGTATTTTTTTTAAATATGGTCTAAATTTGTAGCTGCTTACCTTTCTGTGGGGTTAAAGCATTACCGCACAGCTTCCAAAACTTGATATGTTTGACACCGCAGCTCGCCAGCACATTATCTTGGTACGGATTAAACTGGACATCAAATACCTGAGGGAAAAAAATGTTCATTTTGCAATACAGTTTATGATGTTTTTATATATTGAATATTTTCACTGGATCTACGAAATGACTCCCTATTTATCTTGTCGAAGGGATTAATTCTGCATACTAATAATGTTCAAAATAAGCTAGAATGGTATATCACAGCATGTGTCTTTAATAAAACACAGTTTATATAATAGTTTATTGATAACTGTGTGTATAGATAGCAGTGCTTCTAAAATTTAAAAAAAGCAAATCGGTCCAGGGTATTTAATGCCGTAAGAATTGCCACCGTTAGAATCACACTTTTTCCTTTTAAAACAAATGTATATTATGCCCATCAATTAGATTGTATGTATGTAAAAATAATTGTATTGTGTGAGGTTTAGTTACTGACAGGTATAACATATAGAAGATCTTACAGGAGTGCACATTTAATACTGAATTTAATAAACGAGTTTGTAAAAATATATAGTGTGAGGCTCTGCCAATCACAATATTTATTTTGCAAATGACTTTAATAAATTCAATAATAAATGAGCATGAATGTAAGATTCTTTTTATCACAATAACTCAAGAAAATGGTACATTTACCATTTATTTTTCTGATCATCTGAGTCTAAAAAGAACAAAAAAAAATTGTGCATATTAGTTTCTGTCAGTCATTGTGTGACATACTGTCTCAAAATATTAATTTTACCATGACAAATCAACATCGTTTATCTGTTTGGGCAAGTCCGAAAGTAACTAAAAAATTTATGTAAAAGAGCAGAGTTGTATGGAAAATGCCAAGCGGTGATTCTGAAGTGATATTATGCTAGGTTAATATCAAAAATATGTCATGAGGTTATTATACTCCTGCACCAAAAAGGTTTTTGCTAGATTTGCCAGCTTGTTCTTAAAAATTTAATGACAACTCTAGTCTTGGTCATATCACAAAGATTCTCAGTTGAATTTGGATTATTTTCCAACTTGATAAGCTGCATGTACTCATAACTCTTATATAATATTTAAACAAATAGTTAAGAAAGAAATACTGAAAGATATGTTTAGGCCATTCTTAAAAAAAAATTGTTTGCCAGGCTCCTACCTCACTCAAAACTGCAGCTACCCCAACATTTTATTTGACTTTCAAAACGCTCAATTTTTATTTCATAATTTCTGTTCATTTTTGTTTAAAACTACTGTTATGTCAAATCGAAATCTAGCAAAAAAGTTAGCTTCCGACCTTAGTCCCTACCCACATGTAAAATACTCGGTCAAAGCAAACAAATATATTTATGGGACTGGAAAATTTGATAAAATCAGCAACATATCATACTAAACCAAAAAGTTCATAATTACAAATTATATGCTGTGCACTGGTAATTAAATTTTAATTGATTCTTCTCCAGTGGAGAAGATTAAACAAAATTTTTTTGCAAGTAACTAACAAATATATGTCATAGAAGAATGGCCAACGTGTCACAAGAAATACACATTATCTAATGAAGCAACACTAAATATAGAACAGTTCAAACAGCATAAAAGGAATAGGAGACATAACTCTTTGTGACATGTGTCGTAAGTCATCACAAATGTAATTAAATGTTAGTAGGTCCAAGTTCAATCTTTATCCAATATGAACGAACCACAAGAACAATATTTTTTTAAAAAAATTATAGGTCAGTGAAAGTATGTATTTCATCATTAACAAAAAACACATTCATAAAGTTTCATCCATACAATTTAAACTTCAATATGTATAGTTTTTTTGACTTATGGCGTCAGTCTATGACAAATAAAATATTTACCCTATCCGAGTGTCCCCGTACTGTAGCAATAACCTTGCCTTTCCTCCAGTCCCAGACATTGATGGTGGCGTGAACATCCAAACCCACAGACACGAGTCTCTGTAAATGTAAACACCTTTTTTTAAACACTATTTTCCTAAAACATATTAAAGACAATTGACCCAATGAGCGAGTGACTATCACTCTGCCCACTGGCCATATGGCGTTGTTTTTCCAAGTAAATATAATGTAATGTTCACTTAGAGAATGTTCGCTTGTCTAAGGCAAATGGCTGCCCTGGAAACAATATTTAACGCTGATTGTCTTATTTACTTGTTTGATTGACAACGTGTATCAGATCAATTAATTGAAGACAAAAATAAATGAGTTACACCATAGGTAAAATGTCTGAACTAAACAGTAAACAACAATATTCTTGGTCACTTTCAGGATTCAACACAGCCCCTGCTGCAGTAGCACCATGCACATTAATGACATCTCTATCGACTGTGCTACTGCAACAACGCCAAAAAACCGTTACACAAATGATACCATCATTAATGTATGCATGACATAGAGGATATTATTATATTTCATTTGTACTTTATCATCAATGTATTAGGTGCTGACACTGCAGCAACAGAGGGTTGGAATCCCAAAAGTGTCAAAAAATATTTCCGAAATTGTCTGTGGCCAGGTGAATAAGACATGTGTCACCTCCTCTCCATTGAGACATAAAAGTAGAAAAAAATACAATTGAATTATATAAACAATAACAGTTACATGTCAGATTAATCAGAACCATAGGCAAAGTTCTGGTTCAACTGTACATATAAATAGTTAATAGCCCATCAACTAATGTAAATGACATGGTTTCAGATGGCTTTCAGTTTCAGAATCTTGTATTGTTCAGTTGAAGTCATCATATTTAGTAAGTTTCATTTTAGGCATAAAAATGAGAAAAGATTTGCAAAGAAAAAAATGATTTAGAGGAAAGTAAGCTTTTGCAAAATTTTGTTAAAGACCTCAAATGCTAGGGGAATACCATTTCTGATAGTCAAGCGCTGGGGTGCCCCTGTGCTTACATGGCCTGTGGAGAAGCCTACAGATAGACATGAAACAGAGCTTAACAGTTTGTACATGTTCATCCATTTCACACACCAGTTCATTATAACAATTTAATCTGAATAAATGGTATTAACATTAAAAATTATTGTTAAATTTTGCCTGAATAGAAAAAAAAATATAGATTTAAGAGTTATTGATTACTTAACTACTTAATAAAGTGTATTTTTTATTTTTCGTTGCAAGCCATATCAAGAAGTATAACCTGTAAGAGTTTAAAGGCAATATATCAAGATTTTTCAATTTTTAAAATTGTCAACAAACATTTTTTTTTAATATATCATACCTATATATACTCACTGACCTGTTTCCTGACCTGTTAGAATTTGTCGCAAATAAATATAGCAATAGTCTTCAACATTAAATTTATATGAAACTTACATTTCCTTCCTTGTCAAAGGACACTGCTCCGATGCCACTGGTGTGTCCCTCCTTAAGTATGGACAAGGTTTGTAGGGAAGAACTGTCCCAAACACAGATGAATGGAGACTTTCCAGTCTGGCCAGTGGCAACAGTGCTTCTGTCAGGGTGTAATGTCAAACTGAAATGTTTAAGTTTAAATCATATCATTAAGCGTTATTATAGTTTAAAACTAAATGTTGCTGAAATTGGGTGTTTTTTTGTTTTGCATACAGTTTACCAGTGTCTAACTCAACAAAACAAATGTCAAAGCTATATGTATATACGGTGCTAGTCACAGTCTGGTCTGTAGACTTATGTCTGGTTGTTCACAAATAATTATCTCCATATATATATCATACATGAGTATTGTGAGCGTGTATCTGAAAAAATATCTCAAATATTGGAAATACAGTTGTTGTGATTTTAATTATCTCCTTTTATGAAATAAAATTACTAAGATTTCACTGTATCTTCATGATCCAAAGGGTTTCTATGTCCTTTATACAGCGTGAGAGTAAATATGAATCCTTAACTGGATCCTACTAAAACAATGCTATCAGTTCATGTATGTAAATTGTCCCTCCAGTCCAGCGGTGTTGCATGTAAAACCATAGTATATAAGTCATGGTTGACACCAATTCTATTGAGTTGGTTAATGGCATGGTCTTGTGTTCTTGATTTGCATTGTAGCTAAGTGCGGGTAGTTTGGTCTGTACATGTATGTCTGATTATCTCCATTTAAAGATAAATATATTATATTATATGAATAAAACCATAATCCTGTTGCAAATGTCTCATTTACACTCTGGTAGAAGCTGTGAAATGAAACTTTTTCCTTGGTCATAAATCCAATGTGATTCATAATGAAAAAAAAATGTTGCTATTGTTCATTTTATAAGATCACTCTGCAATGTTTTGTTTACCCCAGTGCA
This sequence comes from Panopea generosa, assembly GCA_029582155.1. NCBI lineage: Eukaryota > Metazoa > Mollusca > Bivalvia > Adapedonta > Hiatellidae > Panopea > Panopea generosa. The sequence continues at coordinate 19,487,334 of CM055897.1, forward strand.
TATTTAAATGAGTTCAGCATAATAAGTAATTATATAAACATAATTTTTAAGTGCAACATACACAGATTATAAATTCAGTTTCGCACACTATTTGAAATAAAACAATTAAACAAATAAAATATATCTTGACATGTATTGCCCAAACTATTTTGATACCAATAATTGAGAGTTCGCTTATTCATAACTATCCATTTATTTCTATAAAATCTTTCCTTAAGCCTGACAATTCTGACAATGTTTTAAACAACCATAAAATGGCTGAAGATACTTTTATGTCATATATTACATCAGCTGGCAGCTGAGGTGGTTGCAATGACGGGTGTGAAAACTGCACAAGACATATGACTGATACAAATGTTGTTGTATTAGTGGATTAGCATGTGTCTGTGTTATCAGAGTTAACAACAGTTGAATAAAGAAGCAAAAAAAAACAACAAAATAAATGCAAATAACAGCGGTGTGGTCATAAGAAAAACTTTACTGTATTACCAACTTTTAACCAAAAAAAAAAACAAGAGTATATTAAACAGTTACTCTGGCATACCAACAAGGATTTCAATTCCTATTAAGTTTTTGGCCATTCTTCATGAATATAAATATAGTTATAAAACCTATTCGACGAAAAATGTTTAGGTAAATGCTTGACATATATGTGCTTTTTCTAAATATATTTAAAATGTGTTTTAGAGATGTTAATTTCCTGCTCATTGCAGTGCTATTTATATTTAATAACAAGGATTTTCATGACCCTTAAATTTTGATCAAATGTCTCTTAATCTATCTTTAAAATAAACAGAAAAGACTCCATCTTTTAGATGGGTTAATCTGTTTAATATCCAGGTACTTTGCCAGAGTAATTATCAAAAGGATATTTATTGTATATACATTTATAAACTGTTTTAACTTGTTATTGGAAAAGTGTATCAAGTATGCATGTGACAAGCTTGGTTGTTGAGCATAAAACACAGGCTTTTGAATGCATCATTCTGACTGGTTACATCTACTTCACAGTGTTCTAAAGTCAGATTGACAGTGGTTGTAGATGACTGGTCAATTTATCAATGAAAGATCATGCATAAAATTATCTCGTGTCAAATGCTGGAATATTTAACAAAACGTTATCTTAAATCATGTCCTTTGCAGACATGCTGAATCCATAAAACTTTTGAGGGAAACCATACAAATATTTTTTTTTACTTTATTTTCATTTTAAAATTGGAAATGTAACTTTGAATTTGGCGGAAAATATACTATTTTAACATTGGAAAACTCCAAAAAGGTATACAAATTTAGATCCCTGACTTTACATAAAAAACTAAATTTTACTGTATACTGAATATACACTTTTAGATATACAGACATTTCTGCATGTCTAAACATGACCTGACAACCACAAAAGTTGTTATCTTCCACAAAATGCATTATATGCAAAGTGTTTGACTTATGTATACTTATCATATTAACATTTAACATAAATATTAGCTTATGAATTAATTTCAATTCATGAGCATTTATTGTTGTTTGCAATACAATGAGTTATATACTGAAATCAAGGGAGGTAACACAGTACTCGCGTGAAACTAAAAATGTTGCTTGAACAACTGTAACCATAACACGAGTTTTACCATGACAATTTAAATTCAAAATGTTTGTGTGGTAATGCAATAAACGGTAAACTCACCAGAGAATGTCATCATCGTGCCCAAGGAAGAAGCGCTGTTTATTATCTCTCGGGTTGTAAACTATACCAACACCGGCTACGAAATATGTGATGTCTTTACTGCCGGTAATAAACAAATTGTTTCGACACTGGTGTCCTCTATACCCGTACACCCATTCTAAACGAAGCTGTGATGTTGGTGCAGTCTTCTCGCCCATGTTTGCATTTAAATGTGGGCGTAAATATCAAGAAATCCGATCAAATTGGCATACCTGAGCTTGAGGATACTTGTCAATAACAGTTTCGGACTCCTCTATTTTTGTCCTTCACGGCATATATAACGGTGGATTGTACGTTTCGCGCTACCATTAAAATAAGTCACAAAATTAATAATAGTCAAGATAAAAGTCTTTATGTAACGTTTTAATATATCAACACAGAGAATATTAGAATTATTTTTCTCATTAGATTATCTTCATATGTGAATATATGGTAGAGCATCGGACATTTCGTGGGTTTTGTTAGTCCCACACCAACTTTAAGAAGAACCCGTTGCGACATATTGCACGTCTCTAAGGAGCCTTATTTTCGAAGACTGTTTATTTTACGTCTCTCGGAACTCACAAGGACTGAAATTGTTTTATGGTAGGATGATGACAATGATTATGACATCTCATCCACACGAACGCGCACGTCTTAAACACGCACGAACGCAAGCACAGGTAGGCCTATTGACACTACACCATACTAATCTGAAATGCTGAATACGTTAAAAAAAACTAATTAACAACTTAGGAACGATATTGATTCCCAAGATCAGTGTTTGCTTGCAGAAGGACGGTGATTCTATTGAAATCCATGCTATGGTCTCAGTCCACAAACAATGGATATGTCGTATTTAACCTGGAATGTATGGGAATGGCCATTAAAAAAAAAACAAGACTGAAAATATACGGACAATACCAACACATACAATTCAGTTAAGGTATCATCATTTGTTAATGTAGTTTGACCACATTTATATTTGCTCGATTAAGGGTGAAATAAGCAGCAAACTAAGAACTATATATGCTACTACATTTTTATATAGGTTGTGCGATTTTTTTTATACCAAAAAAAAAAGTTGAAAAGTACCGTAAAGTGTGTTCGTTTCAGTTATAAACCTGATAAAAAAATTTTTAATGGTATGTGTATTCTTCGTTCTCTTTTCTTCATTGAAACAATAACAAACAAACAACAATAGAACAACAACATTACATACCCATTTTTTATCAAGAATTGACGAAGTATCCACTCTCAGATGGAATGTGTGGTCATATAACTTTAATTAGTGTTTTGCATATCGATCGTGTTAAATAATTGTATAATTCCATTGTGCCAAAAGCATTGAACCAACAATATTTCTATCATATTAATCGTGCTTACCTGAATTAAACAGGTTTTGCAAGCTTGTAGTCTTGTCACGTTTAATTATGACAATTTCAAGTGATTAATCACGACTGTGAATTCGGAACAGTTTCGAACAATTCACGAGAAATTTGTTCATGTTTTTTTTCTGTGAAAACCAGATTAATAAACTTAAGTTAATTACGTCCAAATTAAAGAAAATGACCTATGTTTGACTGTTTCTCAAATATGCCCACAACGAAAGCTTTTATGAACTTAAAAGTTCGCATCTAAATTAAAGTTCTTATAAGATTATCGTTTTCATTCCAAGAATAAATGGATATTACTTTTAGTATATTTTCCGATGGGATTTTGTTCCAAGATAATTTACACCCCTTGATTCGAGTCCATATCGGTACAAATATCTCAAGTGAGCGTGGTGCCATTATGTGCTGTGCTATGCTATGGTGGTATAGTATGGTGTGGTGTGACACGGTGTGGTGTGGTGTGGTGTGGTGGCGTGGCACAGCACGACATGACACGGCACGGCACGCCACGCCACGCCACGCCACGCCACGCCACGCCACGCCACGGTAGTGGTGTGTTGTGTTGTGTTGTGGTGTGTTGTGGTGTGGTGTGTTGTAGTGTGGTGTGTGTGATCCGCTCCGCTACGCTATGCTATGCTATGCTTTGCTATGCTCTGACTTGGCATGACATGACATAATGCATGTGTATTTTGTGTGATTTGAATGCTATTTTAGTAAAATTAAACATACTAATAAAACTTGATCGATTGTTATGGGCTGTCAATATAAGAATAATACATAATTGCTGTTAGCATATACGCGTATTTGAAACACACTTTTAGTCGAATGGAATATACAGTGGATTTATGCAAACAGCATTTATATCAAATGTGGTGTCAATACTCAATTGACTTTCTTGCCAGGAACAAACATGACAAATTTGATGTGTACTTGAATACTTGAGCTTCGGAAACAATATTGAATGTGCTTATAATTTTATTAATCTGTTATAAGTACATTTCAGGGCTATGAATCAACGTTAATCAATACTCGCTTATAGGGTCCCCCGTGGCTCACAGGTCTAAGTAAAAACAAAGGGAAGGGGCCGGGTATGGGGTTCTAGGTACAATACTTTGACCTATGTCGTGGCTGAGTGTCTAAGGCGCCGTCTCAATATCACGATCACTTGCCTCTCATTCGTAGTATCGTTTGTTGGAGCCCTGCTCGCTCCAAAATCATTATGTGAGATAGTTTGCCAGTTACTTGCGGAAGGACGGTGGTTCAACATTGGTTCATTCTGCGTTCTTCCTCCACCGATAAAACGTGTCAAAATAGCATTAAACCCCATTTAAACGTCTTTTCAGTTACTAGCTTGACTCCCTTGGTAAAGCAACGGCTTTGTCCCCCGGTGGTGACGGTCTGGGTACGTTTCAAGGCACATACAGGAATACAGAAAGAATGTGTATCTTATACACACCTGAATCCCTTACAAGCTATCGATAAGCAACCGTAAAATCGACAAATATAACAACAATGTGTGTTTCTTTTTCAATGGCAAATAAAGTAGCAAATAAATAAATTAATGAATATACCAATACGTGGTAAATTGCGAAAATATTTTCCACTACCTGAATGGTTATACCGGTGCGCTGGTGAAAACAATATTATCGGTTGCATTAAAAAATAATCAGTGTGCTAATAATTGTTGAAATGGCAACTTTGGATATACCATATATAACCTTAAGTGTGATGAAAATGGAGTTTAACAATCAAATAAAAATGTATCACTTATAAGTATTGAGGTAAGCTAACACAAACACGACTGTGCCATATCTAAAACATGACTGTATGGAGCACTTTGTTTTAGATAATCTGAATGGCACGTCTGTTAACCAAGTTTATTTTACTAATCATTCTCTTATTAAGTCCTACATCTTGATGTATCAGTCCGGTCCATTCCAACAATCAAGTGTTGATTTTATCATAACACATGTCTTAAACAACAATAAACTGTGCTCCTGTTTTTCAGATTGTCCGATTTGCGCTTTAAACAGATATTGTTATCAATTATTTTCTCAGTAAGTTATAAATATTGATGGTATCAGTGCCGTGCATTCCAACAATCAATCTCGAGTTGACTTTATCATAACACAGAGATACAGGATACTGTATCCCATCTTTCTTGTCCAGTAGAACCTTGTAGTTGATACCGTCATTGTCGATATGGAGGATATTGTGGGAGGTATAGCCGCTTACAAACAATTGGTCATCTGGTCCTACACATACTGCCAAGGCATACACCAGTGATGGATCAGTGAACACAGAATGACTCTGGTCACTGACGCCAACACTAACCACTCCTCCATCTCCGTCAGTGACATGGATCATAGTGTTGTTTGTACTCACAGCAATATGTCTCGGGTCGGTGATTATCCTCTGTCCGGACTTGTCGTGCTTGATAGTTCTTAACAGTTTGTCTGACTTATCGTACACTCTTACTTCGTCGACACAAGATACAAACAACTGATCTTCCATGTAATCAACTCCATAACACTTTCGTCCTACACAGAATGATCTCGACAATGTCATTGATTTACCAATCGTGACAAAATGCACTTCATCATACACCGGTACAACGACTTCATTAGTGTCAGCAATACATACGTCCCCCGGAGCATCAGGCAATACACAGTGGTCTCGCACTTTATACCGTCCATCAAGTCTCTTCAGTTTCTTATTGTTAGCGTCTGCTACTACTATTGTTCCGTCGTCTAGCTGGCACAATCCCCGTATTATGCATGTCTTCTTGTCACCATTAAGCTTCATGCTGTAGTCGCCATGGTGAGAGGTAGTGTAATACACACGCGCAACTTCCTCTGTCAACTCTCCTAACGATTTAATATCAATTATATTCATCGCATCATAATTGATGAATTTGATATTTTTCTCCTTATGTTTTGTAATTTCCTTTAACAGTATATCTCCTTCATCTGCATTACGCTTTCCGATTTTGACGAAGACAAATAGCTGAGCTTCGTTTTCTCCTTTGCTTGCTTCTATCTGATTCGCATTTTGTTTCAACAATTTCATTCTCTCAGTTAAAGTGTCGATGTTTTCTTTAACTTTGTCCTCCATGATGTTGTATTTGGAATTCAGTTCCTCTAATTTTGCCCTCTCTAAATCATTCAGATGCTTTATCATTTTCTTTGTAAACTGCTGTATCTCACACACAGTGGCCTGTTTCTCTCGTTGAAGCCGCTCTAGTTCAAGTTGTTGTGCTCTCTTCGTCTTCTCCAGTTTAACTTTCGTGGCTTGCACGGATGCCTTGACATGTCTGTGTTCATCACTTGCCTTGATCCCCACTGCAGCTTTTGGTAGAAATGTTATATCTATGCACGATCTGAAATTGCAGAAATTATTTGTACAGTAAAATTTGTATCATTTATTTTATCAAAGTAGGTCGTCTTAAATAAAAATTGAAATTCATAGATTTAATTTCTCTTGTGTATGCGCGCGCTGTGTAAAACTGATCCGTTGAATTGAAAAAAGTGATAACAGTGTTCCTTTAGTTTTATACTGTGTGCAATATCAGAAGTTGTATTACAGCTTATGACTGGTCTGATACCTATTTTAACACGAACGAGAACAATTCAAGGTAAACTAAATCAGTGTCGTATATTGTATAAGTTTGATTCTTTTAAAATCTTTTTCTTTATTTAAATGTGAATATGTCCTGTAACAACATATTATTAATAAAAATAATTTTCTTCAACATGCAAACATGCACCATAAAATGCAAGTGTTAATTCTGACACAACATCGGAGGGTTGTGGGTCTGATCCACGACCACGGTAAGTGTTGTGGCCTTGATCAAAACACTTACCACCATATTATGCTTAGTATTTTTGTTATGAACAGGAAGTCGCCGAGTGTAATTTGTCTTAATGGTGAGTATTCACTGCATAATAAATGTAAAATAAATAAAAATCGCTAAATTTCTTGCAACACATACCTCAATCTGTCATTTTATATTTATCGCGTGAATTTAATTGTCATCGAGTTTTACGGCATATTCACAAATTTACAACAAAGGGGGCATGCTGTCTTGAATAGTATCATTATTCAAAAATGGTGGCACACGTCTATATCATAGCTTGTCATGATTTAATATTTACACATCAGCATCCGCCTCACATGCAGAAGGTTGTGGATTCAGTCACCGGCCGGGTCACACCAAAGACTTGAAAAAACATGGTTCTAGAATTGTCTTCGCTTGGCGCTCAGCAATTAGAGGATAGTGCAAGGCCTGGTCGGCCAGGTGTCACTATACTATGACTAGGTGGGGTATCAAACTATGGGTTCGCGGCATGATACTCCTGTGTGAATGCGCTAAGATCAATGTCTCAAGTAGACACCCTCGCGAAATAACTCAAAATTGCTGAAAGCGACGCTAAACACCATACAACAACAACAACAACATATTTATAAATAAAATTAGACATTAAAACGATTCATTTATTATTTAGATTATATAAAGTAACATATATATGAACAACATACCTGTGACTTACAGACACACACGTGGGACAGCAGACGACATCATGATTACCGCAGTATGTATCTATTAGGTTACCATGGTGATCCTTACATCGTTCCGTTGGCAGAGACAATACTTGTTGTGGTTTCCGGGCCTTCATTCCAGCCTTGTCCAAAAGTTTATGTGACCTCATTATAGCGAATTTATTGTGATCCTGAACGCAACCAGAACAGAAATATTCCATACAGTCCTCGCAGAAATTGACTGCCTCCACATTACGTCCTCCTTGAGAGCAAGGCGAACACGTAAAGTCATATAATTCCTCCGAACTTTTGTCAACCGATCTAATAAACGCCCTCTTCGACGCCATTTTACCGATCTACAGCTCGACCTATTTTGATATAAATGTACTGGTATCTGAACTTCCTCGTCATATATATATATTTCTTATTATTGTGGGTATATATCTTTCCGAGATTAACACTTTTGTATACGGCGGGTGTGCAAATGGAGAGATTCTTTCTTAATCAAGTCAAGTTTACTATTATATTGTGCAATATTTACACGAACCTATGTTGAATAATAATATTTAAACGTTTGAAATAAGGACCATATGGTTAATAATATATACAATAGATCCATTTACGACTGTTTAACCGTGTTACTCACTGTTTAAATAAGATCAATATTTCAATTTTGAATGATTTTTAGTAGACAAGTAGAGAGAATGTACGATTGTCACAATATAATGATAATGCTACTTCATACACAACTCCTGTTAATTTTGAAGTCTCCACAGTTAATGCTTTACCCATATCCAAAATTGTATAATTGATCTCACGAATAATATTGTATTGGTTTACGACATATCACAAAGTAGGTTATCTGTATAGACATTTTACTCAACGACTTATTTGTTAACGACGTGATGAACACCCAATATTAAATAGAATGTACACGTGCCCCGGTGTTCATCTCGTACCATGATCACAGAGGCACGTGTACATTCTATTTAAATAGATATATTCGGTGTATATCTAGAATAATATCTTAGAGGATAATTAATGTTTTTCATGTTTATTGATTATCAATGTCCTGCATATTGATAAATATCGTGATTACTAATAAACGCGTATCATACTAAATATTGATTGATAGACGACCTTTAATAGGATTACTCGGGTCTTTATATTAGTTCTCCAAAATCAATTTAGACAAAAACTAACATCTTTTTTTACCATCGAGTGATAAAATCAGATGATAGGTGACACACTCTATAACGCCAGTCAGATGGTTGGGTGTCGCAGCGGTGGTCTAGTGGTGGAGCGACCTTCTCGCATAAGGACGATCCAATACTTGGAAATAGTACTATAAGCTTCCTCGCTTGGTGCTAGGTCTGGTCGGTTACATGTCGGTATGCTGTGACATGGCGGAATACTGACTCAAGTAGACACCGTTGACTAAAGCTTTATAAAAAAGTGACACAATACAACATCAGCAACCAGATGGGTGGAAGTGGTTTGTTTCGCAACACTGTGAATCTCACTATAGTTAAAGTGTGTTTGGTGTACGATCTGGGCGAAAACACCGGCACCGGTGCACCGCTATTATGACGGTGGATCGATATCGTTTAAACTTTCACCGATAAATTATACTGTTACACCGTTAGAATATATTGGTGCACAGTTAAAAGTGCAATCTGATTACCTCGGCCTTTATGCTACGCAATAGACTACGGAGGATACGGAAATACCCGATGTTTCACGATTGTTAAAAGTGGCGACCCACCGTTATATTATATCGATGTACTGTTATATACCGATGCACCGCTATATAATATCGGTGCATCGCTATTTTACCGATGCACCGCTATATTTTTATTGATGCACCGCTATATTTTAACGGTGGACCGATGTTTTATTAACGGTGCACCTTTATTTGTTTATCGGTCCACCGGTATTTAATAGCGGTGCAACGTTAAATAAAATATATCAGTCCACCGCTATCGTCACATCGCTCTTTGGGATTAGCCAATCAGAACCCTCGTCCCAAAAATCATTACAGAGATCGGAGGAGGCTAACAACAATTCAATACACACGGTTGAAGTTTAGGGGCACACTTAGCATTTGGTTAATAACTTTTCGAAACAATCTCTGAGTTTAATAATTATGGTACAAAAAGTAAAGCTGATATAATTGTTGACACGTTTAAATACGATCATATATATTTTTCTTAGAATTAAAAAATAATTATGAATTGAAACTTAAAAAGAGTTAAAAACAGTTTTTTTTAAAAATGGCGGTATACTCATGTTGACAATCTTTATAACAGAATGCTAGACTACTCAAATTAAAAAAAAAGGTTTTATTGAAACAGCTACCGATCGGAGGTTAAAACTCGTACAAACCATATATACATATTTTATTTTCTAAATAAGCAAAAATTTAGAGAGTATACATTTGTAAATCAGTTAGATACGACGAATGAAATTGATGCATATGGCATAAATCAATTAGTTTAAATTTATTTTACTTCGATTTATTAAGTTAGTACATTTAGAGAAATCATGTGCGAAGTCTTCCTGAATAGAACCAGGACTAAGCATATGCGGGAAAGCGTCTTGCTCAAGGACACCCCACATAGCCGTGGCGGAGGATCGAACCCACGGCCCTTCGATCATGGGTTCGATGCTCTACCACACGTTCCATTAAATCAATTACTCTTTAGAATAACTCAATTCAAACCTAAGTCGTTCAAGCATATAACTGTGTATTCTTTTTAAAAAATGTATAACTGTATATGAGTAATATTTACCAATTCTGCTGATTCCTTCCAGTTTTATACGCTATAAAACTTCCTTTAATTTAAAAACCAACAATTGTTTTAACAAATATGATTATCCAATCGTGGGTTGTAACACCAGCCTCTGAATTATTAGAAACATATTATTTCAATCAATTATGAATTGTGATAACTGTTTTCCATACTGTACATAACACGTGTTACTTAAGGTCATAAACCAGAGGGGTTGTGACCTTATGACCCCTTGTTGCAGCTGAATAATTTTTGTTTCATAACAAGATGCAATTATTCGCATCTGCTTCCTGTTTGAAGACATTGTCTGGTTAATTTTAATGGAAAATAGTGCCAATCGTTTGCCAATTGCAATATATGTACATACACCAAGGACATAATATACTCTTTAGTACAAAAATTTCAAAAGTGTTTGTATTATAGTCAGGAACTGTAATTTGGAATTCAACAACAACCTTAATACTTATTACTTGAGTAAGATCCGTCTTAACGAGCACTAATCTCTCACCGCTGAGGTCGTGTAATCGAGTCTTTATTGGGTCAAACATTTTATATATGAAAGTTTGCTGGCGGAAGTATTTAATACTGAGGACAAAACTGGATTTGCCATATACAGATATGACCAGTCATTTGTTGAAAATGCTGCCAACCCTATCATAATTAGGTAATGTTCTTTTATTTGGCGAGTACAATTCACGGAAATGAGTTTAGTGAATAATGGTCACCTAAGTCCGTTTACACTCTTTTTCCGTTAAGAAATGTTCACTGCGATATGTTCACACCTAGGTGTTCAAGTTTTTTGGTGAATAATGTTCACACCTCATGTTGGTGAATAACATTTACTGATATATGTTCACTCCTCATGTTGATGAATAACGTTCACTGACACATGTTTACACCTTATGTTGTTGGTGAATAACGTTCACTGATATATGTTCACACCTTATGTTGGTGAATAACGTCCACTGATACACGTTCACACTTCATGTTAGTGAATAATGTTCACTGATACATGTTTACACCTTGTATTGGTGAATAACGTTTACTGATACACGTTCACACCTCATCTTGGTGAATAACGTTCACTAATACATGTTTACACCTCATGTTGGTGAATAACGTTCACTGATACAAGTTCACACCTTATGTTGGTGAATAACGTTCACACCTCATGTTGGTGAATAGCGTTCATTGATACACGTTAACACCTTATGTTGGTAAATAACGTTCACTGATATGTTAACACCTTATGTTGGTGAATAACGTTTACTGATACATGTTCACACCTCATGTTGGTTAATAATATTCACACCTTATGTTGGTGAATCACGTTTACACCTTATGTTGGTGAATAACGTTCACTGATACACGTTCACACCTCATGTTGGTGAATAACGTTCACATATATATGTTCATACATTATGTTGGTGAATAACGTTCACGGATACACGTTCACACCTAATGTTGGTGAATAACGTTCACACATCATGTTGGTAAATAACGTTCACTGATATGTAAACACCTTATGTTGGTGAATAACGTTTACTGATACATGTTCACACCTCATGTTGGCGAATAATGTTCACACCTTATGTTGGTGAATAACGTTCACACCTCAAGTTGGTGAATAACGTTCACTGATACATGTTTACACCTTGTATTGGTGAATTACGTTTACTGATACACGTTCACACCTCATCTTGGTGAATAACGTTCACTAATACATGTTTACACCTCATGTTGGTGAATAACGTCAACTGATACATGTTCATACCTCATATTGGTTAATAACGTTCACTGATACAAGTTCACACCTTATGTTGGTGAATAACGTTCACACCTCATGTTGGTGAATAGCGTTCATTGATACACGTTCACACCTTATGTTGGTAAATAACGTTCACTGATTTGTTAACACGTTATGTTGGTGAAAAACGTTTACTGATACATGTTCACACCTCATGTTGGTTAATAATATTCACACCTTATGTTGGTGAATCACGTTAACACCTTATGTTGGTGAATAACGTTCACTGATACATGTTTACACCTTATGTTGGTGAATAACGTTCACTGATACACGTTCACACCTCATATTGGTGAATAACGTTCACATATATATGTTCAATCATTATGTTGGTGAATAACGTTCACAGTTACACGCTCACACCTAATGTTGGTGAATAACGTTCACACCTCATGTTGGTAAATAACGTTCACTGATATGTTAACACCTTATGTTGGTGAATAACGTTTACTGATACATGTTCACACCTCATATTGGTGAATAATGTTCACACCTTATGTTGGTGAATAACGTTCACACCTCAAGTTGGTGAATAACGTTCACTGATACATGTTTACACCTTTTGTTGGTGAATAATGTTCACTGATACACGTTCACACCTCATGTTGGTGAATAACGTCACATATATATTTGTGTATAACTCATGTTGGTGGATAACATTCACTGATACACGTTCACACCTAATGTTGGTGAATACGTTCACTATTACACATTCACACTTTATGTTTGTAATAAATGTTCACACCTTATGTTGATTAATAACGTTCACTTATCATGTTGGTGAATAACGTTCACTGATACACGTTCACACCTTATGTTGGTGAATGACGTTAACTGATACATGTTCATACCTTATGTTGGTGAATATTGTTCACACTTTATGTCGGTGAATAAAGATCACAACTCATGTTGGTGAATAACGTTTAATGATACATGTTCACACATCATGTTGGTGAATTATGTTCACACCTTATGTCGGTGAATAACGTTCACAACTCATGTTGGTGAGTAACATTTATTGATACATGTTCACACCTCATGTTGGTGAATAACGTTCACTGATACATGTTTACACCTGATGTTGATGAATTACGTTCACTGATATACGTTCACAACTTATGTTGGTGTATAACGTTCACTGAAACACGTTGACACCTCAGGTTGTTGAATAACGTTCACTGATACAATTTCACACCTGATGTTGGTGAATAAAGTTTACTGATACACGTTAACACATCATGTTGGTAAATAACGTTTACTGATACACGTTCACACCCCATGTTGGTGTCATGTTGGTAAATAACGTTTACCGATACACGTTCACACCTCATGTTGGTGAATAACGTTCACTGATACTCGTTCACACCTCATGTTGATGAATAATGTTCACTGCTTTATGTTCACAACTCTTGTTGGTGAATAACGTTCATTGATATACGTTCACACCCCATGTCGGTGTCATGTTGGTGAATATTATTTACTGATACACGTTCACACCTAATGTTGGTGAATAACGTTCACTGATACACGTTCACAACTCATGTTGGTGAATTACGTTAAAACGTTTTGTTGGTGAATAACGTTCAAAACTTATATTGGTAAATTACGTTCACGCCATATGTTGGTGAATAATGTACACTGAAACATGTTCACACCTGATGTTGGTGAATAACGTTCACTGATACACGTACACACCTCATGTTCGTGAATAACGTTCACTGATACACGTTACGTTCACACCTCCTCATGTTGGTGAATAACGTTCACTGATATACGTTCACACCTCATGTTGGTAAATAACGTTTACTGATACACGTTCACATCTTATGTTGGTGACGAACGTTCACTGATATTTTTTCATACCTCATGTTGGTAAATAACGTTCACACCTTATGTTTGTGAATAACGTTCACTGATATATGTTCACACTTTATGTTAGTTAATAACGTTCACACCTTATGTTGTTGAGTTACGTGCACTTATAAATGTTCACACCTCATGTTGGTGAATAACGTTTACTGATACACGTTCACACCTTATGTTGTGAATACTATTCACTGATACACGTTCACACCTCATATTGATGAATAACGTTCACTGATATAATTATGTTCACATCTCATGTTGGTGAATAACGTTAGTTCGATTGCTGTGCTCGGACCCAGTATTTTTCATGAGGTAGATAAATAGCTATCTTTGACGGAATTTAATTGTTTTGAATAAATAAGGTCAGAAATCATGAAAAAACGTTTTGAAAGACGACAAAACACTTAATTAAGAGGCTTAAAATTCGAGTAGGTAGTTAAAAGCTCGACAATGATACTATTTTTAAGAACGGCCTCGAGTCTGTTATGTAGACCAGTACTTAGTGTTGTTTTATAAAAATTCTCGCGTCTAACTTTTGTTATTATCTGCGACTTCTGACATGATTAATCACCGGTTTCCCACTGTACTACCGCTAACATGACGTAAGGTAACGTTTACCAACATGATGTGTTAACGTAAGGTAACGTGACATAAGGTAACGTAACGTAAAGTAACGCTGCTATGCAGTGGTTTGCCTATAATTTATTAACCTATGACCATTAATCTATAAATCTATATCTTAACAGAATTTTGTAGTTACAGCCTCGCAAATTTTCAGTCAATACACTGTCTATCCTTTGTTTACTATAGAAATTCCATTCATGAACAGTTGTAAACTTTATTGGCTTGCATTCTTATATATTGCTTCAATTTCATTGGCTATTGGTTGAGTCACATGATTAAATTTGCATATCGAACCTCTCACATTTATGAATGCCCAAATCTCATTCGCTATTGGTTGATTGATCCGGTTTCATTACACATTGACCTTTATCAACTTCCTGTGTAGGGCATTGTGAAATTTTGATTTACAGAGAGAGCAGTTTACAGTCGCAAGTTATACCAGTACAACAGTATCATTATTGTATTATACATTGCATAAAGTGAATTATTATGTTTTATTCCAGATTGTTCCAGTATATTAAGCATTAAATAATTAATTGTTTTAATTTGAGAATTATTTTCATTGATGATTTAGCAGTTGAAAACAACTTGGTAAATTTATTAATTATTTATGATAAATAAAAACAGACTTTGATGACATAGTGATTTATTGAAAATGTGTTTAGTGCTATACTGTTTTATCTCTAGTTGATATAGACTTCGTGAACATAGTGCAGTTGTGACTTATATTGACTAATAACATTATTTATAAATTATACGTTAGTGGACTTGATTGAATTCAATTGTGTATACACAAATTAACCTTGTGTTATTGTCGGCCATTACTACACTTGTGTATTGTATAAACACAAAGTCAGTGCAATAGTGAATCAAGTTGATTGATGATTTTTGATTGATGAGAATAAATAAAGGGAAAGGTATGATATAATGGAATTAATTTGACAATGAAATATATCTGAAGAAGTTGATATTTGAAAAGGGAAACAGTGAAAGTAAACAAGATTGACATACACTGAAACTAAATTAAAGTTAATTACGTCCAAATTAAAGAAAATGACCTATGTTTGACTGTATCTCAAATATGCCCACAACGAAAGCTTTTATGAACTTAAAAGTTCGCATTTAAATTAAAGTTCTTATAAGATTATCGTTTTCATTCCAAGAATAAATGGATATTACTTTTAGTATATTTTCTGATGGGATTTGTTCCAATTTACGCCCCTTGGTTCGAGTCTATCTCGGTACAAATATCTCAAGTGAGCGTGGTGCCACTTTGTGCTGTGCTATGCTATGGTGGTATAATATGGTGTGGTGTGGTGTGGCACGGTGTGGTGGCGTGGCGCGGCACGGCACGGCATTGGTAGTGGTGTGGTGTGTGTGGTCTGCTCTGCTCTGCTCTGCTCTGCTCTGCTATGCTATGCTCTGCTATGCTATGCTATGCTATGCTATGCTATGCTATGCTATGCTATGCTATGCTATGCTCTGACTTGGCATGACATGACATAATGCATGTGTATTTTGTGTGATTTGAATGTTATTTTAGTAAAATTAAACATACTAATAAAACTTGATCGATTTTAATGGGCTATCAATATAAGAATAATACTTAACTGCTGTTAGCATATACGCGTATTTGAAACAGACTTTTGGTCGAATGGAATATACAGTGGATTTATGCAAACACCATTTATATTAAATGTGGTGTCAATACTCAAGGGTTTCGTGAGCCAACTCCCACCGACTGTATAACATCGGAAACAATATTGAACGTGCTTATAATTTTATTAATCTGTTATAAATACATTTCAGGGCTATGAATCAACGTTAATTAATACTCGCTTTTAGGCCCCCCCCCCCCCGTGGCTCACAGGTCAAAGTAAAAAAAAAATGGGGGAAAGGGCGCGGAGTATGGGGTCCTAGGTACAATACTTTGACCTATGCCGTGGCTGAGTTGTCTAAGGTGCCGTCTCAATATCACTATCACTTGCCTCTCATTCCTAATGTCGTTGGTTCGAGCCCTGCTCGCTCCAAAATCATTATGTGAGAAAGTTTGCTAGCTACTTGCGGAGGGACGGTGGTTCTACATTGGTTCATTCTGCGTTCTTCCTCCACCGATCAAACGGGCTACGCCATAAATAATCTAAAATGTGTCAAAATAGCATTAAACCCCATTAAAACGTCTTTTCCGAGACTAGGTTGACTCCCTTGGCAAAGCAAAGACTTTGTCCCCCGGTGGAGAAGGTCTGTGTACGTTTCAAGGCACATAAAGGAATAAAGATAGAATGTGTATCTTATACACACCTGAATCCCTTACAAGCTATCGATAAGCAACCGTAAAATCAACACATATAACAACAATGTGTGTTTCTTTTTCAATGGCAAATAAAGTAGCAAATAAATAAATATACCAATACGTGGTAAATTGTGAAAATATTTTCCACTACCTGAATGGTTATACCGGTGCGCTGGTGAAAACAATATTAACGGTTGCATTAAAAAATAATCAGTGTGCTAATAATTGTTGAAATGGCAACTTTGGATATACCATAAATAACTTTAAGTGTGATGGAAATGGGGTTTAACAATAAAAAAAAAATGTATCACTTATAAGTATTGAGGTAAGCTAACACAAACACGACTGTGCCATATCTAAAACATGACTGTATGGAGCACTTTGTTTTAGATAATCTGAATGGCGCGTCTCTTAACCAAGTTTATTTTACTAATCATTCTCTTATTAAGTCTTACATCTTGATGTATCAGTCCATTCCATTCCAACAATCAAGTGCTGATTTTATCATAACACATGTCTTAAACAACAATAAACTGTGCTCCTGTTTTTCAGATTGTCCGATTTGCGTTTTAAAAGATATTGTTATCAATTATTTTCTCAGTAAGTTATATATATTGATGGTATCATTGCCGTCCATTCCAACAATCAATCTCGAGTTGACTTTATCATAACACAGAGATACAGGATACTGTATCCCATCTTTCTTGTCCAGTAGAACCTTGATTTGAGGATTGATACAGCTAATGTTATCAATTATTCTCTCAGTATGTTATACACCTTGATGGTATCAGTATGTAACATTCCAACAATCAATCTCGAGTTGACTTTATCATAACACAGAGAAAAAAGAAACCGTAGTCCATCTTTCTCGTCCAGTAGAACCTTGTAGTTGATACCGTCATTGTCGATATGGAGGATATTGTTGGAGATAGAATCGCCTACAAACAGTTGGTCATCTGGTCCTATACATACTGACCAGGCAGCCTTCAGTGATGGATCAGTGAACACAGAATGACTATGGTCATGGACGTCAACACTAACCACTCCTCCATATCCGTCAGCGACATGGATCATAGTGTTTTTTGTACTTACGGCAATCTGTCTCGGGTCGGCGATTATCCTCTGTCCGGACTTGTCGTGCTTGATAGTTCTTAACAGTTTGTCTGACTTATCGTACACTCTTACTTCGTCTTCACACGATACAAACAACTGATCTGCCATGTAACCTACTCCATAACACCTTTGTCCTACACTGAATGATCTCGACAATGTCATTGATTTACCAATGGTGACAAAATGCACTTCTTCAGACACCGGTACAACGACTTCATTAGTGCCAGCAGAACATACGTCCCCCGGAGCACCAGGCAATACACAGTGGTCTCGCACTTTATACCGTCCATCAAGTCTCTTCAGTTTCTTATTGTCACCGTCTGCTACTACTATTGTCCCGTCGTCCAGCTGGCACGATCCCCGTATTAAGCACGACCTCTTGTCATCATTAAGCTTCATGCTGTAGTCGCCATGGTGAGAGGCAGTGTAATACAAACGCGCAACTTCCTCTGTCAACTGTCCTAACGATTTAATATCAATTATATTCATCGCATCATTAATGGTGAATTTTATATTGTTTTTTTTCTGTTGTGTAATTTGCCTGATCAGTTTGTGTCCTTCATCTTCATGACGTTTTCCGACTTTGACGTAGACAAATAGCTGAGCCTCGTTGTCTCCTTTGCTTGCTTCCATTTGATTTGCATTTTCTTTCAACATTTTCGTTTTCTCATCTAGAATGTCGATGTTTTCTTTAATTTTGTCCTCAATGGTTTTATATTTAGAATTTAGTTCCACTATCGTTTCCCTCTCTAAATCATTCAGGTGCTTCATCATTTTCTTTGTAAACTGCTGTATCTCACACACAGTGGCCTGTTTCTCTCGTTGAAGTCGCTCTAGTTCAATTTGTTGTGCACTCTTCGTCTTCTCCAGTTTCACTTTCGTAGCATGAACGGATGACTTAACATTTCTGTAATCATCACTAGCCTTGATCCCCACTGCAGCTTTTGGTAGATATGTTATGTCTATGCACGATCTGAAATTGCAGCAAAAGTTTGCACTGTAACATTTGTATCATTGTATTATTACAGTATATCGCCTGAAATAAACGTTTTCTTGTGTGTGTGTGCGCGCACGCATACTCAACAATATTGAAGAAATATAATGATCCAGAAATACTTATAACATTATGAAAATAAAATGGGAAGACGACATCCTAATGATATGGACCCACTCCTGAGAAGAATTAGATTTTTTCATCACGGGGTTGAACTGTCATCACGAAACAATCAAATTCACCGCAAATATTAGCAACACAGAAGCAAACTTCATGGATGTAACCATAAAAAAGGAGACCCAAGGATACAATATTATAAGGAAATATATTCTATTCAAATTTTGTTACAACAAACATTATTATTTAAGATATTATGTACTTTAATATTCTATATGTTCACAATGTAATTTTAATAGTAAAAATCTATTTATAGACATAAAATCACGTGATGACAAACCGTACATTTCTGAACTTCAGTGTAATAAATCTAACTGTATGTATCCTGAAGAAGACCCGGAAAGGATCGAAACTAGTCGATAATAAAATAATAAAAACCAGTTTCACGTCAGTAGTTAATTCCACTACCAAAACCTATCAATCTAACTTGATAATAAGGTGTATAATAAACCGCTGGATTAAACGCACTTTAACTATAGTTTGATAAAGTGATTACAGTCTTCATTTAGCTTTATATCTTGTGTATTATCAAGAGCTATATTGCATGTTATGATTATTGGCCTGATGCCTATTTAAACACAAACGAGAACATCTTAATCGTAAACTAAGACATTCATGAAAATAGTGTCGTTTCATTTAAAATCCTTTTTTTTATTTTCATGTTATTAAATAATTACATGTCCTGTAACAACACGTTGTAAATAAAAATAATTTATTCTTCAACAATTAAACATGCACCATAAAATGCAAGTGTTAATTCTGGAATAACATCGGAGGGTTATAGGTTCGATCCATCGCCACGATAAGGCGTTGTGGCCTTGATCTAAACACGTGCCACCATATTATGCTTAGTATTTTTGTTATAAAATGGAAGTCGCTGAGCGTAATTTGTCTAAATGGTGAGTACACGCCACAGAATTAATGTAAAATAAATAAAAGTCAATATCTTGCAACACATACTAGTACCCCAAATTTGTCATTTATGTATATCGTGTGAATTTAATTGTAAGCACGTCAACAATACTCCTGATATGTACGCTTACGTAAATTTAATATATTTCCGGTTATGAGAAATAACGAAAAACAATTACACACTCCGTTCATCTTCAAATTGTATTAATTACACAAGCAGTCGATGCAATTATAGCTCTATAAGTGAATCAAGAGTATAACGACACATTTACAACTAGGGCATGGTGTCTTGAATAGTATCATATGCATTCAAAAATAATTGTACAAGTCTGTATTATAGATTACTTTATTCAATATTCACACATGAGCGTCCATCTCGCATGCGGAAGGACGTGGGTTCGATCGCCGGACGGGTCATATCAAAGTCTTGAAAATGGTACTAGAAGTTTCCTCGCTTGGCGCTCAGCATTAAGAGGATAGTTCTAGGTCTGGTCGGGCCGGTGTCAGTATAATGTGACTGAGTGGGGTATCATACCTTGTGTCTGCGGCATGATACTCAAGTGTGGCAGCGCTTATAAAAGTGTCTCAAGTACACTTCCTCGTGGTATAACTGGAAATTGTTGAAAGCGAGGTTAAACACCATACAACAACAGCATGTTTATAAATAAAATCCGACATTATCACACGGCTACTAAACGCCAGCTCCACCACCAACAAGTGGTGGTAAGAAAATGAGCTATCGACACATCCGCGGTGGAGCTAACGAGTATTTTTATTTGTACACACGTGAGTATGATTTACTGTTTGTCTTATATTTTTATTAATATATCTCATTTCGAAAATCTGGCAATGTAGTACCGTGTACGAATACTTTTACTACTGGTTGGCCACGATTTAGTTTCAATATTTTGTAAATTGTGCTGTCAAGAGCTTTTCTCCTGATTCGGACTCTCGTTCATATTTTTATACATGTCCGAATTTCAACTATAATTAGATGTTTATGCACACTGTAAGAACATTCTCGCGGGTGCAACTAATTCAAATATTATAATACTGATACAGGAACTCATCAGGATTAATAAAACTTTCTTAAAAGAGAAATATGCATATATTTATAAAAGTGGTGGAGCTATCACTGTAGTGGTGGGGCTATCGAGTAGTGGTGGCGCTGTGTCTTATGGTAAACTTTAGTAAGTAACTTGAATTAATCATTTTTTACAAGGACAAATAGTTACAGTGCACGCAGTGCCTAGGGTTATGGGTTCGTACCTCTAGCCTCGCGTTTTAGGGGTACGTGAGTCATGTACCCATAGATAATACTATACAAGTATGCTAAAGGTGCGTGCAAATTTGTATCAATATACCAAAGACCGTGTATAATCATATAATTATAACAGCGACACCACTACTTGATAGCTCTACCACTACAGTGATAGCTCCACCACTTTTATAAATATATGCATATTTCTCTTTTAAGAAAGTTTTATTAATCCTGATGAGTTCCTGTATAAGTATTATAATATTTGAATTATTTGCACCCGCGAGAATGTTCTTACAGTGTGCATAAACATCTAATTATAGTTGAAATTCGGACATTATACAAATATGCACGAGTCCGAATCAGGAGAAAAACTCTTGACAACACAATTTACAAAATATTGAAACTAAATCGTGGCCAACCAGTAGTAAAAGTATTCGTACACGGTACTACGTTGCCAGATTTTCGAAATGAGATCTATTAATAGAAATATAAAACAAAAAGTAAATCATACTCACGTGTGTACAATTAAAAATACTCGTTAGCTCCACCGCGGATGTGTCTTATCACCACTCGGTGGTGGTGGAGCTGGCGTTTAGTAGCCGTGTATTATCGTTTAAATTATTTATACAAGCATATATCAACAACATACCTGTGACTTACAGACACACACGTGGGGCAGCAGACGACTTCATGATTACCGCAGTATGTATCTATCAGGTTACCATGATGATCCTTACATCGTTCTGTTGGCAGAGACAAAACTTGTTGTGGTTTCAGGGCCTTCATTCCAGCCTTGTCCAAAAGTTTATGTGTCCTCATTATAGCGAACTTATTGTGATCCTGAACACAACCAGAACAGAAATATTCCACACAGTCTTCACAGAAGTTGACTGCCTCCACATTTTTTCCTCCTTTAGAACAAGGCGAACACGTAAAGTCATATAATGCCTCCGAACTTTTATCAACCGATCTAACAAACGCCCCCTTCGACGCCATTTTATCGATCTACTGCGCGACCTACTTTGATATAAACGTACTGTTATTTGAACTTCCTTGTCATTGCTTATCTTGTGGGTATATATCATTCCGTGATTAAAACTTTTGTACACTTTTGTACGAGACGGGTGTGCAATTTAAGAAAATCATCCTTAATCAACAAGTCAATATTGCTATTATATTGTGCAATATTGACACGACCCTATGTTGAATAATAGATGGATTAATCGATCAAAAAGATTAAGACTTATTCAACGGAAAAAAAAACACTTGTAAGGGCCTCTTGTTTAACTAAAGGAAGTGACGTCAGTCGACTAATTTGATTGGGCAATCACTTTCGATAGGAACTGGAGAAGTTGAGGAAGATTTATATTTTTCAGAGCAGGAAATAATTATATTATAACCTAATGATTATGATTTATTTATTACCCTCCCTTATCCCTCCCGGAAGGTTCTGTTTTGCTCTGCTTATATTTTATAATTTAAGCACTGTTGAGAGCGATGTTACTTGGATCAATTCAAATGTTTTAACAAGTTCCCGTCATGGCTGGTGTAAATTGACAACGTTGGGAGATAAACAATTTGTTCTTAAAGATTCTTAACATCCGATGTCGGGGTCGGGAATGAAAGTGCGCATCAATATATATTGTAAAAACGAACACTAGTGGCTGTTTTATTCTGGATTTCCGGTGCCGGAGTCGAGACGTTTTGCGACAGTGTAAATAACAAGTGAATAAGTAATTTGTGATAATTCAGCCGTTCGGTTTCTCCAACTTTATCGGATATTTGACAGTTCAATTGGGCATTTGCTAGCTCAACATAGGTTACATCCGTTGTCGGGGTAACTAGTAATTTAATATTAATTTTCTAAATATTTATAAATATTCATTTTCTTAATCAGTCATGGCCATTATTCATGCCAACACATACATATATAAAATAGAAACTAATAGAACACACTTCATGTTCTGTTGATTAATAATATTAAATAAACCTCTACAATAAGGATCACATGATTTATAAAATATACTAAATCCATATCCGACTGTTTAAATGTGTTTCTCATTGTTTAAATAAGATCATTATTTCAATTGTGAATGCTTTTTGACACGTAGAGAGAATGTACCAATGTCACAATGTGATGATGATGATGATGATGATGATGATGATGATGATGATGATGATGATGATACTACTTATAATCATTAAAAATAATAATATACAATACGGCCTTCAAAAATCGATAATCATACAACTCGTGCTAATTTTCTTAACAGTTAATGCTTACACATATCCAAAATTGTATAATTGATCACACAAATAATATTTGGTTAGTAAGTAGAGGCTAACTATCATAGAGCTTTTGAACTAAAACATAAGCATTCGTTTATAAATTAGCACCGTTTGTGTGTAAATCTATTGAATTTGTTCACATTATATCGTGCATAAGATATATTTGTACTTGTGTATCGATTATAGTTGCGAGTCTCATCGATACACACACCAGGATCGCGTTGTCTTATTAGTCGTCACCCGGTCCCATTTCCATATATTATCTACTGTTCTCAAAACTATCCCCAGAACTCGTAAGTTCGTATTCCAGCCCGACCTCACAGTCTCCGTGATGATTGATATACGACATTGCGCGTCGTTGCCATTCGTCTCTCACCGCTGATTTAAGTGGGAAAGTTATCAGTTACTTGCAAGATGGGTGTGCTCATGTGCTGGTTTATCCTCCAGGATTCCAGGAAATAGTGGCTTGGTTAAATGGTCATCTGTTAACACTTGATAGTATAAAATTTACCCTTAATACTCCAATCAAATCAAAACTAACCACTTTTATCTTACCTGTTATCGTTACCGTAGTTTACCTAATAGTCTTATCTAAGCTCACGTTCTCATTTAACGTAAATATATTCTCACTACCGTAGTTTTACTATTGTTTTAACTAAAATATTCTAACCTCCGTCCATAAATGACATGCTCTAACTAATGTAGTTAACTATTGTCTTTCACAAACAATCTTATTGCCGTAGTTTAAAAACGTTTTAAACCGACACATGCTGAAAATATATACCGATCATTTTATTTTAACTATCTTGCTCTTTACAAATATATTCAAATTACCATACTCAACTACCATGCTTATATGTAACTAATATGTTCCCACTTCAATAGCTTAGCCTCCATTTATAACATTATGTCCTTTGTAGCTAACATAAAAATCTCATGACCATAATTCAACCAACCTTCATAGCTAAAATAAGGATCTCATAAATGTAGTTGAACTGTCTTTCTTATCTTACATAAACATGTCATAAATCTAGTTGAACTGTCTTTCTTAGCTTACATAAATATGTCATAAATGTAGTTGAACTATCGTTCTTAGCTAACATAAACATGTCGTAAATGAAGTTGAACTATCGTTCTTAGCTAACATAAACATGTCGTAAATGTAGCTGAACTGGCGTTCTTAGCTAACATAAACATGTCATAAATGTAGTTGAAATGTCGTTCTTAGCTTACATAAACATCTCAGCATCAATTTAGTTGAACTCTTAGCTAACAAAATTATCTTATAAATACAGTTAAAATATCGTTTTTAGTTAACAAAGAAATCTCATAAATACAATTAAAATATCGTTCTTAGTTAACATAAAAATCTCATAACTGTATTTGAACTGTCTTTCTTAGCTAACATAAACATACAGACAGACAGAAAGACAGACAGACAGACAGACAGACAGACAGACAGACAGACAGACAGACACAGACAGACAGACAGACAGACAGACAGACAGACAGACAGACAGACAGACAGACAGACAGACAGACAGACAGACAGACAGACACGAGAATGCGATGATCATGTCTCATATATACATATTTCATTTATATTTAATTTTGATAATGATAATTCACAACAAAAACGATATAAAATATATTCAAACTATTATAATCAGGTATAAGACGGTTTGCTTTTTTTTCAAATCAAACCAAATCAAATTAAATTTATTTAACGTCAGCGTAAATATAAACAGTAAGCAAAGGCAAATATTTTAAAGCTTTTTAACAAAAAAATGCATTCATTTAAATTAGCGCCATTTGTGTGCATATCTGTTGAAGTTGTTCAGATTAAATCGTCAGATTTATATTATATCATGCGCAATATCTAACTGCCTTTCATTATTAATATTTGAAACCAAATAGGTACGCCATGACCCGCTAACGTTAAAGCATTCAACTATTTTGTTTATTCAATAACAAAATTTCACAGGCACAGAAAGTGCATTGATTCTGGATGAATGGATGTGTATATCATTAATCTAAGAAAAGTTGGGCTGAATGAAAAAGTTGGTTTATATAATTTTTGCAGTGTATTTTCTTAAAGAAATATATATATCGAGCTATAGAGATATATATCCTTCTTCACCAAACCTGTCACAGATTGAAGCAATCTAGTTTGTAGTTGGGGATTCGAATAACCAACTACCGACCAGTTGTCAGTTGGGGATTCGGATTCCTTTTTATAATCACTATTAAATTTACATTTTTAATCGTGTTTATATATTTAAAAATATATACAATAAATAATGTATGTAAACTTATATCAAATCTGAATCCCTAATTGGCAGCTGGTTGGTAGTTGGCGATTCGCGGCGAATCCCGCGATATATTGTATAACATATACTTGTTTTTTATTGAATTGATATGTTAAAATAATCCCCAACGTGGGTTCGGTGTTTATTTATAACTATAGTATAAACTGTTTTTCTACAATTAATTGTTTTTGAAAATAAATATCGATTTGAAATAGTAACAATAACAATAAATAAACGCCATTCCCGCGTTGTTCCTTTAATACCATGAGTATATTCATCAGGAGACGGCGAATACACGATTGGACATTTTGAATCGCTTCCTGATGGATATACTCATGGTATATCAACTTGAAATGAGGATACGCTCCTGCAATTCCAGTTGTACAGGAGAAACCCCCATTTGTAAATAAGCTAAATGATGAAGAACAGCAAAAACAGTCAGATGCAGCAACATGCCCAACAGCAAGGTGATCCAGTAGAGAGAGAAAACCTCAAAACAGATATGGACAGGAGTCACATACGAAACAATCATATAAATCATGTCTGAGACCATTTACTATGTGTGATATCTGTCAACAGAGGTTGGAGGTTTCGTTTAAAATATTAAATGTAATACAGTATTTTAGTTATCTTTACAGTATATTTTGTTTTATACTAACTGATTTAAGCTCGATTGCGACGAAAGCTCAAAGCTAATATGAACCGCTTTCGAGGCCGCTTCTGTGGTTGAACCAGTACTGAGTGTTGTATTATAAGAGGCATCGGGTTGAGCTGGGGATCGAACCCGCGACCTCTGGCGTGAGCGGCCAAACACTCTATCCATTACACTACCACTGCCGCTTTATAGAGTATATCTTCACAGTCAGGTTCAATTTGGATTGATATGGTAACTTGTAATATATCGTCAGTAGATTGAGAAACCTCAATCGTGATATAACCATTTCTTGACATTATTATCATCAATTACTTTATGTCAGGTTGCTATAACCAGTTTAAGAAATATTTGATTTATAAATTGCTTTATGGTTATGGGATAGCTTAACACGTTGAGGAGTATCATGAACAATGCTTTTTTAAATGCATTACTTTATTAATTTCAGCGTTCTATTGTCTGTTGAGATGATATTTATCAAGAGTTGATGTAATTTAACTTTGTTTTTCCAAGATTAACAAGATATTATATTATATTTCACATCTATCATTCAGGAGGTATTATTGCAGTACCCAATTCTGATTTCCGTTACGATATAAGCCATCTATTAAAATTTACTGTTTCCTCAGGCATTCTCAAATATCAGGGGTCACTTATGGAACACCGGAGCTGTCTCATGTTCAGCATTGGCATCTGAATTGGGTATTGTATAATTATCTTCGGGTGTCGTGTCAATGCCTTTGGTTAGATGCTCATTGTGATTATCTGTCGAGTCTTTAAACATTTTGTCGGGTTGATTAGCCATTGTGCCATCTGTGAATATTTAAAAGTTACTTTTACTTTTTTTCACACACATGTTCAAATGTCAGCGAAAGTTTACTCCTAGTATGTTAGTATGTAGCCAAAGCTTGCTTTTCCAGTAATTGTGTATTATAATTATATTTGCGAGCCTCATCGCTATACACACCATGATAATGTTGTCTTATTATTTAACATCTCATAATATCATCTATCAACTAACCCCAGGGATGTTAATTCGTTTATCACCGTTGATTCAAATGGGAAAGTTATCAGTTACTTGCTCTAGTACCGGTTAACCATTTATTAATTTATACTAATTTCTTTTAGCTTGATTGCAATGAAAGCTCAGAGCTTATATGAACCGCTCTCAAGTCCGCTTCCTGGGTAGAACAAGTACTGAGTGTTGTTTTATGAGAGGCATCGGGTCAAGCTGGAGATCGAACCCGCAACCTCTGGCGCTAACGGCCAACACCTATCCATTAGACTACCGCCCCTCTTATGGTTTGAAGCCATTACATGTTGAAATGAAGTATATTTTAATCATGAACCAACTTTTATTTGCTTTGGTTTTTAAAAGAAGTTGATACATCAACAATTACATGCAGTATGAACAACACATGTGCATCTTTAAAATAAATCAAACGAAAAGACAATCAAACAAAACGAAATATAAGTTGACGAAAACTAATAACAGAATCTTCTTAGATAATGTTAACATTTGTATATAATTGTTATATACGTTCTATTAAGTTCTATTTAATCACTAGACAAATACATTAATATACCAATAATGTGTTCGTTGACTTTTCAGTGTGATATATAAGAATAGTATCTATAATTTTCCAACTAATCTAAGCGTAAAAGTGATGCTGTATATTTAAACGAGAAGACACGGGATATGGAAACTTAGTTAACTGTGACGCCGTGATGGTTTCCAAGGTATCCAACAAATACTGTATATGGCCCACGGTCAGCAAACCTAGGGTCCCATATTGGATCATCTTTGTTATCCGTGTTAACAACTTCGGTACCCCCGGGTTTATGAGACCACATCAGGTTATTATCGAGACGATAGAAGTGGAAGTCCCAGCCCGGTGCGATAACGAGAGCAATTGTGCACAGACCCGGGTATATTTTTGGCCAGACAAACGGAAAGAAAGGAAGCCATAAAAGGCGGTCGCATAAACATGCTTCAAGTACTCCAGGTGCGTCTATTGGCGAGGGATACATACTGCCACAGGCTCGTCCTGAAAAAAACATTCAGTAGATTATATTAACGTATTTATTCACACCGTATAGTACGTGTATTAGAAGTATTCAATTTATTGACATGTACGCATATATTTGTACACAGAGAAATGTGAGGAATCTGAATGATTGCCTTTTAACTACGTAAAGAAGTGTAAAGAGGCTGCGAATTATTGCCTTATAACTATGTAAAGAAGTGTAAGGAGAAAGTGAATTATTACTTTATAACTACGTAAAGAAGTGTAAGGAGAAAGTGGATTGTTGCTTTATAACTACGTAAAGAAGTATAAGGAGAAAGTGGATTGTTGCCTTTAAATCCCATAAAGAGGTGTACGGAGACAGAGAGTTGTTGCCTTATAACTAGGCAAAGAAGTGTAAGGAGACTGTGAATTGTTGCCTTATAACTACGTAAAGAGGTGTAAGGAGGATGAAAATTATTGCCTTGTAACTACGTAAAGAAGTGTAAGGAGGCTGTGAATTATTCCAACTTCACTACGTAAAGAGGTGTACGGAAACAGTGAGTTGTTGCCCTATAGCTAAGTAAAGAATTGTAAAGAGACTGTGAATTATTGCCTTGCAACTACGTAAAGAGGTGTAAGGAGGCTGTGAATTGTTGCCTTGTAACTACATAACGAAGTGTAAAGAGGCTGTGAATTATTGCCTTGTAACTACGCAAAGAAGTGTTAGGAGGCTGTGAATTATTGCCTTGTAACTACGCAAAGAAATGTAAGGAGGCTGTGAATTATTGCCACATCACTCCGTAAAGAGGTGTACGGAGACAGTGAATTACTGCCTTGTATCTACGCAAAGAGGTGTAAGGAGACTGTAAATTATTGTCTTGTAACTACGTAAAGAAGTGTAAAGAGATATAGACTTTGTGTCATGTAACTACTTAAAGAAGTGTAAGGAGACTGTGAATTATTGCCTGTAACTACATAAAGAGGTGTAAGGAGACTGTGAAATGTTGCCTTGTAACTACGTAAAGAAGTGTAAGGAGGCAGTGAAATATTGCCTGGTAACTACGTAATAAAGTGTAAGAAGACAGTGAATTGTTGCCATGTAACTTCGTTAAGAACTGTAAGGAGACTGTGAATTGTTGCCTTGTAACAACGTTAAGGCGTGTAAGAAGACTGTAAATTATTACCTTGTAACGACGTAAAGAATTGTTTGAAGGCTATGAAGTATTGCTTTGTAACTACGCAAAGAAGTGTAAGAAGACTGTGAATTGATGCCTGATAACGACGTAAAGAAGAGCAAGGAGACTGTGAACTGTTGCCTTGTAACTACGTAAAGATGTATAAGGAGACTGTGAATTATTGCCTTGTAACTACGTAAAGAAGTGTTTGGAGGCTGTGAATTGTTGCCTTGTAACTACGTTAAGAAATGTCAGGAGACAGTGGTTTGTTGCCTGGTACCTACGTAACGAGGTCTAAAGAGACTGTAAATTATTACCATGTAACTACGTAAAGGAGTGTAAGGAGGCTGTGAATTATTTCATTGCAACTATGTAAAGAAGTGTACGTAGACAGTGAGTTGTTACCTTGTAACTTCGTAAAGAAGTGTATTGCCTTGTAACTTCGTAAATAAGTGTAAGGAGACAGTAAATCATTGTCTTGTTACTTCGCAAAGAAGTTTAATGAGGTATTGAATTATTGCTTAACACTGAGCTTATTAAAGAAATGTAAGGAGATTATGAATTATTGTCATATTACTAGGTAAAATATGCAAGGATATTGCAGATTATTGCCATGTACATGTAGTTACGTAAAGAAATGTACAGATGTTGTGAATTACTGTCATGCAATTATTCACACGCGTGCTTGCATACATGCAAACGTCATTTTACGTATTACAATTAACGACTATATAAATTGTATCAGACTATCACCAAATGACGCAGAAAATACACCATAAGCTACTATATGTTACATTTATATTAATCGTTATCAAAGATTTCAGTCAATAAAAAAATCAGTAACTTTTACTTTACCGAGGTTTTACTAGTGTGCAAACAGTGATGGCCTAACGGTAAAGCGCCTGCCTCGCATGTTGGATCTATCATGTTCGAGTACCGGCCAGGTTGTATCATAGACCTTTTAACAGTACAAGAATTCTCTGATGGGAAACTATGACTGTGTCCAATCATGTCACGTTACATCGCCACACGTTACATGATCCGCGTGACAGCATTACATTTACACTAAAGTCAGTCTTACATTGCAAAACGTGATTTTTAAATAAATATATCCACTTTTTAAATAAATATATCACTTACAATATCATATAAAGCGGGAAAGTTCCATTATTTTATTATTTCAATGGACACTGCTGGCTGTAGACCCAGACTGAGGTTCGAATGGACGGCTGGCCTTGGGCGGGGGTTCAGGTGGACTTCGCTAATAAATTATTTTTTTCCAGATAAGTTGTAGGCACGGGTCTGCTGTGTATAAAAGCGGACATTTCACTTAATAATATACATGTAATATGTTATTCTACGGATTCGAAAGTAACATTTTGTGAAAGTTACCTGGTTGCGCAAATGTATCCGTCCGTTGCTGAGTGGCGTAGTTGTAACAGTTGTTTTCCCACTGTGGTACCGGGACGATGTTCCAGTTTTCTGGATCAAATCTAGGATGTTTACAAAATTTCCATGTTTTAAATGGTTTCTTAAATGGTAGTTTCGTCCTGAATATTTTAGTTTTCCCATACATTCTCTGAAAAAGACAAAAAAAGACATAAGAGTTTCACCAAACCATCCCCGTTTTAGTGGACCGTTTAACGCCATTTATAACAGTTCATGTTATAAATGGAGTATTCAGTTTTATTGCTGGATAAAGATCCCCGAATAAATCTGAGTAGAACCACCGTATTTCCACAAGTAAATGACACATTTCCTCACATAAAGTTTTCGGACCGAGACTCGAACTTACGCCCTTGGAACACTCGGGCACGGAGGATCCCCGTTTTGTATCACATTCGTTATGATAATATGCAACAGTTTAACTAAATTTTAACAACACCGCCAATGGCCTTTGTGTATTTGATTGATAATAAATTACAATTAATCATAGTAGATATATTGTCCTTATGGGGAAAATATAAAAAGCGTTCAAAATGGTCTACTAACATGAAGCTAACATGATATAATACATAACGTCTATATAAAGAATGTGACACTTCGGCGCCTCAGGCACTTTCTTTTGATTCGTTCTTTTTATTGATTGTTCAAGATTAGTAAAATGTAAAATTAGTAAAAATAAAATGATGAGATGTAAAATGGCGATATTGCTGAACAGTTGTTGAAAACAACGCTGAACGCCAATACAGCAACGGCATCTTAAAGTAATACATATATAACTTGTTAATAGACGTGAATATGAATTAATTTTTGAGATGCCCCTCCAGTTAGTCGACGCTATTGTTGCCTCAATATGTATTACATGAGGTATGGGGAATACCCGCGATATTTAAGGATTTAGGAAGAAACCCTTTGTTTATACTAGATATGTCAGAGTTTAATAAATATATATGTGTGTGTGTGTGTGTGTGTGTGTGTGTGTGTGTGTGTGTGTGTGTGTGTGTGTATTAGTTCAGTTTATAAGATAATGGCCGTTTATTGATTCAATATGACGTTTTACATAACGATTAGTCTGTAAAACGAACCGTGCCAGCTTTCCCGATAGAGTCCGTTAAAGAGCAACTGTTACGAACACGCTGATTGGTCATTTGCTTCAGGGAACATTTGAAAGACGTCATTGTTTAGTGAGTGTTCAATTGCTATGAATTGTGGGACATGCATAGAATGCCCTGCTTTTTTCATTGGGGATTAATAGACCTGATTCGGGAGATATCACGTTCTAGGATATACTACTAAAGGATTGATATGCTACTTACACGCCCGCGCATGCGTTCAACGACATGTTGACGCACTTGTGGTTCTATGGGATCGGAGGACGAATCCAGAAGGATCCTTTCCAATGCCGGCTGCGCCATGGCTCCAATGGTTTTGACGGCTCTCTGGCCAAATGCATTCTGTACCTCGATAGAAAATCCTTTGTATCCAAGTTTACTAGGCAGTCTGAAAACACATTAAACAGTTTTCATTCATATCTTATGGGGAAATCCGTTCACGTAGGTGTGTTACATATTTTCGATATTATGATAGCTTGTCTCGTATGAAAAACAATTCTTGTCGTGTATTCCCATCAAGTTTCTGTTTGTTTACATTAGTATGCATATTCATCCAATTGCATTGTTATAAAGATAAATAAAACACCGTGGCCTAATAATTAGAGCGTCCTTCTCGGAAGCAGAAGATTGAATGTTTGAATCCCGTTGGAAGTAATTGTTTTTTCTATGATTCGACAGATTCACCCAGTAGCCAGTTAAAATTAGGGATACCGCATGTCTAACAGTCTGACGCCTGGCCCGGATAGCTTTCGGGAAGTAACTGTGCACGACATAAAGATTTCTCATTGTGGCTGACACTTTTAATATTCAAGTTCACTACAATAAATACTTTACTTAACTTTAAACACATTTAGCTGTGAATAATATTCGATAATTTCACAGTTAAAATAGCGAGATCATAAAAGGTAATTGTACTGCTTTCAATTATAAGATAAAAACAAAATGGCTGATTGTACAGTGAAATATCAATTATATTTCACTCACGAACAGTTCACACACGATGAAATAGAACTGTTAGGATAATTCACCAAAAATGACTCTTTATTTTTTGTGAGAGAGAAAATAAGTTTTTCACAAACGCACTTAGCGAAAAAGAATTTCTAAACTCTCAGTTACTAAACAGTCTTGTTACTTAAGCATGCACTTGGAGGGGCGGTAGAATAAAGGATACATTTGGACCTCCTCGCCGATTATACCGAAGGATGACGGAATTGACCGAGTATGTACGATTGCAAGGGATAGAGGATTGGCCGCTCACGCCAGAGGACCCAGTCTCGATCCCTAGCTCGACCCATCAAAAACAACATTTAGTTCTTCCCAGGAAACGATTGATTGATTGAATAATTAGAATAAGTGTATGCCATCGTGGCATAACCACTGTTTTCTAGACTTCTGGAAGGTTAACCAGTACTCGAGCACCCATCTCAGCAAGTAACTGATAACTTTTCCACTTCAATCAGCGGTGACAGACGAATGATAATGAGACGCATTGGCTTTTATCAAATATCACGGAACTGTGACCGGGTGGGGATTCGATCTCACGATCGCAGAATTGAAACGTAGACGCGCTACCGACTGAGCTAAACAAAATCGAAATTGATTCAAATAAATCATATCGCAGAAACTACCTCAGACACTTAAATCGATAAAATCCAATAAAGGCTACTCTGTCTAGTAGTCGAAAACGTATTGCTTCCCTTTATATTTTCCGATAATGGGAAATAAATTACCTGTCGCTACATTTTTTGCCTACGGGCATATTAAGATTAAGTCGATAAAAAATGTATAAAGTACATTTTTGCTTAATCAATTGTTACGGCAGTTTTAATGTAATAAAAGGTTATATGCAGTGTATTAAGAAAGAAGACATGACAACAATTAAATAGTAAAATTGATTTCATCTTTATTTAATTGTTTTAATTTATTTTTTCATTAATGTTTATTAAGGTTTATTTTCTTTATTTATATTTTATAAACAAAATATCCATAACATAATATAGCATACTACGATACTTATAAGACATAAATATCTAATACATGTACATACATCTCATTAAGCATATTTTATTTTTCAATGATTAATCTGGCGTGCACCCGTGATTAAGATCGTATTTTGATTTTAGTAAATCTAGTAATTTTTCTTTCTTACTGAATTTGGTGTGTACACCTAATGAACATAGTCTCATTTTCAGTTCATTTGCATTCAATTCTTCCAAGTCACAATCTCCAGTTACCGTTTCAGGCTGATATTTTAAATTGGCTTCAATTTGTTCGTCAATGATTTTATGCTTTATCTTAGTTATTTGGATATATCGTTCATTTGCCCAACATATACTGTCTGTTTTTACGTACTTCCGCTTTTCCCTATCGTAATTCTGTACAAACTAAGTTCAAGCCGCTTTCTAACAAGCAGGGCGTCATGTGTTGGGTCTATCAAACCAATCAATATTTTAGATTTCTTAAGTTTAATGACCCCGCCTAGAGGCACAACGATTTCATTCATTCATTCGTTCGTTCGTTCGTTCGTTCGTTCGTTCGTTCGTTCGTTCGTTCGTTCGTTCGTTCGTTCGTTCGTTCTTTCTTTCATTCATTCATTCATTCATTCATTCATTCATTCATTCATTCATTCATTCATTCATTCATTCATTCATTCATTCATATTTTTCAATTTCATTCATTC
Source organism: Panopea generosa (assembly GCA_029582155.1). Classification (NCBI taxonomy): domain Eukaryota; kingdom Metazoa; phylum Mollusca; class Bivalvia; order Adapedonta; family Hiatellidae; genus Panopea; species Panopea generosa. The sequence goes on from CM055897.1 coordinate 19,522,474, forward strand.
ATTGACATCGTTGACATTTTTTGGTGTTATTTTAAAAATATTTTTAATGTATTTGACAACTAAATGTTTAATTAAAATTAGTCTAATGCATTCTAGCATACACTTGTATACCTTTTCGAAAGAAAACAACAAGATTTCCTATATTGAAAAAAAAATTTATTCAACTTAAATTACTTCTATCCCTATTTTCATTGGTAAAAAAGATGACAAAAGTTGGGGGGAAAATATCGAATTTAAATTTTGTTAATAAATGGACATGTTTTTAGCTTCAATCTAGATACATGTAGTTAATAATCACGGACTTATATTTAATACAAATACTGACACTATCAAATTCACGCCTACAATAATAAGCAGAAAAATTAACTGTAAAAAGGACCAATATCTTAATTTATATTTCTTAATTTTTATTTCTTAATTCTTAATTTCATTAAGATTAATTCGTTTTTAAAAATAAATCACCAAGCGTCATCATGAAAACAACAAACAAAGGCTCTGTTTGCAAATTATCCTTCATGATCAGTTTATTAGAGGCACTCTACTGATTTATGGCCAATAAACGTATGTCCCGAGGCAAATAAAGACAATAAAACTGATTTATTTATCCTGCGTTGCACCGTTACGACAATCTACTTTTAACGTCATTGGACATTTTCGCTAGACAAACTATTTTATATACAAAATATTCAATTAAAGAAGCGATCACGAACTGTTGGCCTTGGAATGTTTTAATATATGTGTAAAACTTCTGTTGTTTCCATTTGTAATTATGTGTTTATATGTGCATGTGCATTAGTTAACCATGTCTGTAAGCTTATACTCTCCTGTATAATTAATGGAGGAATAAAAGAATCAATCAATTATATGGGGGCAATAAAACCAATAGGAACCTTTCCCCTTTTCGTAATGTTTTATTACCTGGTGAATAAACGAAAATGTTCTTTTTAAAAATTGTGTCAACATTTTTTTAAACGATGACTTTTAGTTATATTTAAATATGTATCTCATACATCGATACTTTAAGATATTTTTTATATTGCGCAATAGTGCCTTTTTTTTCTTGTCAGAATTTTAAATTTTTTTTTAATAAATCGATTTGCAACATTACACATAGTCATATTATGTGAATAGTTAATTGTATTTTGCATTGTGTGATAGTCTCTTGTAGTTCATATATTTGAATAGCTATGTACATATATTGTATGATATTAATGTTATTGTTATTGCGATGAGATGAGACTGAAATAAAGATTAAAAATAAATATAATATACTGGCAAAATATTAAAAACAAAACATGTCGTAAGGCACAATGAAGGTATAAACTGTTGCTAATTGTCATGAAGGACAATATGATTAGGTCCGCTGCCAATTAGCGCTGTAAAAACTGTAAAAATACAATTGATAAACTTGCTTTAATAATTACTTTGTTTATTTTATAACAACAACAATAAAGCAGACAACATAGCGTATGTCAATTAACAGACCATTAAATCATAAGTCATTCAAATAGCGCATTATCTTATTATTAACACTATTTCATTTAATATAGATAAAATTTACTAAAGTTTCACTATTCATGATACATTTATACATACATACATACATACATTGATAATATACATAACAGCATGATTTCTTAATAACATTAAAGTTATTAAGTAGCGTAGCAGTAGCTCTTAAAACGCGACCTTCAACTATTGCCCGCAGGTAGTCACGTGACCAATATTGTTCTGGTTTTGTTCGCGGACATAAAAAGTGAAAAATAGAATTACTAAATTACTAATAGAAATACTAAAAATTACTAATAGTTTTGTTAAAAAGGCCATGTTCCCAACTAATTAAAAAATTTAAAAATATACCGTTGGAAAGATAAACATCTTTAAATTTTGAAATTAATTGAAAAAATATGTCATTATATATTAAAGATACGTAAATTGCTTTTAAATACACACTACTTCTCATAATGTTTCAAATTTTACATTGGACATATAGGGAAAATAATGGGTTTATGCTGCCATATTGAAACTGAAAAAAGACCATGTTCCTATAAACATAAAAAATTTAAAAAATATGCGACCAACCGTAATAAATTAGGCTTTCAAATAAGTGTTTGCAAAAATGTTATCAGATAAATAGAACTTTAGTTATCGATATATAAGTAAAAACAGCCCTATATACTCTATATGGACCGATACACGTTACCCGATAAACCGTGTGAGGTAGATTCTGCGCTATGTCGTAACTTTTTCTAAACCGAGCTAAAATAAGAAATAAACTAAAATATAAAAAAACTTATGAAGCATAAGAGATTGATAGTACAGCTACTTACCTACAGAACGGAAAACAAACCAATGACAAGAAGTTTACCTGGTTGGTGGAACTCTGTTTAAATCCATTGCGAGTCTCGAGTATAAGGGATGAGCACGACTTATGACCCATGATGGGTCACGGCGCCCGGAAAATACCCTCAGTCGGACACTGAATTGTAAATTTCCTGCAATCGTTAAACATGATGTAGATATTAGCACAAAAAAAAAAACAACAATAAGCTATAAATGGTTATTTTAACTTTTCAAAAATAATAGTATTCTATTATAAGGTTATTCCGAATGTGATAAAATTTGAAATGTTTAACATAAGATACATTTGTATATGTACTTGAATTCTTTCTTGTATACTTTTTGGATGGGGGTTGACGCCAGTTTCAACACATTTCAGGTTATATATGGCATATCCAGTTTTACTGGTGGAGTAAGATCTCAGAACGAATCTGAGTAGTGCCACCGTCCTTCTGCAAGTAACTGGCAAACTTTATCATATACAAGTTTTATGAGCAAGCGGGACTCAAACCTTAGATAATCTTGAGACGGCGCCTTAGACCACTCAGCCATAGAGAACCCTCTTCTTGCATATCAATAACTAGTATAATCATACTCTGTAACATCTAGCAGATGTGTACTGTTCAGCATTTTTTCTTCAAAAGTTTGCCGGAGGGTCCTCAGCGGCCGAGTGGTTTAAGGCGCCGTCTCAAGTTCACTTACATCTCACCGCTAAGCTCGTAGGTTCGAGTCCTACTCTCTAAAAAAACTGTATGTGAAAAAGTTTTCAAGTTACTTGCGGAAGGACGGTGGTTCTACTCAGGGATTCATTCTGAGGTCTTCCTTCGCCGATAACAACTGAAAATACCGAATATAACCTGAAATGTGTTAAAAATGGCGTTAAACCCCATTTTGTAGTTTGATACGGAAGTGTGCATTTTGCAATTAAGTAAGCGTGGTGTAAGCAATTAAACAGTAAATACAGCAGATAGAAGTTTGTTACTCGATGTTCGTCTTTCGGTATACATGTAATGCAACTTTTAAAACGCAAGTGTTTGGATATTGAATATGTATTTTATAGCAACACAAAAAATCAATCTTTATCTATTTATTGATAATAAAATAAACTATATCTAAGTATATTGAAATTTGAAATCAAAATCATTGATCTATGTTATATTTTTACACATTAAATTTAATCAAATGATTTTAGCGTTTTAAGAAAATTCATTAAAAAAATGTTTGTACTACACATCAAAAACGTCAACAACAACAACAACAACAACAACAACAACAACAACAACAACAACAACAACAACAACAACAGCAACAGCAGCAGCAGCAGCAGCAGCAGCAGCAGCAGCAGCAGCAGCAGCAGCAACAACAACAACAACAACAACAACTTTTATTCAGCATAAAGCTAAATTAAAGAGTAAGAGTAAGAGTAATAGTTTCTCTTGACCAAACAAAAGCTTTTGACAGGGTAGAATGGGATTGGATTAAAAAATGTTTAGAACACAATGGGTTTGGAACAATTTTCATTAACTGGATCTACATGATGCTTAAATTTTCAAAAACAGCGATTCAAACTAATGGTTTTAAATGTGAATATTTTGATAGTTCAAGATCTGTAAAACAAGTTAAAAAATCATCATATTATGGCAAATTTGAAAAACAAACATGAAAAACATCGAGGTAAAATGTGAACGAAAGCTACTTTTAAACAATATTAATATTTGGCTAAATATTAACTTTGCGCTCGCATCGAAAAAAGCCAAACAATTTCAATGGAAATATTTGCATAATGCTATTTTCACAGAACATAGGTCAAACATAATGCATCTATCACAAGGTATGTGCAATCTTTGTAATAAAGAAAGAGAAACTCTAGCACATCTCTTCTTTGAATGTGAAATCGTAAAACCATTGTGGGATGAAATTGAAAATATAATTTCTAACATAACTGCTAATTTAAAGATTGACTTTGAAATCTTAACTCTCTCCGACGTCTCTCTTGGCTTGCATCGGTGTCCTAGGGAACTAAATACAGTAAATGGGGTAATATATGAGACAAAATGGCAACTGTGGAAATTCAGAAACGAGCATAAATTTAATATAAAATTACAAAAGATAGAAAATCTGTATTCTAATATTATATCTTGTTTAAAATATCAAATAACATACATCGGGCTGAACAAAGCAAATAAAACAGTTATTAATTGCATCCTTTCTTTATAACCAAAGAAAAAGCGGAAATCTAAATATCGAATCTTGTATTTCGTTTTAGCAAGATACGACTGAAAACAAATCTGTGAATATTATACAATGTCATGGAAGTTTTCATTGGTTCAAAACTTTATTTTATTTTTATTACAGTCCATATCTTATGTCTTGCTTTTTCGTTTCGGTAAAATATTGAACATTGGCAAATTATAAAGAAATTATGATATATACAAGAATAATAATATTATACCGAATTCATACATATAGCTTCTTACTATTATGATAATCATTATTTATTACTTATTATTGTAACGTTAAATAAGTTTCTATCATTGAATGAATGAACGAATGAACGAACGAACGGACGAACGAACGAACGTATAAAGGAGTGTAATTAAACAATCAAATGAATGAATGGTTATAAAACTTGATGACTTAATGAATAATGCATGATGAATATTATGATGATTAAATGATGTTGGGATATACATGTTAATTCAATATACCAAAATTCTATATTGTAATGTTATGCTTGTGTTATGTATGTGTATGTATAAACAATAAACGGATCATTAATCTTGGCTAAAAAAAAAGAAAAAAGCTCAGAGTCCGTTTCCTGGGTAGAACCAGCACTAAGTGTTGGTTTTAAGAGGCATCGGGTCGATCTGGAAATCTCTTTCGTGCGCGGCCAACACTCTATCCATTACACTACCGCCCCGTTTTTTTTTCAAAACAAAATACGCCGATATTTACACGATTTTCTCAATAAATTTTTTTTTTTTTTTATTAAATTATTCGAAGTTTGGTATTTTAAACTTAATCTTTCCACGGCTCCAACGCTATCTAAGTCTCGACAATAATGTCCGTAATATTTGTTTCATTTTTGTTAAATTTAATAATTACATAAATACTTGCCGGTATCGACGAATCCCTGAACGAAACAATGAGCAACACTAATCCATAACGTCGAAAGCAAAATCTGCCACAACATTCTGTACTCGTATCGGCTGACATAAATGTAAGCAATTCTTAATGTGGTGTTCTTGGCGTCTTAATATACCGATAAAATATTGTTTTGCAATGTCATGTTATTATTCAAAATTGTATTTTAAGATTGATTAGTAGAGATATATCATCACTATCAACTACCATCACAACCTATCACAAACAACTACATCTAATGTATGTAGTTAAACCACAGACAACGAAAAAAACAACAACAATTTAATATAATCTACACACGTTTTTGAACTTCTCCTTATATGACATGACAGAAAAGTGACAACACAGGTTAATTTACTGCTTTGGTAATATGCATTTCAATTCAAAGTGCCATTTTATCAAGTTCACTGAATATAACTATTGTTTCAAACAAAGCAAATATGCAAATCAAAATAGTATTATTATTATAAAAACCAGGAACGAATGAAAACCACAATTTGAAATAAAATACAGTGTACGTCACTGAACATAAAAATGTACGACAGATAATGAAGGTAAATTAACTGCTTTAATTAGATGTAATGTACTTTTAAGTGCGATTTGTTCAAGGACGCTTGAGGAAAACAAATCCTTGAGCTTAAACATGTATGACAGGGAAATGAAAATACAGGTCAAGTTACTGTTTAATGAGATGCGATGCAATTAAAAACGTAATAGGTCAATGACACTGAATAAAAATATTATTTCAAATATAGGAATACACTCAACCATAATATTTTGGTTTAAACATAATTACTAGCATGTATTTATTCAAATTTACACACACACACACACACACACACACACACACACACACATACATACATGTTCTTGAACTTCCACATGATACATGCATGTTAACTTACTATTATAATGAGATGTGATGCAACTTAACACTCATTTTATCAAGGTCACTAGGACTGAATATGATTATTATTCCAAACATAGGAAAAACTCAGTCAAAATGTTTTGTTTGAAACATATAGATTTATTCTTCAAATTTACATACATACAAAGTCGTTTAAGTATTATAATTATGAGGACGGAAGATATAGTTGTATAGAGTTCTCCTCCATTAAAATATTTTAAATAGGCAAATAGGAAAAAATACAGTCTAACAGGAAACGTGCAATCAAAGAACACAGATACCACACCAAGGTGAAGTTAATCAATATAAAACCTGATATGTCAGTTATGTCAAAAAAATGTCAGCTCAATCCATTCATACTTGGTACATATATTTATTTATGAATGAACTGGATACTGTAATTAAATTAAGGTGACTTATAGGCCCAATGGGCCGGGTGCTCTTGTTTTGTGTTCTGTTGTATTGTTTGTTACAAATTATGCACATGTCACTATAATAAAATACTTACCTACCTACCTACCTACCGACCGACTGACCGACCGACCGACCGACAAACCGACCTACCTACCTACCTCCCCTACCCTACCCTACTCTACCCTACCCCTACCCCTATAATTGACTTCATTAAATCATCGTTATATCGTGTATATAGTTGTGTATGAATGAAATCATCGTTATATCTTGTATATAGTTGTGTATGAATGAAATCGATTTAAAAGTTAATTGAGTAAGAACGTAAGGTTTCTTAAATTTTATTTAATTGTAATTACTGCTTTGTGCGCAGACATATCATTTATTTGCTACAGCTTGTAAGTACTCAAGCTTGATTTATATTTTCTATTTTTCACTACAATGTCACATCAAGTGCCTATAATCATTAAAGTATAAACTTTTCCGTGAAACGTTAAACTGCGTTTAACTGATATTATGCAAATCACTTTTTGTTGGTCTTCTACTATTGGTTTCCTGTCCAAGTGGCCGCAAGATGTTGCTGTACAATTTACTTGTTTATTCCAAACATCGATCCTTACATACACTTAATTCATTATGTGTACCACAGCTAACCTCCTTTCCATTTTTACATGCCAAACAAGTTTATGTCTTTCATAGCATCATTTTTTGTTTTCTTAAACAGTATTTTCTTTGGGCGTTCTGAACCCATGCATGGACACTATGGGCGACGCTTTGATCTCAACATTTACGTTTGTAATTCTAGAAATCACTTTGTTTTCTTACCTTTGAAGATCGATTTTGTGCTGTTGTCAGATATGTTTCTTATTTATCTCTCTACAAGTATATGACTTGTTAAAAACATATTCTGGTACAGGCACACAGTTGATCAATGTTAGATTCAATTTTTCAGCCTTACTGCAGTTCATTGCGCTTCACCATGTCTTTCTAATATAGTATAATTCCATAAACGTATATTATTAGGCAACATTTTTAAAGATAATATAATTTTTACCAAATATTTCATACGGTCAGTTTGTTTACAACACTCCTAACATGGTTATTCATTTTATTGTTGACTTCTGGAGATATTCACCAAAACCCAGGTCCTACAGGCCCAATTGCAACTGACATCTCAGTTTCATCTACCTCATCATATATTTCACATAGTTTGGACTTTTTACATCACCTTTCTTTTGTTCATTTTAATGTTCAAAGTATCAAATGTAAATTAGATACAGTTTACTCTGAACTATATGGGTTTGATTTATTAACATTCTCCGTAACTTGACTTAATGATACTGTTGCGTCAGCTGATCTAGAATTTCCAGCATTCCGTAAACCAATAAGAAAAGATCGCGTTGGAGTTAGCCGCGGTGGTGTTATTATTAACATTAAAGAGGTAGTTCATTTTTCTCGTAGAAATGACCTAGAAACCAATCATCTGGGATGCATTTGGGTTGAAATTACAATTAAACACACACATATACTCTTAGGAGTATTTTACAGACCTCCAAATGCTGGCTCTATTTATGATAATATAATCATGATTGATGATTCTTTAAATCTTGTTGTCGGTACTGGTATCAACGATTTAATTGTTACTGATGACTTGAACTGTAATATGCTAAATGATGTCTCATCACAAAGTCTTAACAATATATTTGATAACTTTCCCACTTGAGTCAGTGGTGAGAGACAAACGATAATGTCGTATATCAATAATCACGGAGACTGTTGCCAGGCAGGAGATTCGAACTCACGACTAAACTACTGACTTAATGCAAAGCGTAAAAACAGTAGGTCTCGGGCTGGTAGTGAAATAAAATTCAGAGACCGAGTGTGTAGCAACACAACGTAGAAATAAAAGTTTTATGTAGAAAGATGAGGAAGTAAGTTCTCCATTAGAAGCGAAAAAAGCATTTTGATACTTAAAAAAGCTCTTATTTCTTACTAAAAAATGGGCTCAGAAAAATGCTAACAAAAAATTAATGTAAACGTAAAAATGATTCACTTCTTTAGATTTTAAAAAAAATCTCACCACCTAAAGATACAACGAATCCCTTTCTTTTGATACCAAAATCACAAAAAAACAAAACATGTTGGTTGATTCAGCTGGAGTTGTATTTTCAAGATCTGCAAAACGTGCCACCCGAAATTTAGACAAGCACTGCGTGTATGTATACGTTTTTATTTACCCTCGCGCTTTGGTCATTTTGGCGAGCAGGATAAGGTTATACGCACTGCAGTCACTTATCTATTTGATATGTTTCTGACACTAATGAATGTGGAAGAATCGACAGCATCAGCGTAAATCTTGCAAAGCATAAAGATATAGATCCATTCACAAATTAGTGTAACACAGTTATCCCCCTTACATCATTTTACGTCATTTGCTGTACAATATGGTTTCAGACTCGGGTAAAGTGCTGACACGTTATATTTATTTTTTAATGATATCATTAACACATTTGACTCTGAATAGAAGGATGGTTACATGTACATGTATTTTACATAGACAAATGTTTTATCTTACAGTGAAAACAAACAATTGCTGTATGCACGAGTCAGTAAGAAGCTGATTTGGCGGTGTTACCGGTTTTCGATCACTTAAGAATCGCCGTTAAATATTTCAGTGTAAAACGGATGTTGATACTAAATGCTTGTTTTTAAACAACTATAAAATCACAATTTTCTACCAAAAATACATGCTGCCCATTGGTTTCACCATTCACGTTAGATCAATGTGACCCAAATATACTTCCAAAAAAATGGCGTATGGAGATTTGTCAGACTAAATTGACACGAGGGTGTAGAGACTAGATAAAACTGCACTTACCTTTCACATGAGTGAGTATTTATCAATGGATTTATTCTATAAAAATGTCAAAACACTGAACAGTGTGTGGTTAATTCAGTGACATAATAACAATATTATTAGCCACCTCTTCTAACAATCCTTTTCAACTTTTTATTTGTTTTCATTCTACATTTAAAGGTAGTATATCCGGAATTACGCTATAAATATCTTAAAAAATAAAAAAAATATTTTTAAAATGGATAGCATCTGGTTACCATTAAAATAAAAAAAATATTTTTAAAATGGATAGCATCTGGTACCATTAATAAATAAAATCCAAATGGTTTGGAATGTCATATCCACCAAAATGTGACAAAATTGATGTTAAAATTAGAATGGTAAACTTGTAATGAAATCCACATTCTAAAAATAGAGAGAGCTCTTAAATACTGCTTGACGACTGTAACTTAAGTGAATCAATTTTTTCTGTGTGTTAACCTGCAAAATGGATCAAATTATTTGGATATTTGATGTGCTGAAGATGTGCTGTTTTGGAGACTAAAAAATATTATTAAAAGGTTTCTTAGAGATATGCAAATTGTCATGCTAGCATCACACAAATAGTAATAATGGGGAAGCATCCTAAGGAAAGATACCAAAGAGGATGCCTCGGCCACATGGGCTGGATTGAGATCTGTGTTGGCAAGACCCTCCCTTCACTTTGGGGGAATGGTGCTAGGGCACTCATAGGGAGGAATTTTCCTCTGAGAGGGGAATTTTCATGTTGCAGTGTATCTGTGGTTATACAGAAATAACTCATAGTACATGTAAAATGAAAAATAATAAAGGGGACATTAGTCTAACCAGTCACAGGTTTCCTTAGTTTCTTTAACCAGAAAATTCTCACTTAATAGTATAAGTAATAGAATTATTTTTTTAGGTCAACTGAGACTTTGTCTCAAGTGACCTTTTGCAATCACCTTTTTTATATTTTCGACTTCTTCTCTAAAACCATAAGCTCAATTGTAATGAAATGTATACAGCTTTGGTACCTAACGGTGAATTAAAATTGTGAATTTATAGTCCCCACTAGGAAGGACTTGGAAACAAATGGTGAGCATGATTATGGACGTATATATAAGGGTCCTTTATAAAATTTGTGAATAACATGTCCTTGGATCTCATGATTTGGCACTGAGGGTGGGGCATATAAAAATTTAGTGTGTCCATGAACAATTCACATTATTGACTTTTTCTCAAAAACATAATCTTAATAGTAATGAAATTGTGTATGCTGCTTTGGTATCTAAGGGTGTATAAAAATTGTAAATTGCATGGTCCTCAACCCCCCTGCGGACTTTGGGGCCAGGTCAAAACAGTCAAATTCAAAGGAAACTCTTCTTTTTACTATAGAAAGCACTGGGAAACAAATGGTGAGCATAATTATGGTGGTACATGGGTCCTTTATTAAAATTGTGAATTGCATGTCACTCGGTCTCACGGTTTGGCCCTGGGGTTGGGGCCTAAAAAAATTAATGGTAAAATCTTCTTATTATAAACACTCAGAAAAGTTGTGAGCATGATTATTGACACCTATGCATCATTTATAATGCAAATAACCTTGTGCAGTGCAGTTTCCATAAAATAGTAAATAAGTTAAACAAAGAAGTAAATGAAGCATATTTAAGGCTTGTTTTGACAAACTGTTCAAGGATATAAAATCAGACACCTGTGAGTAATGAAACCTCTGAATAAAACAATATTTTGCTTGGGGCAGACACTGCAGCAGTGTTATAAGGGTAGAGCATCCACCTCACATGTGGAAGGTCATGTGTTTGATCCCCGGTAGGGTTTACAATAGCAAAGATGGGTAAAATGGTACTAGAAGCTTCCTTGCTTAGCACTTAGCATTTAAAGAATATTTCTAGGTCTGTTCAACCTGGTGTCAGTATAATATGACTGGGTGGTGTATTATACCATGTGTCTGTGGCTAAATAGTCCAGTGTGAGAACAGCAGTTGGTTAAAACAATCACATGTAATTTAAAAATCTTTGACTTGCCAGTACAAATATATAAATAAAGGAGCAGATGAACATGCTTTAAGGTAGTCTATATATTTTTGGTAGATGGCAGATGCAATCATTTTTTAGAGAGAGCATACAAGTCATGTATATATCATGTAATAATTGAATCTTAATCGGGATTGTAATATTAATGAGACCATTTCATTTGCTAGTTTTAGCACAGAAATTTTTGTCAACTAACTTGTTAATCCTTGATCTGATAGTACACTAAAGAAAAATCATTATATATATATATATATATATATATTTTAATGGAGTTTAACACCATTTTCAACACATTTTAGGTTATATATAACATATCCCATGTGACTGGCAAATTTTTCAGATAAAGATTTTGGAGTGAGTGAGAATCGAACCTATGTCCTTAGCATTGAGAGGTAAGTAATCTTGAGACGGCGCCTTAGACCACTTGGCCACAAGGACCCTTAGTTAAGTGTAGGTACCTGTCTTACCAAAAAGATTTTAGAACAACATATAAATGATATCATTGATTCACTGACAGAGATAGAGTTAAACAAGTATCAATAACCACCTGTTTTGTTTATGTTTCAGATGGTGGAAACAGTTGAAGGAAGACATATTATTGGTTAAGAATCCAGATTTAAAAAGATGTCCAACAGGCTATCCGACTCTGATGAAACTGTGGGCTCAGATTCCGACATGACATTGCCACCAGATGATAGAGACGCTGTCAACATATCCCCTGATTTGTTTGACGACTCTTCAAATGGTAAATAAATAGAGTTAATTTAAGTGCTACATTGTTCTCTGTTACAAAAAAAAAGATTTTTCGAGAAAAAAAAATCCAAGGTGGTTTAGTTATAAAGCATATGCCTCACATGCAGAATCATGTGGGTTTGATTTCTATAATCTTGGTCATACCCAACATTTGAAAATGGGGCTAGACGCTTCCTTGTTTGGTGTTGAATAGTTCCAGGTCTGGTTGTCCCAGTTTAAGTACAATGTGACTGGGTGGGGTATAAAACATGGGTCTTTGGCATGATACCCTCAGTTTGATACCTTTAGAACACTGCCTCAAGCAAACAGCAGGGACAAGTAAAAAAGATCTACTTATGTAAAAAATAATTAATTTCTTTACATGTCCCTGTAAAGCGGAAACTGTCATAGTGTGAGTATTTTTTTTTTAATTGGGATTAACACCATTTTCAACACATTTAAGGGTATATATGAAATATCCAGTTTTATTGGTGGAGGAAGACCTCAGAATGAATAAATATGAGTAGAACCACCGTCCTTTTGCAAGAAACTGGCAAACTTTCTTACATAAAGTTTTTGAACAAGCAGGACTCGAACCTACAACATTAGTGATGAGAGGTAAGTGACCTTGAGATGCTGCCTTAGAACACTTGGCCACGGATGACCTTCATTGTGTAAGTAACAAAATGTTGAAGGAAATATTAAATGTATACCATGAATTCAAGAAAAGGGTTATGAAGATTGATTAATTGATTGATTGATTGTATATTTATCATCATTTTCATGCCATCGAGTGCTAACAGATGATCAGTGAACTTAACCACTGTTTCCTGGGATCCTGAAAGGTTAACTAGTACTCTAGCACACCCTCCGCAAGTAACTGATAACTTCCCCACTTGAATCAGAGGTGAAAGACGAATGATAACGAGACAAATGTTGTATATCAGTCATCACGGAGACTGTTGTCGGGCAGGGATTGGAACTCACAACCCCTGGATTGATAGTGAGACGTGTAATGGACTGAGCTAATTGGGCCCGACTTAGCTGTCTTACATGAAGTTTTTGGAGTGAATGGAACTCGAACCTAGGATCTTAGCAGTAAGAGTTAAGTGATCGTGAGAGGGCACCTTAGACTACTTGGCCAAGGAGGATCCTATAAAGGCTCAATTTTAACATTGATATATGTATAAATGTTCCTTTTTATTTTTATTTAATGGTTTTCAGAAAAAAATATGACTAAAGGAACATACCATAAGAAAGTGTCATTAGAGAAACGCCGGAGTCAAGTCCATGAAATATCAGATAGCGAGTCGGAAGAGGAAATGATCCTGACAAAAGGAAGATCTAGTAAACAAAACAATTCTTTCAAAAAAAGTGTCACGCACAGAACTGAAGATGTAAAATTCAAAAGAGAAACAAGTCAAAAGAAAGATAAAATGGAAAAAAGGTTAAGCGACACATATTTACCTGTACAAAAGAAAACTGAAAAAGTTCCTGAAAAATCTTTGTCGGAAAAGAAAAGGTTTATGCATGACTTCCTCAATATGTCTGATAGTGACTCGGACAGCAGTGATAAAACACCGTTGTTTCCTTTGCATAAAAAAGACAATAATGAATCAAGAGTCTCAAAAAGTCTAAAACACGAGCCGCTAACAAAACCCTCAAGTACGCAAAAACCCTATAAGAAAGATTTCAGTAGAGCATATCTATCTGATGTTGGGAAGACTGAAAATGGTGTAAGTGGGTCAAGTTTAAAGAAAACCACACATATAAAAGATGGTGACAAGCATTCATCAACGTCATCATCAAAATATTCTAGCAAAAACACAGTAGTTACCAGTAAATATGAAAGATCATCAAGTCCTTCAAACAAAGGCACTCTGAACAAATATATAACTAAAACTAAACCTGAACAAACATCAGATGCTGGGATAAAATCAAGTGACAAACATATTAGTGGTCATACAAGTTCTTCTACAAAAGAATTATTGAAAAGAAACCCAAATAAAGATGAAAGCAGGAAAGCTAAAGATAAGCCATCAAGTCCTTCAACAAACAAGACTAATATACATTTAAAAACTAGTGAACAGTTAAGATCATCTAGCATTTTATCAAAACCAAATAACAAAGCTCTTGTCAATAATAAAGAAGATTTATCAAGTCCTTCAATGAAAACAAGCAATAGAAGTTTAATTAAAGGTGGTCAAGATAGGTCAGAGAGTCCTGCGGCTGTGCCATTAAAGAGAAAACATTCCAGGTCACCAGTCCCTCAGGAATTAAAAAGGGTTGTGACAGAGATTCTAAACAAAAATACAAATTCAAATGCTAAGAGAAAAAAGAAACCAAAGTGCCAGTATGGATCAAAGTGCTACAGGAAGAACCCATCACATTTGGCTGAATATAGTCATGGTGCAGGTAAAAACTTACGTCTAAATATCAACAATTCTTATTTATGCAGACATGTGATATATTGAAACAGGTACAAAGACGACCCTTCTCATTTCTAAGTTGCAAAGTGATTCCATAGCTTTATTTTTTGTTTCATATACTCTGTCATTGTCATTGTTTGTATATACTGGTAATCAAGTAATGTTTTTTTTCTTGGGTTGTATGTTTCTCAAACATCATTTAAATATTTTTATATTAAAGTTTAAAATTAATTATTGTTCATCAAGTGTGAAACAAATTCTTACATCTTAGATAAACTATGCTCGAAGGGTTTCTGTGCAGAGCCATTACTGAGCATATGCCGCTAAGTGTCTGTGCTCATCATGCATAGCCGGGGCAGTGACCTTCGACTGTATGATCCAGTAGATCAGATTGTACATTTTTAACCTTTTAATGAGCACCCTGTGAATGTGCAGGTTTACTGTTTAGTTTGTATAATCACAGACTCCGATGATGAGACGCCATCCACATCCTCCACGCCACCGCCTCATAAAAAGGCCAAGATAACTGTCCAATCTCAGTCTACATCCAACATGGTAGCATCCAGATCGCGATCTCCTCCCAGGACACCTCGATCACTTACGGAGAAATATAAACAAGCACAGCCATATAGTTTCTTCTTTACGAAGGTGTCTGGTATAGCGGACAAATACAACGTTTCCTTTGCCATGGACATAAAAGGTTAGTAGGTGATGACCGACTGCTATTTAAAAAATTGTACCAGACTTGTGTTACCCTGTCCATCGGAATGCTGTGTTCATGCTCTAAATCAACTGTTGTGTCAGTAATAGCACTAATACATTAGAATATTTGTCCCAATCAGTTGCTTAGTTGACCCTAAAATGTGCAAGCCTACCGGGACCTAGCTGGGTCTGGGGGCATGCCCCAGCAGCAAAAAGACTTTCAGGATGCATTTCCTGCGTTCTGAGCGTATTTCCAGGAGATATAATGATGCATTCACAAAAATATGCACAAGCTCGAGCTTTGTGGTGTAAAGGCAGCTACACCACTGCCAACTATTCAAATGACTTGAAATTATACACCATTTGTAAGAATGCTGTTGAAATATGCTGGTTCATCATATAAATTTGAATATTTTAACTCTTGCGGCATTTTTCAGACACAGAAATATTTTGTTAACTTTTTGAATGGTACCATTGTTAACATTTAAAGTGAAAACTGTGTTGTAGATTTAGTCACAAACTGTCTCATGAACTTGTACATGTTTTTGTTTTGCGCCTAAATTTAGCACATAATTTATTGTGTAGGAAGTGTAATAAAACTATGACATATTTTTAGCTCTACTGGCCAAAGGCCAGAAGTGCTTATGCGATGACGCGTTGTCCGTCTGTTAGCAGCACTTTCTCTGAAACCATTAGGCCAATTAAACTGAAACTTCACTTGGATATTTCTGTTGCATAGGTGACTATACAGAAGATTTTTTTTTTCCATCTGAAATTCAAGATGGCAACCGTTACTAAAAATAGTCCAAAACTTAAAAAAAATCTTCTTCTCATGAACAGCCCAATAGATTTTCAAAATGTTTATGTATTAATGATGACCAACTATAATTTTGTTAGATTTGTTCAAATGGTGTCCCTAGGGTTTAATATGACCTCGCCCCAAGTGTTCAATTAGGGGACACAAATGGAAATGATTTTGCCTATATCTTCACAGAAGCATTGTTTGGTGAAGGAGGTTCAGATTTGTAAAAATGACTGGGTTCCACTGTCTTAATGGGTCAGGAGGGGCCCCAAAAGGGTAAAAATTGGGAATTACTAAAATTGTTTTCTTAAGAACCGGTATGTCAGAATTGTTCTTATTTGGTATAAAATATCCCTATGTGTAGGGGTTTGATTGCAGATAAGAATTTAGGGGATAAAACTTATAGGGGCCTTGTTAGGGGACTTAGAATCTTACATAGTGATACTATGGGAAAACAGAAAATTCTCTTTTTCTTTCATCTTTTCCGAAACCACTAGGCCAATTAAACTGAAACTTCACATGGATGTTTCTATTGCATAGGAAACTATACAGAAGATTTTTTTTTTTCGATCTGAAGTTCAAGATGGCCGCCGTTACTAAAAGTAGTCCAAAATTTAAAAAATCTTCTTCTCATGAACGGCCCAACAGATTTTCAAAATGTTTATGTAGTAATGATGACAAACTATAGTTTTGTTAGATTTTTTTAAATGGTGTCCCTAGGTTCAAATATGACCCCGCCCCAAGGGTTCAATTAGGGGACACATGTCATTATAATATTTTTTTTTTAAAATGGAAATGATTTTGCCTATATCTTCACTGAAGCATTATTTGGTGAAGGAGGTTCAGATTTGTAAAAATGACTGGGTTCCACTGTCTTAAGGGGTCAGGAGGGGCCCAAAAAGGGTAAAAATTGGGAATTACTAAAATCGTTTTCTGAAGAACCGGTATGTCAGATTTGTTCATATTTGGCATAAAATATCTCTATGTATAGGGGTTTGATTGCAGATAAGAATTAAGGGGCTAAAATTTATAGGGGCCCTGTAAGGGGACTTAGTATTCTACATAGGGATACTATGGGAAAACAGAAAATTCTCTTTTTCTTTCATCTTTTTTGAAAAAACTAGGCCAATTAAACTGAAACTTCACATGGATGTTTCTATTGCAGAGGAGACTATACAGAAGATTTTTTTTTTTCGATCTGAAATTCAAGATGGCCGCCGTTACTAAAAGTAGTTCAAAATTTAAAAAATCTTCTTCTCATGAACGGCCCAACAGATTTTCAAAATGTTTATGTAGTAATGATGACAATCTATAGTTTTGTTAGATTTTTTCAAATGGTGTCCCTAGGTTCAAATATGACCCCGCCCCAAGGGTTCAATTAGGGGACACATGTCATTATAATATTTTTTTTTTAAAATGGAAATGATTTTGCCTATATCTTCACTGAAGCATTATTTGGTGAAGGAGGTTCAGATTTGTAAAAATGACTGGGTTCCACTGTCTTAAGGGGTCAGGAGGGGCCCAAAAAGGGTAAAAATTGGGAATTACTAAAATCGTTTTCTTAAGAACCGGTATGTCAGATTTGTTCATATTTGGCATGAAATATCTCTATGTATAGGGGTTTGATTGCAGATAAGAATTAAGGGGCTAAAATTTATAGGGGCCCTGTAAGGGGACTTAGTATTCTACATAGGGATACTATGGGAAAACAGAAAATTCTCTTTTTCTTTCATCTTTTCTGAAAAAACTAGGCCAATTAAACTGAAACTTCACATGGATGTTTCTATTGCATAGGAGACTATACAGAAGATTTTTTTTTCGATCTGAAATTCAAGATGGCCGCCGTTACTAAAAATAGTCCAACACTTAAAAAATCTTCTTCTCATGAACGGCCCAACAGATTTTCAAAATGTTTATGTAGTAATGATGACCAACTATAGTTTTGTTAAATTTGTTCAAATGGTGTCCCTAAGGTTAAATATGACCCCTCCTAAGGGTTCAATTAGGGGACACATGGTATAATAATATTTATTATTATTTTTTTTTAAATGGAAATGATTTTGCATATATCTTAACAGAAGCATTATTTGGTGAAGGATGTTCAGATTTGTAAAAATGACGGAGTTCCGCTGTCTTAAGGGGTCAGGAGGGGCCCCAAAAGGGTAAAATTTGGGAATTACTAAAATCGTTTTCTTAAGAACCGGTATGTCAGATTTGTTCATATTTGGCCTAAAATATCCCTATGTGTAGGGGTTTGATTGCAGATAAGAATTTAGGGGCTAAGATTTATAGGGGCCCTGTAAGGGGACTTATAATTTTACATAGGGATACAATGGGAAAACAGAAAATTCTCTTTTTCTTTCATCTATTCTGAAACCACTAGGCCAATTAAACTGAAACTTCACATGGATGTTTCCATCGCATAGGAAAATAAACAGAAGATTATTTTGTTCAATCTGAAATTCAAGATGGCTGCCATTACTAAAAATAGTCCAAAACTTAAAAAAATCATCTTCTCATTAACGGCCCAACAGATTTTCAAAATGTTTATGTAATAATGATGACCAACTATAGTTTTGTTAGATTTGTTCAAATGGTGTCCCTGGGGTTAAAAATGCCCCCGCCCCGATGTTTCTATTGCATAGGAGAATTTCAAAAAGTGCTATGGCCACTATGAGTCAGTAGAGCATCCTCAGGCCCTCTTGGGCCTCTTGTTTATATTAATCTTTAGAGTGTAATATCATTTCCAATTCATCATTCGTTTTTTTTGTATAACTCGGCTCTCGTACATAAAATGCTGAACTACGTTCTGACTTCCCCTAATATATTTGACGTTGATTGGTAAAATGATGTTATTTTGAGACAAGACGTCGTAGAGAAATGACAGAAACAAATATGCCAAACATTTTCTTGTTTCTTACAGACATGATGGTTAATGTACTATGTGATAAAAAGAATCTTACATTTATTATTTAATTTTTTAAACTCTTTGGCAAAACTGATATAATGAGCCTCTGCAGAGCTTCGCATGATATATTTTATATCAACTTGTTTAATGAATTCACTAATAAATGAGGACTTCTTTAAGATCCACTACTTATAAAGTTGTATCAGTGAGTTCATTGCCATAATGTCTCTGACAGCATGTACATGTATATATTTAAGGAAAGTATTACAAACTTGTGAAAAAAGCTAATGGTGGAGTTTTGTACAATCAAGATTTATTATTTAATTTTTAACTACCAGTACACATATCATACTGTCAAATCATCCATGCATACTCCTCTGACATGACAAAATGAAAGTTTGAAATATTGTTCTGTTTGTTTGATTGAATATTAAGCGTCATTTTTATGCCATCGAGTGCTAACAGATGATTAGTTAACCTAACCGCTGTTTCTTGGAATCTTGAAAAGTTAACCAAGTTCTCAAGCACATTCATCTCCGCCAGTGGCTTATATCTTTCCGACTTGAATCAGTGATGAGATACAAATTACAATGTGACCATTTGTCATACATGTATATCAATCATCACAGAGACTGTGGCCGGCAGGGATTCCAGGTCATGGCCCTGAATTGATAGTCGGGTGTGCTTCCAACTGGGTCCTGTTATAGTTTTATGGTTATGGTCAGAAAAACAGCCTTTTAAAAACCGTGTGATGCATGTTGGTCTTTGGAGGCTCAAATTGTCCTCCGTAACTTTAAAGATGTGGAGATCAGCAAAACTGTTATAAATATTTATAACAGAGTGGTTGTGTTGCAACAATATACAACATTCATATATCTGTAATTAACTAGTTTGTTTATTACAGTCATGCATGTGAAGGTTTCTCTTGTATTTGAAACTATTTTCATCCTGGGTTTTCACTACTGCTATGTATTTACTTTATTTTTCAGATATATTGTCAGCAGAAATGGGAACATTGACAGCCTCATGCCAGGTAAGATTTGCCAAGAATTCTTGTTTCTCTTTAAAAAAAAACAACATGCTTCTATTTTTAAAATAGAAAAAGAAACCTGCATGGATTGTGAAAATGAATTGTGTTGTGTGAATAAAATGGAAAGCCTAGAGTCTGTGCTAGTTCTAAGCCATGTTTGATAATATTCAATCATGAAAAACCCATATGAAAACCTGTTTTGGTAACATTTGGTACATGTAAATAATCAAACATTATTGTAATTCATTTAATTGAATCTATAATTAGATTCATGTTATATATAAGTGTATTAAACATAGTCAATTCAGTTATTCTAATATTAGAACTACAGGTCGTCACTTATGGAAAGGCAGTTGTATTATAATCAGCAGACTTAGGTAGTACATAATTACATGTATAATGTAGCCGAAACAAAAATTTAGTGACCTCAGCGGGATTCAAACCCAGAACTCCATCGGTGCTAAGTGATTACTCTACTGATGTGTCCACAAGAGCTAGCTTTTATGGCAACAGTGTTTTTTATGTTTGCTTAGCGGTGTGTGTTTGATTCACTGCTGAGATCACTGAAATTTCCTCACAATTTTTCTGGTCCGACTACGTAATTATAAGTTATTGCATATTCATGTCTCGGCGTTCTCGAGTCACTAAAATTAAAGCTGGTCACTTTATTTAACTTAAATATGTGGCATAAAATGTCATTAAATAATTTTTTTGTATGTTTTTTGTCATAATATCATGTTAAAATTTAATATACAATGTATTTAATGTGAAAATGTCTACAGGTGTTTTCTGTATTTTTTTTCAGTAGTCCAAAGGTGTCTATATGAAGTAAAGGGATTAAGACAAATGGCTGTTCAATAGCTTACAAAAGATTCACTGTAAATACATGTTTTATTTCAGTTCAACTTCATGTTTGATATCTCGTGGCTAATGAAACAATATCCACCTCAGTTCAGGTAAGTTATCTCTCTTGTCAAGATTTCAGGTTAAGGGTGTGGTGTGTTGATTTTAGGAAAGTTCACAACCTATAAAATTATATAAGGCTATAATACATGTACATGAATTTGGCAGTTTAAGGGGTAGAGAGGGGAGAGGTATACTCTTGTTCGGGCACCAGATTTCACTCAGTTTTGATATATTTGCATTGTTTGTGTCAGTGTTAGAATTATATTAAGTTAGAAAACATTTTGTTACCTTGTTGGAAAACATTTTGTTACCTTGTTTGAAATTTTAGTTCAAATAAGTGATACCGGTAGGCCATTTATCACTCTCCCAGACAGCCGTTGATGTTTGGTGATATTGTCACTATCTGGTGTTCTTGGCAAACATTATTATGGATAAATGGATTGATTGATTGATTGAATATTAAGCGTCATTTTTATGCCATTGAGGGCTAACAGACGATCAGTTAACCTAACCATTGTTTTCTTGGATTCTGATAGATTAACTTATACTCAAGCACACCCCATATCTGCAGTAGCTGATAACTTTCCCACTTGAATCAGCAGTGAGAGAAGAATAATAATGAGACTCAATGTGGTATATAAATCATCTTGAAGACTGTTGCCGGGCGGGAATTCAAACTCACGACCTCTGGATTGATAGTCGAATGAGTAACCAACTGAGGTAATTGGGCCTGACTATATAAATGGAAAATGGAGATAAAAAACTGGAAAAAATCTCTGACTATTTAACGGGGAGTATCTTAATGTTACAGGAATAAGCCTCTGCTACTGGTACATGGGGAACAAGGACCAAGTAAAGTGACTCTCCAGGCCCAGGCAATGACAATGACAAACATCAAGTTCTGCCAGGTAACCTACATCTCTTTGTCTCACCTTTGTAAATAAATCTCATGATATTGTCAAAACTATGTATGCGGTCACCTCTATTGTGCCACCACTTGTCTTCAGCATACACATTTGCTATTTTCCAGTGCTGTGCTTTCAGAGCAGATTAACCTGTATTAAGAAACAACCTGTCTTACGAGGCCACTTTTGCTCCTTCAGTTAACTGGCTTCTTAAGACAGGTTTGACTGTATTCTATTAAATTTGAAAATTAAAACATTTTCATTTTCCACTTAAAAGACTTTTCTACTAAAACATAATATAGTTTTGCTCATAAAATACACTAAAATTGGCTGAAACAATTGACTTAAATCTGCCTATACACCTTACTGCCCGTCTTACTTTTTTTGATATATTAAAATAAATACCACATTTTTGTGAGCGCACTATTGCCTCGGTCAACATTTTTTTTTCTTAGGTTGACAATTTTCAATAGTGCTCTCACAGGAATGTGATATTTATTTACTCAACATCATATTTGTGTCAATAATGGCTCGTAAAATATACAAATTTGAGTCATTTCATGCAAACAATGTCCATAGGATCCATTATAGAGATTGCTCTTCCTTTCTGCTGTTTAAGTTCAAACTTATTTTAATATTATATTTTGATTGTGAAACAAATTTTTACAACTTAGACAAATCACACTCATAGTCTTCCTGGGTAGAACCAGTACTAAGCATATGCAGATAAAGTGTCTTGCTCAATGACAACACATGTGGCTGTGGTTGAGGATCAAACCCACGACCATCCGGCCATGGGTTCGTTGCTCTACCACTGGACAAGTCACTCCATGGCTATTTAAAAAACAAAGTATAAGTAATTTGTGAGAGGCCGGGGAGGTTGCTCAAATGGAGAGTTTATTATTTGTATCTCGGCGTGCTGATTATGCCTTTATTTGGCTGCCAGGTCAGATAGTTAGATATCGCAAGTTTAAATCTCTCGTTCAGAGAGGTGTGTATCTCAGAATTGACTGATTACACCTTGACGTGGTTTTACAGCTGAAGAGGTTACACTTGATACTGTAATTAATATAAGGTAATTCTTGTTTAAATAATCACTGTAGAAAGACATAACATCATCTTGGAACAAAAAGTTAGTAACTGCATATATAAAATATGTAGGCAGTTAGAGATTTATGTGGTGAATTATTGTTATTGTTTTAGTTTCCACAATTTATAACCATGGCCCTGATAGTTATGAGAATAGTGTGTTGAAAATTTTACCCTGGATCCAGATAGAAAGGTAAAAATAATCACAATTAAGTAGCCTACACGTTTCCGCAGTAACCCATTTCTAAAACACATCATCTCCCACAACATTTTATGCTATAATGTAATATCTGAAAAGAACTGAGATAAATTCTGGGGCACCATAATTATATATTATATAGACATTTTAAGTGTGGTAAAGGGGAATAACTCAATCATTAGGGTTTAATATTTTAAACAAGAGTTAACTTTTAGAATTTTATTTAAATTATTGGAGACAATTGGCATTAATATGAGAGCATTTATTTGAAATGATAAACAATTATTGACAGACAATTTTGAAAAATCATAAATAAACTTGCCCAATATTTGAATGATGAACTTGTGTATTACGAAGAAATTGCATTTGATACTTAAATTCAAATTTACTTTTTAATAGAAGTTTAAAACAATTTAAGGATGTGAGCTCGTGAAATGAAAGTAATTAGATTATTTTTTTTAATTCAGATAAAAAACATATTTGTCATGATCTTAAATGAAAATGGTTAATATGAAAAAAGTATGTTGATGGACTTGTTTTAGCGTGTAATGTTTAGATGTAATGTTTTTTTTAATTAATTTTGATGATAGTTAGGTCATTAAGATATTATTCTATTATGTGTATCAAATTGATCTTACTAAATGAGCATTATATTTAAGATATGTAACATACCTGTCAATCTTCGAAAAAAACTGCACTGAGGATTAAACTTGTCGCTTATATATTCCTATTTTAGAAAAAAAAAAAAATTTCTGTAACCAGTCAAACCTGTCTTAAGCAGCCAGTCAATGGAAGTAGCAAAAGTGACCCTCTAAGGCAGATTGTTGCTTTATACAGGTGAATTTGCATTGAATGAATAAAAATGGGATATAGCAACTGTGGCAACCTATTGTGGTTGCTTAATAGAGGTGACCACTTACACAGGTTTGACTATAATTTCATTTGAAATAAACTGTCTATTGTTTATGTTAGATACCAGATTTCATTACGTATGAATAGCAGACACTGTGAAAAATCTGTGATGGTAACATCACTGTGAGGCGCTTTGGAATACCCTTTACTGATTCTAATTGTGTTGGTACACTTACCTTAAAAAAATGTTTGATACAGTGTCAATTTTCAATACTTTGATTAAAAAAATATGGGACCATTTATCAGCCTTTTGTCTGGTATTTTGGTAGTAAAGATTGAATTTTCATATGCTTCAATGACTTTATTACAAAACCTGGTTAGAAATAAGCTAATTCATTATAGATGGTAATTATGTTCTGCTCTGTAATGAAATAATTATATATGCATAGTATTTTGATGACAAAATGAACTTTTATAATTATGACAAAAAAAAGTAGTTGTGAGAATTACTATAACTGTAACAGTAATTAATAATTGTCAAAATTAAAATGATATCAATTAGCTGTACTAGCAAACAAACAAAAGACAACAGCAATACTAATTAAATTACAATAAATATATCAAAATATTTAATGGAATATGGACAGAACATTAATGGAAAGATAAGTTTTATGTATAAAACTACATGTTAACAACCATGACAGATGAACAAATATATGATATTAAGTTAAAGATAAGTTATTTGTTTGTTTCAATGAGAGATTACATTTTATTTTACCGAGTGAACATCAAAAGTTGTATTTTCACCACGAACGGCAATACTACATTTGGTTGTCACGAGCTGAAATAATTTCATTTTTCTTTAAAACAAAATTAAACCCTATTGTTTTATGCTTTGTCTACTCTATTGATCTAGATGTTATGTTATTAACACAGCTAAGCCTGGTTAGCCCAATAAGTAACACGTCTTACTATTGGACACCTCTAATATAGACGCCTTTGGACACCTCTAATATAGATGCCTTTGGACACCTTATATAGAAGGCTTTTGAATTATTGGGTGAATTATGTTTATATTAACTGACAGAGTGGAAAACAGTTACGAGCAATCTGAACTCTTCCTGCGCTGTTTTCAAAGGCCTTTTGTGATTTGTGTGGGAAAACGCGTATCTATGGAGTAAAGGGTTAATCCAGGGATCGTGAGTTCCGGCCTGGTCAAAGTCTTCATGACGAAGATATATACAATACTGCGCCTCATTGTCAGCCATTTCTGACTGCTGATTTAAGTGGGCAAGTTATCTGTTACTTGCAGAGATGGGTTTACTTGAGTACTGGTTAACCTCCCAGGATCCCAAGAAAAGAGTGGCAAGGTTTAACTGATCGTCTGTTAGCACTCGATTCAAACATAAATGAAATGTTAACACCATTTGCCCCATTGTGAGCCCCAATGTCTTCAGATATTTCAACATGACACAAAATAGTTCTTTATCCATACCATGTTATTGTTATTATTGTTAAAAAAGTTGTATGGGGAGTAACACCACTTCCAACACATGACAGGTTACATATGATGTATTGAGTTTTATTGGGGGAGGAAGACCTAAGAATGAATCTGCAAACTGGCAAATTTTCTCACATATTTTTTTTTACTGAGTTGAGCTCGATTGTGTGACCTCAGCGTTGAGAAGTAATTGGTCACTAGACGACAGTGCCCTAGACCCCTGGGCCATTGAGGACCATGTTATTGTTATGACTTTTAAAAATATTTCACAACAATGGAAAATTCCAACAGTGAAATGTTTTAGACAGTGACATTACAGGCTTTTCTTTCACTAAGAGATCTGAATAGTTCATCAAAAAGCATTAGCTAGATTATAGAATGTGAAAGGTATATAAAGTATATAAATTCTTGCATACTGGACAAAGATTTCCACATATTTTTACTAGGTACCGATTTTATATCCTACATCCCCATCATGCACTCATCCTACCCTGCTGTCATGTTGCAACATGATGTATTAATACATATGATGTAATGTATCTAATTTGTGGTCATTGAATAAAACAAAACATTCAATGCATTTGGAATGCAAGTAAAATTATAGAGAAATTCTGGTTGATTACCAACAAAAAGTGAAGACACTCATGCTCTGTCCCATTCTAAAAGATTTAATATTCCTGCATCAGAATTTGACATTGTTCACATATCTGTATGGTGTCATAATGCTTGTTCAGGTTTTAATGTTATTAATGCATGGCAAGTGTTTTCGTAAGGCTGCACTAACCACTAAAGCACGATTGTAACCAATGAAAATCATATGGGCTATATTTCTGGCCCATATATTGACATTCTTGAATAAACTACATATTTTTATTTAAGAATTTTTAAAAAAAAAAGACAAACATTAAAACTTTCTAAAAGCGTGCTTAAAGATTAATACATGCATTAAATACTTTTGTATGCCTGACGGAAATGGACACCAACTGCAGCAGGAGTCCCAGTCAAGACATATAGTCTGGCTACTGTATGCAGGTTATCACACAAGGTCATACACTTGCATCCTATTACTATCCATCTTCTTTTGAAGGAATAACCTGCCTCCATGGCATACCAACCCACAGGGACAGTCGAGTCCATCCTTGCCACAGAGGATCACACCCAGGTGCTTCCCGCCAGCTGAGATCTGGTGCACGGTGTCGCTCTCATAGTCAACAACATAGATGTTGTCCTTGTGGTCTGTGGCGATATTTCGCGGATCATGAAGCTCTTGTCTGTTCTTGAATATGAAGTCGACTCCTCCATCAGTGTCAATGCAGCTCACGGAACCAGTCACCGCATCAGACACCACAATCTTTTGGCCTTGCTTTAAGGATGATAAATACCATGGTGCGGACAACTTAAGTTTATTCTGAAGATCATCTTTTATGTTTCTCAGAATATTACCAAAATAATCAAGTAACCGTATCTCAAATTGCTGACCGGATTTCACGCTTACAGCGATACCGGCCTTCCAGCCCGTGACCCCGTAGCACTCTCCATCCACCTTGATTGTGAATATATACTCAATAGAGTACCCTACTTTAAAGTGATGTACTCCTCTAACTTGTGATTCAGTAACATAGAATTCTGAATTTTGATTGGGCGATACACACGTATCCCAGGGTTCCTTCTTCATGTTAAACACAGATATGCAGTTAAAGTATTTGTCGTACAGTTTTAAGTTTCTGTTGTTTGCATCTGCTAAAATAACCTTGTTGTCGAATAAAACTGTACACGAGCATATGAAACAGCTGCGAGTGTCAGTGGAAAGTTTGACCTGTGGCTCTTTGATAAAGTCAGCGTTTATCGCAGCTCCTGTATCAGCTAATTTCAGGCTTTTACTTTCATCTGTGTAATACAAATCGGCTCTGTCATTAGCTATCATATCCAGGTAGCTGTTTCTGCTGTCTCGCATCTCACTCATCCGTGATACTCTGTCTGGAAACTTTCTACTCTCACTTTTCTTTTTACCCTTTCTCATGGCATGTCTGTACCGCAACAACATCTCAGATCCCACAACTAAACCATGATTTAGTGTCATCAGAGAGCTTTCATGCTTCTCGCAACATTTAGCGCATAAAAAATCCAAACACATTTTGCAGAATCCGTGAGCTTCTACGATCAGTCCCGATTTTGTGCATTTGGAACAGAAAAGTTCCGAACTAAATGCATTATTCTTGTCTTCTCTAAATTCCGAGTATAATCTTGATCCAGTCATGTAATGTCGTCTGGTTCCTTTAGATGCATATGGTGTAGGTATAGAAAAAGCCATTCTGGTCACAGGGCTTCACAAATTATAATTTTATCATTTAATTTATTGTCCATTTAGTTTATTACACACAGTGGTCTATTCTCAGCTTAAATTTAACAGTTCTAGTTCTTCTTCATTAGTTTCCATTTCCTTGTAATTGAAAAATAACTCTTTACCCTTTGATTACTGTAAGAAAGTGTTTAATCTGTTTTCTGTTATTGTTATTATTGCTATTGAAAGTTTTTGTTTAAAATCATTGAAACTCTGCCAATATTGCAACATTCCATTGAAACTGAATAAATCGGGGCCATCTATTTTAAGAGCATTATAATGAATTGATATATTTACTAATTGTGTTCATTGTTCCCTATTGTTTGTTTTTTAATAATGTTTTTTAAAGCAGATAATAAAATTTGGCAACTCTTCTACCGGTATATCAGATTTCAAATGCCTCACCATGGTTGTTGTTTTGAATGCAACTGAGCCATGACTTGTTTTCACGCAGTTTTTTAAAAATAAAGTTTAGTCATTAAAATGCTTTTGTTATGTAGGACAGGCATTTGGACTATTCAGTGATTGTAGATTGTAGAATAAAAATTAAACAAGAGACACTCATTGTTCTGTTTAGTCATATTCTCTCTAGACAGATGGTCATTTAATAAAGGTGGTCTGTTAAAATATCTGGTCTATTGATAAAGACTCTCACAACTGATTGATTGATTGATTATCTAGTGTCATTTTTATGACATCGAGAGCTAACAGAGGATCAGTTAACCTAACCACTGTTTCCTGGACTTCCTAACTACTCCAACCAGTACTCATGCACACCCATCTATGAAAGTAATTGATAACTTTTCCACTTGAATCAGCGGTTAAAAACGAATGACAATGAGACGCAGTGTTGTATATCAATCATCATGGGTGTGGATTCGAACTCACAACCCCTGGATTGATTTCAGACATGCTGTCGACTGAGGTGACTGGGCCCAGTTATTATATCTAAATAATATCATTATGCAAACAATCAGACAGGAGGATAAAATACATATCTATTCAGGTATTGAAAGAAGAGAATCAATTGTACTTGGATTGAAATGTACTTAGATATGAAGTGTACTTAGATATGAAGTGTACTTATATTGAAGTTATAAGATTGAAGTGTACTTATACATGAAGTGTACTTAGATATGAAGTGAACTTAAATATTGAGTGTACTTATACTGAAGTGAACTAAGATATGAAATGTACTTAGATATGAAGTGTACTTAGATATAAGGTGTACTTAGGTATTAGATATGAAGTGTACTTAGATATGAAGTGTATTTAGTTATGAAGTGTACTTATCTATGAAGTGTACTTACATGCAGTGTACTTAGATATGAAGTGTACTTACATGCAGTGTATTTAGATCTGAAGTGTACTTACATGCAGTGTATTTAGATATGAAGTGTATTTAGATATGAAGTGTACTGCGATATGAATTGAAATTCAATTGAAATGTTCTTAGATATGAAGTGTACTTACATGAAGTGTACTTATTCATGAAGTGTACTTACATATGCAGTGTACTTATACATGAAGTGTACTTAGATGTGAAGTATACTTAGATATGCAGTGTACTTAGGTATGAAGTGTACTTCTACATGAAGTGTACTTAGGTATGAAGTGTACTTAGATATGTAGTGTACTTATACATGAAGTGTACTAAGGTATGAAGTGTATTTATACATGAAGTGTACATAGATATGAAGTGTATTTAATTGTGAAGTGTACTTAGGTATTAGATATGAAGAGTACTTAGATGTGAAGTGTACTTGTACATGAAGTGTACTTAGATATTAGATGTGAAGTGTACTTCAATTGAAGTGTACTTAGATATTAAGTGTTTTAGATATGAAATGTACTTAGATACTAAATGTATTTAGATATCAATTATATTTTGATACAACCACAAAGATAAGAACTATATTAAGATTTTAACTGTGTTTTAGTGTTTTAGCTCTATTAAGATATGAAGTGTACTTAAAATGAAGTGCCAACTGTATTTATATACAACTGTCTTTAGATATCAACAGTGCATGGAGATAACAATCAAGCTATTGTTAAGATCATTATAATGTTTATCATAATGTATTTTAAATGTGTATTGTATGTGTAATATATGTGATAAATTGTTACTCTGTATTTATGTAGTCAAATGTATTTTCAGTGATAAAAATGTGACGAATAATAATGTATAATGAAGAAAGTGTGTGAATAGTTGTAAATCAAATAACCAGGACTCCATAGAGAGAGATTGAACCCCGGTTACATTTTGATACTATATTTATATACCAAAAGTTGTAAAAGATGTTTGAAGGATCATCTCTACAAAGATAACACATGTATTAAAATCTCAATCTTAAAGTCTTGTGTTTATAGAATTTCAATAATAATATTTTAACCTGATGCCTGTATATCCAGTAATTGGGCTGCTGTGTGGTGGAGTGATCCATAAGGCACTGCCTCAAGATCACTTATCTATCATAAGTATCATCAGGTTGTGTGTTCAAGTCAGCTCAATCTAATAAATTCATGAGGGGCAGTTCACCCTTTACTCCATTGATATGCGTTTTCCCGCACCAATCACAGAAGGCCTTTGTAAACAGTGCAGGAAGAGTTCAGATTTGTCGTAACATGAACACTTCATGCACTGTTTTCCACTCTGTCAGTTAATATAAACATAATTCACCCAATAATTCAAAAGCCTTCTATATTAGGTGTCCAAAAGTGTCTATATGAAGTAAAGGGTTAAAATACAAGTTTGATGCGGAAGGGCAGAGATTTTACTTGGAATGATGTCCAGGAGTCTGATGTCTTCCTCCACTAATAACACTGTATCACCACCTGGGCCCAGTTGTTCAAAGATTGGTTAGCTTAACCTTGGGTTAAGTGACGTTTTTCAAATCACAATATTTTTAGATTCACAACACTTTAAGTAACTACTTTATTGGACATTATGGAAATATGCCATTTTGTTTCTAAAAATGCATTTATATTGCCATAAAATTATTAAGTATAGAAAATATTGAAGTTACAAAATTTCACTTGACCGTTTACTCCATAGATACACGTTTTCCAACAGAAGGCCTTTGAAAACAGTGCAGGAAGAGTTCAGATTGCTTGTAACGAGCAATTTGAACACTTCCTGCACTGTTTTCCTCTCTGTCAGTTAATATAAACATAATTCAGCCAATAATTCAAAAGCCTTCTATATTAGAGGTGTCCAAAGGCGTCTGTATTAGAGGTGTCCAAAGGCGTCTTTATGAAGAAAAGGGTTAACCTATAGTTAAGTTAACCAAACTTTGAACAACTGGGCCCTGAAGTGTGTTTAAAATGGTATAAAACTCATTCAATTTTTTTTTACAAAATCCTGCTATTCATCCCTGACTTTGTAATATATGTATTTATTTCAGGCTCGACTGGATATAATGTACGGTACCCATCACACGTAAGATTTTATCTGATTTTGCTTTTATTTCCTTAATTTTCTTTATCTTACAATGTAATATTTAATATTTATTCTATCCCTGCCAGTAAGAGTCACAAAGCAATATATTGTAATATCCTTAGGAATGCTGCAGCAGTTACGTCTAGTGGTAGAGTGCCCGCCTCGCATGCCGAAGGGTGTGGGTTCAATTCCAGACTGTGTCATATCAAAGACTTGGAAAATGGTACTAGAAGCTTCCTCTCTTGGTGCTCAGCATTTAGAGAATAGTTCTAGGTCTGGTCTTCCCAGTGTCATGATATTGTGACTGGGTGTGTATCACACCATGTGTCTGCGGTATTGTACTCCAGTGTGAAATTAGCGCTCAGAATACTGTCTTAAATAGATACCATCGCTATATGACTGAAAAATTGTTATATTTATCGAGGACTCGGTTTAAATGAAACCTGTTATATTGACAGGTTCAAACATCCCTTTCAAATTCATTGAGTTAAATTTAGAGTAAAGTTAGGGTCAAAACACTTTGTTTGGTTCAGATAAAAAAATATAATTATATACTGAGGGACTATTTCAGACCAAAATGGTTATACAAATGTGCCTAGAGATTGCTTTAGATCAAACAGTTACACCTATGGTTTACTTTAAATTGAAACAATTACATTGAAGAAATGTCATTAAACAGTTATTATAATAAGGCTTTATTTTAGTAACTTTTTTATGGGTTCTCCATGGCTGAGTGGTCTAATGACAACTAATCTCTCACTTCTAAGGTTGCGGGTTCGAGCACAGGTATGTCCAAAAACTAAATGTGAGAAATTATGCGAATTATTTGAGGAAGGAGGATGGTTTTACTCAGATTCATACTGTTGGTATTATCAACCAATAAAACTGGATATGGCATATATAATCTGTCATGTTAAAATTGGCCTTAACTAAACCACAATGTTGCAAAAATCTTTCAATGGCCATCTCATAAAAGTATGATGATATAATCTGGGACACAAAAATATTTTATCAAAATATTAAATATTATGACAACAAAATAAATTGCTTGTTGTGTGACCCAAAACAAAGAGTAAATATGGTATATTTGTTTCAGAAAAATGATGCTGCTGTTGTATGAGACGGGGATGAGGGTCGTCATACATACAGCCAACCTTATACAGGGAGACTGGCACCAGAAAACACAGGGGTGAGTATAACCAACAGTTGGTGGGGTGGTAGTGTAGTAGATAGTGTTGGCTGTTTACGCTAGAGGTTGCGGGTTTGATCTTCAGCTCGACCCAGTCCCTATCAAACACCAACTGGGTTTACCCAGCACACAGACACAAAGGCTGTCATTAAGTTCTGAGCTTTCTTTGCAACTGAGCTAAAATAAATTAGTATAAACTAACCATCAGTCAGCTTGTCATGTCCATTGTGTTCATTATGATGGTGTTGTTGTGGATGATGGAGATAATGATTACAATGGCAGTGACATTGATAGTAAGAATGGCTAAATTAAACATTACATTTAGAGCCATTTTCAACACAATATATATATACACGTTATATACATCATAACCAGTTGACCTGTGGAGGCAGACCTAAGACCCATGTACAGCTGATGTTTGAGTATTTAACATATTTTTATGCAATCAATGACTAACAGACAATCAGTTTACCTAACCACGCTTTCCTGCGATTCTCGAAGGTTAAGGATCTAGGACACTACCTGAGGAGCACTATACTATAGAGGTCTGACCGAAAAGGGGAAGGAAAAGTAGCTGGCTATAATAACGAAGGGAAAAAAAGATAGAATGTTTTGATGAATACAATTATTATTAGGACTTTTATGATGATAGGACAAATTTCATAATGATCATGTTAAATACTGATGGTTGTAGTACATGTAGCACTTATCTTAATGGTAAATTTTTTTATACAGTCAAATCTGTCTTAAGCAGCCAGTCAAGGGGAGGAGCAAAAGTGGCCTTTTAAGACTGCTTAATACAGGTGGTCACTTACACAGGTTTGGCTGTAGTACAACATGACATGTCAGATGCCAGGTTAATAGATAGTTATTTTGAAATCGTTTTCTGAATAATTTTGTGCTCAGCCAATTTATATTGTTTGATTTCATAAGAAAAGATTGCTGTTAATATTTCAGGATGTGGATCAGTCCAGTGTTTCCACGGTTACCCGTTGCCAGTATGGAAAAGGGAGAGAGTGAAACCCATTTCAAGCGTGACCTTGTAGACTACATTTCTGCCTATAAGGCTTACCAGCTGAAGGAATGGACAGAGCATATAGCACAACATGACATGTCAAGTGCCAGGTTAATAGATCAATAGTTACTATTATGATATATGGGTTTAAAAGCATTATCAGTCCATAACAGCTTGTTCATTTATATGACATTCAGTTCTATGGTTTGAGGAAGATTCCAGATGCATATGAATCTGTGTAGATGAGGTAACTGGCAGATTTTTTCCAAGGTTAGCTCAACACTGATGTAAATATATCTCCTTAGGTCACAGAGGACCCCTTTGGTGATATGGGAGTTGCACCACATTTTAATGTTTAATGCAGAAAACTTCATAATTGCTGCATTGTTGTTAGTTGTAATTTTGGGCATCAATTATAGGTGTCGAGCAAATACAAGACTGCAATTACATTAGCTTAAGTTCTGGTTACTTACTTTACCAAGGGTGACATCAAATGTGATTTGATGATTATGTCACAATCGATGTAAAACTTGTAATCAGTGTAAAATTTTGTCTTAATCAGTGTAGAACTTGTATCTCAGTCAGTGTAAAACTCATGTCATAATCCATGTAAAACTTGTGTCTCAACCAGTGTAAAGCGTATACCTTAATCAGATCAGTGTAAAATTGTGTCTCACTGTTTTAAAATTTACATCTTATTCATTGTAAAACCTATGCCTCAATCAAATAAGTGTAAAACGTGTATCTTAATCTGTATCTCAATCAGTGTAAAACTTGTGTCACAATCCAAGTAAAACTTATGTCACATTTAGTGTAAAATTTATGATATTATCAGTGTAAAATTAAAGTCACAATTAGTGTTAAGTTGATGACATAATCAGTGTAAAAACTATGAGAGAAAGGGAAACACTACAGTAAATTTTATAATCCTGTTCAAAATTTAAGATACATGACTGTATAATATTCAAACAAAAGAAATACAACATTGCAAATAGTAGTCAGGAAATATAGTAAAGGGAGACAATGGAACATAAAATGGATACTCATGTTGGAATGAGTTAACCGTCCTTTGGTGTGGGTTTTTTTCACCATATATTTGATTAAACTAAAAAAAAACAGGATCTAGAAAATATTGTTTTACAATATATTTTTTTTTGGCAATACAAATTATAGTTTATACTGAAATGTATCTGTATTGCAATGAATGTGTATCTTATTGCCTGCAGTAATGATAATAAATTATTGTTCTTATCAACTTTTGTGTCACTTTGCGATTTGATGAAGTGAGTTGATTTTTCTGTAGATTTGTTCTGTTTTGGCATATTTTATTAATTTAGTACTTTTTACTAGTATGAAACTTTAAATGCGATATTGTCCGACACGGAAGTAGGGTGAAGAGTACACACTTCTTACATTATAGCTCATTTAAACTTGGATACTATAGAAACATTTGCACTGCTTATGTCATTGTGATCAAGCATTGCAGGGCTGATCACGGCCAAAATGACCATATGTGACAGGGACTGCTTTTTTCCCCTCAAATTCAACTTTTTCATATATGTGATATAAGCAAGCATAAACATACTATAATGTGGACATTGTATTAATGTCATCCGCCTTGCTTGCGGATAGTCGTGGGTTCAATCCCCAACCGGGTCATACCAAAGACTTAAAAATGGTACTAGAAGCTTCCTTGCTTGATGCTCAACATTTAGAGGAAAGTTCTAGGACTGGTCGTTCTGGTGTCAGTATAATGTGACTGGGTGGGGTATCATTCCATGTGTCTACGGCATGATACTTCAGTGTAACAGCGGTCAGAATACTATCTCAAGTTGACACTGTCGCGATATGACTGAAAAATTGTTGAAAGCAATGATAAACACCATACAACAATAACACCAACATTGTATTAATGTCATTTTTTTTTTATAAAAAATGTTGCAGAAAATAAACAGAAAGTTATAATAATAATAATAATAATATTATCTGTCATCAATCTGCTATCAATACTTTCAAGTACTTTGATTATATTCAGGAGTATTGGATAATAATTTATCTATAATATACAGGTTATATTAACAATGGACGGAATTCTATAGATAATTATTATATCTTTTGAAATCTTCATTTGACTGTTTCATTCATCCAATTAATTACTTGAAGACACTTGCTAGAGGCCACAGTTATGATATCATTCAAATGGATCATATTCAACTTGTTTAATATACATAGAAAGGTTGTCCGTGACCGAGTGGTCTACAGTGCCATCTCAAGATCACTTATCTCTCACCATAACGGTCGTAGGTTCAAGTCACGCTCGCCCCGAAAGGTTTGCCAGTAACTTGCGTAAGGACAGTAGTTGTACTCAGATAGATTCATTCTGAGTGTATGGAGCAAAGTATTAGCATGTACATATCATTTCAGGGTTGTAATCATAGGGTCAGTTCCAGGTCGTCATGTTGGTGAAAAGGTCAAGTCCAACTGGGGTCATCTGAAATTGAGAAAGGTTTTACGACAGCATGGTCCGGAACTGTCCACAGTGAAAACATGGCCAGTTGTTGGTCAGTTCTCCAGTATCGGCTCCATGGGACCGAACAAAGAGAACTGGCTCTGTGGGGAGTGGTTACAGTCACTGGGGGCATCAAGATCAGCCTACGGTCTCCATAGCAGCATGCCCTTACAGCTGGTAATATATTAAACTAAGTATTAATCATCATTGACAACATTATCTCTTTTTAGTAGATATTCATTGACCTTGTTAATGCTTTATTTGAATGGTTATCTATGATAATTTCAAATTGGAAGATGTTCTTAAATATTTCATGTTTTTAGTTTCTCAAGGCATTACTTATTAGGCTTGTAAATTTCATTTCAAGACTGCTCTATTTTTGTATAGGTATAACTCAAAATACATGTACTGTGACCCATCGCAAGTCCTGTGATTTCAGTTTCATGTTCAAACTATTCCCAACCAACATCAACATACTTTCCGTGTTTCATTAATCAGTCATCATAATGCATGTAGGTATGGAAAAGGTTCAGAACTTTCCATGTTTCATTAATCAGTCATCATAATGCATGTAGGTATGGAAAAGGTTTAATAGAACTTTCCATGTTTCATTAATCAGTTATCATAATGCATGTAGGTATGGAAAAGGTTCAGAACTTTCCATGTTTCATTAATCAGTCATCATAATGCATGTAGGTATGGAAAAGGTTCAGAACTTTCCATGTTTCATTAATCAGTCATCATAATACATGTAGGTATGGACAAGGTTCAGAACTTTCGATGTTTCATTAATCAGTCATCATAATGCATGTAGGTTTGGAAAAGGTTCAGAACTTTCCATGTTTCATTAATCAGTCATCATAATGCATGTAGGTATGGACAAGGTTCAGAACTTTCCATGTTTCATTAATCAGTCATCATAATGCATGTTCATGTAGGTATGGACAAAGTGTAGAACTATTCATGTTTCATTATATTGTTTAATCAAAATACATATACGTGTCTGCTACTGATGCTCTGAATAAATGTATACATATTAATATATAACTATTGGAAAATAATTTTGGGCCTTGTGTTTACATGTCTTATAACTGACTTTAAATAAAAATCATTGTATTTTATCTTTAATATTAAAAATATTGAAGTCTGTTGATTGTTTATTCTTAATTATGATAACATTTTGTGTTCCAGTGACACATTTTTCCAATATTTTCCGCCAGATATTCCCGAGTAAAGACAATGTCAGACTGAGTCTGGAAGGGTTCCCTGCAGGAGGTAGTATACCATACACAGTCAAAACAGCCAAGAAGCAGTTATGGCTGCATAATTTCTTCCAGTAAGTTAATGATTTTGATACTTGTACTTTATAGAATATATAGATTCCC
The DNA here is from genome assembly GCA_029582155.1 of Panopea generosa. Taxonomy (NCBI): domain Eukaryota; kingdom Metazoa; phylum Mollusca; class Bivalvia; order Adapedonta; family Hiatellidae; genus Panopea; species Panopea generosa. The sequence continues at coordinate 19,560,117 of CM055897.1, forward strand.
ACTTCAAAGGTCAAGGTCACAATTTAACTTTGTTTGACAACTTGTTCAGTCTGTTTGAGATTTTTGTAACAGGTCTGTACTTTTGTTGTACATGGATGGATTTTAAAACCACATGGCTCAATTGATCAACATGACAGGAAGAAGTGTCGCGTGTATGACACAGAACCTTTCCAAAAAGGTCAAGGTCACAATTTCAATTTGTTTGATATTTCGTGTTTGGTCTGTAACTTTGTCTTATATGGTGGGATTTAACTTGGATCAATTGATCATGATGACACAACGACATGTCTAACATAAAACCCAATTTATCAACATCAACATGACATGATAACATGTTGCATATAAGACCCAGAACGTTACCTCAATAGTCAAGGTCACACTTTCAATTTGTTTGATATGTCATGTGTGGTCTGTAACTGTGTCATACATGGAGGGATTTTAAAATAGCTTGACACAATTGATCAACATATTATGATGATGCATCACCTGCATAAACCTGTAGAAATACCTAGACCTTTTACATCAGATGTCAAGGTCAAGGTTACACGAAGGTCAAGGTTACACTTTAATTTAAAAAACATGAAATTGCATTTCTAGTCTAAAATGTCAGTCCATTACTCTTGATATTTATGGATACATATAATCATTTCCACAGACCATTTGGGGGATCATGAAGCACTTACCAGTGATATTTCTTGTTGTACAACATCTTGTTGTAAAACAAATTTTACAAATTATTGTGCTGATGATTCTTCTGTCACAAAATAAGTTGGAAATCTATTTTAGTCTAACTAGTTGAACTCATTTTTAACACAGTAACATGATCTTGCAGTCCTACGTTATTTGGTTTGAAATATTTTCAAAATGGTTCAGAGGGGCTGTGGTTTCTTGCTGCAGATGAGTAAAGCAAAAACTAGCATAGCCTATACTGCAGTAAGAGATGACTGGTGTTAAAAAGTGACTTTACAGGATTTAACATGTAACACATGCATTTATATAAAAAAAATCTTGCACTGTCTCAAAAAAAAAAGAAGCTGGTCAACCTACCAATAATTGTGAATTTTCATCTGTGCTATGAAATTTTCATTCCTCCTATGAAAAAAAAATTATAAAAGATTCTATGTTGATTTTTTTGACCATAGAGATTTAAGACCTTGTATATATAGAATAAAAACAAAAAAACTGTAGTGAGACCAGAATGATGTTAGTGAAAAGTAAAAAATCAAAGTTTCACGACTAAGATACTTAGTTGAAATTGAATTACAAAGTGAAAATATAAATAAAACATTAAAATTGTAGGTAATATTTTGATGAAAAATGATTCGCTATATTGTTTCAGTGATGCATTTTCTGATTTGTGTTTCTTTTGACTTCTGTTAATTCAACATGGCTATTGTTACTAACAAAAGTGACTGAGCAAATTTTTATTCCGGATTTCTATAACAGTGACACAGTCATGTTTACATTGAATTATAAAGGAAAACAATGAAAATGATTACTCTTTTAAATTTTTCAGTATTCTGAAAAAAAGGTTAGAAAATTCTGAAATACATGCATATACATGTAATTACATGATAAACTTTGAAAAATTTTCGGGGGAAAATGACTCCTGTTAAAACTTCAATTATTATACTATCGATCCATTGTTTTACCCATTACAACTTTATAGTGTCTGGAAGTCTGATGGCAGTGGGAGAAGTAAAGCTATGCCACATATCAAGTCCTACATGCGGCCAACACAGGAAGGTAGTAAGGCTGCATGGTTTGTAGTGACAAGGTAAGTAGTCCCAAGCCACTTTTTAGCCGTCGGTGGCGTTGGCATCTGTAGACATCCGGGTTAAACTTTTGCATTTAGTTGAATTTAAGTTTTGGTGTTTGTCTCCAATCTTAAACTTTGCATGGGTGGTGAGTTTTATCCCATAGGTGAGCTTAGTTATCTCCTGACAACTCTTGTTAATTATGACTGTGGTTTTGAAAAAAAAGTAATTACATGTATTAATTGGCTTCAGTTGTTTATTTGTATATCGATCCTTTTCAATTGCTTGATCTAAGGTGCTATCTTAAAAGTCGTTTTCATCTCATCACTGTGGTCACGGGTTCAAGCCCTGGTCAGTCATATTAGCAAGTTTGTCAGTTACTTGAGGAAGGATGTCTAGTTTTACTCAGATTAATGAATGTATGTCTGGGGTCTTCTTTCCACCACTACTAACTGGATGTCATATATATTAAACCTGTAATCTGTTGAAAATGGCAATAATCCTTTGTTCAGTTGTTTCTAGACATTTATAAATATATAAATATTAACAGTTTCTAATAAAAGTTAGATCACATTATTCCCTTGGTAATATCTATTTTGGTATACTCTGTAATAAGAGCATGTGGTCTAGTGGTTGAGCATCAAACCTAGGACCAGAGGGTCATTGGTTTGATCCTCCCCTACAGTTTGTATAAAGAAAGTAAGGTAAATAAGTTTAAACTAATTTATTTCAGTTGCAACCCAGTCTTTGCTAGAATAAACCAGCAACAAAATATACATAGAAATGTGGTTTAAAAGTATATGTATGTTACTTGTCTTTTTTTCAAATTTAAGTTCCAAGTCTTTGTTATATATTTGTACACAAAAACAAAAAAGGAAATGAGCAGTGTTGCATTGAATCATCACTACATAGTATTACATAAAAAAAATGCAACTCTAACCAATAGTAAAGCAATCTTATCTGCAATAGAATTTTATTTTAAATTTATGCTCCAAGTTTATGTCAGGAGCATGGAGGTGACTGCTGTTGCTGAACGTACTATCATGACACTATTAATATTGCTGGTTACTATTGCAATAGTAATTTATTACTACTCAATTTGGTATATTGTTACAACAAAATAGTATCATTAGGAGTGTACGGCAAGATACAACATACTTACAACTAAATAGTATAATTTAGTAGGCGGTTATTGAAGACATTTATTTCTGTTATGTATGGAATAGAAATACTATATGGTAAACACAGACTTGTTAGAGTTTGGTATATGTTATAGGTTATAATCTCTTTATAGTTCAGTGTATCTTACACTTTTGACAAATGCCATCTATTTATAGTTAAACAGTTACTGTATCTTTGCACTCCTGACAAATGCCATAATTTATACCTTTGTAGATAGCATCTATTCCATAGCTTAAAGTCAAGGTCACAATCAAAGGTTCAAGATAAAAAAATGTTCACTTGATTGATTGAATACTTAGCGTCATTTTTATGCCATCGAGGGCTAACAGACGAAATATATGGAACAAGTTGTCACTATAATCAGACATGACTTTTATGTTGCATGCAAGTTCCAGGTCCATAGCTCAATGGTCAAGAAATTGTCCCCTTTAATATCTAGTTATGTTATAATCTTATGATTTTTCTTTGCTATTGTAGTGCCAATTTGTCCAAAGCAGCTTGGGGAGCATTAGAGAAGAAAGGGGAACAACTCATGATACGATCCTATGAGATAGGAGTTCTGTTTTTGCCAAAGTTTTTTGTGAGTAAATTTATTTTTATACATTCCAAAGCTGATGGAGTATCATACCATAACAATGAGTCTGCGGCATGCTACTCCAGTGTTCTAGAGTTACTGTTCCAAAGCAGACATTGTCTTGATATGTGTGAAAAATTGTTGAAAGCAAATGTAAACACTATACAAAACAAACAGGAACAAAACCGAGCAATTGAACAAGATCATTATTTCATGTTTTTTTGTCACTTAATATTGCCAGGATTCAATTGATGTTTTTGTTTTGATTATTTCATTTGTATAATTTATACCCAAATATTTACATTTGAGGTTAATACCCTCATGGTTGAACCTAAATAAAATTCTGTGCTTTCTATCCAATGAGCACACGCTAATTTTTTGGTTCAAGTATACCTTTTTGAAGAAATCAGACTATCAAAAGCAGAGGACTTCCCAATTAAAAATCATTATTTTTCCTAAATGAGGCCAAACAAATTCCCATTTTTTGTGAATTTTTCTTACAAGTTGATAAAAACAATCTCTAAGGCTTAGGCCTCTTCCCAGTTTACAGGAATAAAGCCCTGTAATATCAATGTCAGAATGTCTTATATCAACATCCAACCAACATGGTTTTGTACAAGGTGTTTCAATGTCAGAATGTCTTATATCAACATCCAATCAACATGGTTTTGTATAAGGTATACCAATACCAGAATGTCTTATATCAACGTCCAATCAACATAGTTTTGTAAAAGTATATCAATGTCAGGATGTCTTATTTCAACATCCAATCAACATGGTTTTGTACAAGTATATCAATGTCAGAATGTCTTATTTCAACATCCAATCGACATGGTTTTGTACTAGGTGTATCAATACCAGAATGTCTTATTTCAACATCCAATCAACATGGTTTTGTACAAGGTGTATCAATACCAGAATGTCTTATATCAACGTCCAATCAACATGGTTTTGTACAGTTTTATCAATGTCAGAATGTCTTATTTCAACATCCAATCAACATGGTTTTGTACTAGGTATATCAATGTCAGAATGTCTTATTTCAATGACCAATCAACATGGTTTTGAACAAGGTATACCAATACCAGAATGTCTTATTTTAACATCCAATCAACATGGTTTTGTACAAGGTATATCAATGTCAGAATGTCTTATATCAACATACATTTTACAAGGTGTATCAATACCAGAATGTCTTATATCAACATCCAATCAACATGGTTTTGTACTAGGTGTATCAATACCAGAATGTCTTATATCAACTTCCAATCAACATGGTTTTGTACAGTTTTATCAATGTCAGAATATCTTATTTCAACATCCAATCAACATGGTTTTGTACTAGGTATATCAATGTCAGAATGTCTTATTTCAACGTCCAATCAACATGGTTTTGAACAAGGTATACCAATACCAGAATGTCTTATTTCAACATCCAATCAACATGGTTTTGTACAAGGTATATCAATGTCAGAATGTCTTATATCAACATACATTTTACAAAGTGTATCAATACCAGAATGTCTTATATCAACATCCAATCAACATGGTTTTGTACTAGGTGTATCAATACCAGAATGTCTTATTTCAACATCCAATCAACATGGTTTTGTACAAGTATATCAATGTCAGAATGTCTTATTTCAACATCCAATCAACATGGTTTTGTACTAGGTATATCAATGTCAGAATGTCTTATATCAACGTCCAATCAACATGGTTTTGTACTAGGTGTATCAATACGAGAACGTCTTATATCAATGTCCAATCAACATGGTTTTGTACAAGTATATCAATGTCAGAATGTCTTATATCAACGTCCAATCAACATGGTTTTGTACAAGGTGTATCAATGTCAGAATGTCTTATATCAACGTCCAATCAACATGGTTTTGTACATGGTAAATTAATGTCAGAATGTCTTTTATCATTATCCAATCAACATGGTTTTGTACAAGGTGTATCAGTGTCAGAAAGTCTTTTATCAGCATCCAATCAACATGGTTTTGTACAAGGTATACCAATGTCAGAATGTCTTATGTCAACATTCAATCAACATGGTTTTGTACAAGTATATCAATGTCAGAATGTCTTATATCAACGTCCAATCAACATGGTTTTGTACAAGGTGTATCAATGTCAGAATGTCTTATATCAACGTCCAATCAACATGGTTTTGTACAAGGTGTATCAATTTCAGAAAGTCTTGTCTTATTTCAACATCCAATCAACATGGTTTTGTACTAGGTGTATCAATGTCAGAATGTCTTATATCAATGTCCAATCAACATGGTTTTGTACAAGTATATCAATGTCAGAATGTCTTATATCAATGTCCAATCAACATGGTTTTGTACAAGTATATCAATGTCAGAATGTCTTATATCAACGTCCAATCAACATGGTTTTGTACAAGGTGTATCAATGTCAGAATGTCTTATATCAACACTAATCAACATGGTTTTGTACTAGGTATACCAATGTCAGAATGTCTTATATCAGCATCCAGTCAACATGGTTTTGTACAAGGTGTATCAATGTCAGAATGTCTTATATCAGCATCCAGTCAACATGGTTTTGTACTAGGTATACCAATGTCAGAATGTCTTATATCAACGTCCAATCAACATGGTTTTGTACATGGTAAATTAATGTCAGAATGTCTTTTATCATTATCCAATCAACATGGTTTTGTACAAGGTGTATCAGTGTCAGAAAGTCTTTTATCAGCATCCAATCAACATGGTTTTGTACAAGGTATACCAATGTCAGAATGTCTTATTTCAACATTCAATCAACATGGTTTTGTACTAGGTACATCAATGTCAGAATGTCTTTTATCAATGTCCAAATCAACATGGTTTTGTACTAGGTATATCAATGTCAGAATGTTTTATTTCAACATCCAATCAACATGGTTTTGTACAAGGTTTACCAATGTCAGAATGTCTTATTTCAACATCCAATCAACATGGTTTTATACAAGGTATACCAATGTCAGAATGTTTTATATCAACATCCAATCAACGTGGTTTTGTACAAGGTATATCAATGTCAGGATGTATTATATCAACGTCCAATCAACATTGTTTTGTACAAGGTATATCAATGTCAGGATGTATTATATCAACGTCCAATCAACATGGTTTTGTAGTAGGTATATCAATGTCAGAATGTCTTATATCAACGTCCAATCAACATGGTTTTGTAGTAGGTATATCAATGTCAGAATGTCTTATATCAACGTCCAATCAACATGGTATTGTAGTAGGTAAATTAATGTCAGAAAATCTTATATCAACATCAACACGTTTTTGTTCAGGTGGCATCAGTTTTGCTGTTTCATTCACCAACTTAAACATATGTTTTCAGGTACATGTTCAACATATAATTCACCCATATATATGTGCTAGATAATAGATTACATGTAACAAGCACAGTTTATATAAATGCCCTCTGATTTTGTTTATTTTGCCCATGGTTTATGTAAATTCAACAAATAAACTTCTTTCCTTTATTAGTCCCCTACTAGTTGCACCGGATGGGACTATAGGTTTACCCTCACACTGGCCAATACGATTACTCAAAAAGTATCCAAGCAAGTTTTGTGAAACTATGCATGTGGATTGAGGGCAATAAGGGGATAAAGCACATCATTTTATTTTTTTATTCGGGGAAAAAAGGTTGTTGTTGCTTTTGCAGCAAAATGGTAAAATTACAAAATGCAACCTGAATTCTGTGGTAATGAAAAAAATGTATCATGTCTATATTTGTGAAACTTGGCATGTGGATAGAGGGCAATAAGGAGATCATGCACATTATTTAATTTCTTTTTAAGTCGGACAAAAATTGTGGTTGCTATGGCAACAAAATTTGTAAATCGGAAGGGGAATTATGTATGGCTTGCAATACTCCAGTAACTTGTCAACACGGATGTTTCATTCTTAGTTCCATGATAAGGTGATCACAGATGGTTACAAACGGTATCAAGGACGTGAGCAGAAGTGTGAGTGCTAGCTGTTATGTGTCTGTAAATGTTTTTTTTTAGGATGGCGGTGAAACCTTCGGTGTAACAAATGATATACAAGAAGCTAGATCTTCCAACAAACTGCTGGTGCCATACTCTCTGCCTACTTCCATATACGAGAAGAAAGGTAACTAGATACTGTTTAAGCTCTCTATATATTGTTATGCTATACAAAAGCTCATTTAGTAATTACTTAAAAAAAATATTATTTACTCGATTCACAAAACCAAGGACTCTTATAGGATAGGAAACTGTCATCTCTTTACTAAACGTTGATAAAAAAGTGCTCAAAAAATTAATAATTTGGCAAATTACTGGTAATCAGACTTTAGAGGCAACTGGTTCATAAAATATAAGCCGTATGGAACCTTAGATGTTTTATGATAGTTTTAAACATGCAAAATGAGCTCGAATTAAAATCTTTGCTGTTTGAAGTAAAAGTTATCAGTACACTCAGGTACTTTCAATTTGTTTTTTTTAGTTGCAGTATATACATTTTGTAATCATCAATATTTCAACAGTTTAAAACAAAATTTACTGAGAATGGTCTCCATTTATAGAGAATTTCATTGTGCAAAGAAAGAATCTTGATTTGTGTTCCTGAAATGGAGCGAAGTTAGCATACCGGTAATTGAAAATGAGATTTTGCATGAATATTACATGCATTCATAAAATCTCAACAATGCTGATAAATACAATTAAGAATTTTAATTTGCTTGTCAGAATTGTTGAAACCATAACATGCTTGTTATAATGTGAATTAGGCAACTGAGAGTTGATCTTAAACTACATTGTTGTTTTTTTTTGTTGATTATTTAAATATTATGCCATCATTGAATGTCAACCATTTCTGTAGCACTACCATCTCCGCAAGTAACTAATAACCTTCCCACTTGAAATAGTGGTGAGAGATGAATGACAATGAGGTGCAATGTTGTATATCAATCATCACCGAGACTGTGGCTGGACAGAGATTCAAACGCACGACCCCTGGATAGATAGTCAGGTGTATGCTACCAACTGAGCTAACAAGGCCTGATTACAGGGTTTGTAGGCAGTGTCACTGTTTCATCATCATTGATGTGAAAGACAAGCTAAAAGCTGCTTGATTTTAAGTAATCTAAACAGTCTTATGAATGATAGGCTATTAAGGATCAATATACTGTCCTGAAATGATCATGTTGTTTATTTGCTGACTGGTAGATTTAATATCATTGCGATTCTACAAATGATAAAATGTGTGGAGTTTAGTGATATGGAGGAGTGCATAATATGCATTTGTTCTGCATACAATATAGATGTTTATTCTGGATTCTTGGCGTAAATACTTTATGTGAGAAGTAATTGTTGACTAAAGTACAATGAAACAAATAGTCACATTATATACTTTAATAGTGATAGCTAGACTAAGTGTTCATTATGTAAAAATTTAACAATTAAAAAAAACCCAAAGGATGCGACCAAAGGTAGCAACCACATGTTTTACTGAATGGAAACTAACTGGCTTAGTGTTGAACATCATTTGACTGACAGTTTATGTAACTCTGGGTGGAGCTACGATGAAAGCTGCGATGATTGATGTTTGAAAGCCCATCCATTGCTTAGGCTGTTTCTAAGCATAGCTTGCATGGGCTTTGTAGTTTGTGCATGACTCGTTCAGAATGGAATCAAGTGCGGAGTCTGTGGAGTGTCATTCATGCAAATGCAGTGATGATAAACTTCTTAAATATTAACAACAAACTCAATAATTAAAATATTTTGTAGGCTGTTTTAACAAATAAAAGCAAAAAGAATTTGAGATTACTCACTAAAAAACTTTAAAAATGCAAGTACGGATATTGTATCAAATCTAGATATGATAAACCAAGACAAAATTTTCCTGCCTTGTTTTTAAATTCAGCTATCTGACAGCGATTTAGTAACATATATGAAGCGATATAAATGATTGCAGATCTGGAATAAAATTTTTTAATATATATAATATTCTAAAACATGCGTTTTTAAAGTCGTTAAAGGGAATATATCGGGATTTTTCAAAATTTTAAAATAGGCTATAAACATTTTTTTCCAATATATCATGCCTGTATATATATATATATATATATACTCACTGACCCCATATTGCCATAATGACATCTATTTAAACATGCCAAAATAATATATTAAAAAGGGATTTCCTAACTTGGGCTACGGGCCTAAGTTAGACTTAAATAGATTTCGCGCTTAAAATTGTAACATATTTTGTGACGTATTAAATGAGTCAGGTGGTTTCATTTTGGTTTCACTTTGATTAGTCATACAGGTTTACTTGTAATAAAAATTGTTTCATTTTAGAAATTGTCTGAATAACGTCAAACAGTATTTAAGTGCTGTCTATTTTTAGAATGGGATTTCGTTTCAAGTTTAACACTTCAATTTAAATATCGGATTTGATATACCAAACCATTCGGATTTTATTTATGAATGATAATGAGATGCTTTTTCATCCATTTTAATAATTATTTTAATTTTTAAGACATTTATATCGTTTTTTCCCTGATATACTCCTTTTAAGTATATATACAATATACATTTATTATACTTATTGCTGTTATGATGTACCAGATCTTTTGATTTTGTTTCAGATCGACCCTGGATGTGGGATATACCCTACATGGATCTGCCAGATACAAATGGAAATATTTGGTGTCCTTTCTCAAAGTGATCATGAATGTGATTCCCTTTAACAGCAATGTAATTATATACTGTTACCATGGTTACTATTGATTATCATTCTTTTGAAAATGTTTTGAATTTGAGTGTTTCAGTGTTGGGATGGACGTACATGTATCGTTGTATGGATGTTACCCATTCAAGAGTTATCTGTCAGACAAGAAAATTCAATAAATTATGAACTGGTTTGAATATTATTCTTACATACTTTGCCAGTATTGGCCTTGATTGAATAGAAAAAACAGACTGTGTTATTTAATTCTATTTATTTATCACATAATTTACAGTGCAGGAGAGTATGAATCCAATGACATATTTTTTATATTAACCTACCTAGTGTAATATCATTTCCGATTTATCACATGGTGCTTTCTGTATAACTCAGCTCTCATAATTATGTAATAGACCGAACTACTTTCCAATATGCCCGAATATACTGTATCCTTGCTTATTTATTTTTGGAATGTTGATAATAAACTCTTTTTTTTTTTGACAAAATTCATAATTTACACCGATGTCATATATAACTTATACTGTATTTAAAATAATGTAAAATTCATTTATTATGTCACATTGTTTTAGTAATAAAATAAATGGGTGTTAGAAGATGGATTGCTTCTGAGTTTTTCTTGACATAATATATAGTTAAATTTAAAATGAAAAATAAAGATAAATATACATGGTTATCATGATGTTTGTAGAAAGAATCATTTCAGTACATGGGTTTTTTATATCCGCGGCCGAGTGGCCCGAGGCTTCTTCTGTAGATCACTTTCCTTTCACTGCTGAGGTCATAGGTGTGAGTCCCACACGGCTCAATAACTTTTTGTGAGAAAGTTTGCTAGTTACTTGCGGAAGGACAGTGGTTCTACACAGATTTATTCTGGGGGTCTTCCTCCACCAATAAAACTGTTTATGCCATTTATAACCTAAAATGTGTTGATAATGGCATTAAACCCGATTCCAACAATATAATTATATATATATTATGAAAAGAAATCATCTAACTTTTCATCTGTTTAAAAAGGTGAAATTATAAATGGTAATTTCACTCATTGGCCAATGATATTCCACTGAAATCAACAATTTGAATTATTCTCTATATATTTCAATCATATACACATTAATGAAATCGAAAACGGTTATTAAAACTAGATTTGACAATTCAAAGTAAATAACAACTATATCATCTATTTTGGATATGAGGAATATACACTATATCAGAAGTCTTTTGGTTTTTTTGCTTTGTAATTTTGATAACCAAATTGAGAACTGGGCCCAGTTTCAGGTTTTTTGCTTTGTAATTTTGATAACCAAATTGAGAACTGGGCCCAATTTCATTACTCATTTCAACTTGAGATTTTCCTCAACTCAAAGTTTGAAATGCTCTAACTTTATTTACATTGATTATTTTACACGTTATCCTTTACCATTGAGATGTCAAGGTATGTTCTGTCTTCAATTCTGTGTGGTCATTTAATGTGTAATGAGTTTTAGCAGAGACGTATATATATGTCTCTGGTTTTAGTAATGATTTAGAGAATTGAAATTTTTGAGTCCTGTAAAATCTTAACTTGAGATGTTTTAGTGAAACCTGTCCCAGTTTCTCAACATTTAATATCATTGTTAGATTGTTTAGTTATAGACAAGGTTGCAATAATTATGAATAGAATTACAATTCAGAAGTGTTGTATAGCAACAGTAACAACAGATGTCATAGACTGAAGAAACGGTCCCAGTTCTCCAGCTGGGGAAAATAACATAGCAATGACATACATGCATGCTGATTGGTCAGTTGCTTTAATCCATTAGTGTGCTTTGAATTGTGGGACAGGCAGGGAATTCCAGGCTTTGTTTAATGTATTAGTGTGCTATGAATTATGGGACTGGCAGGGAATTCCATGCTTTTACATTAGGGTATAACAGATCTAGATCAGGAGATGTCAGGTACTGGGATTGACTTAGAGGCCAGTGTGCTTATGCGAATTACACCAACCTGTATTGTAGACTATGGTGTAACTTGTTAATTCCACATAGGAAATGCTATATGAAATTTTACTAACCTTCGTAAGTCGCTGGTATTAAGTCGCTGGTATTTTTGAAAACTTTAGAAATTTTAGAAAGAATACATTTTATAAGGCTTACAAAAGATCGTAAAATAAATGAACAACAATTTCCCAACTTGAATTTTGAAGTTTGAAAACTTACTAACATTAGTGAAACAGGCCACTGATATTTACACGAATGAAAAAGATTAAAGTGTATTTAAAAAATTTGATTTGTTATGCTAGTCGGCATGAAAAAGCAGGGATATGTTTTTGTGACATTCTTTGCGCAATCATCTTTTATTTACTTGAAACATTGTTGTATTCTAAGGTCGTTTTATAGAATAGTTGTAGTTTGACAAAAATTATATTCATTGCAGCCTGTGTGGTTCCGGTTAAGAATAGAATCACTGCCGATCTCTGCAGAGGGGTAGGAATCCTCCGAATTGGTGTCGTGTTCATTTTATCATTTTTGTCATGTTCACTATTGTAGCTAAATTATCAACCCCTGTGTGGTTTCAGGGAGCCATATGAGTGATGGCAAGAATAAGACCACTGTGGCTCATGCATGTCGTAAGAAGCGACAATTTGAGTAATAGGATAGAATTTGCTGAAACTGCAGGTATCAAGGTTCTAGGTTCATTCTGCATATTCAATTTTTGGTGTATTTTTTTAAATCTGTATGTTAATTTGTTGTTTTTGTACATGTAGAGTGAACCTGGAATCTTCCTTCCTGTTGGCGTCGAATAACCTATAACGTGTTGGTATGCCGTAAAACCCTATTCATTCATTCATTCATTCATTCATTCATTCATTATATTCATTGCATCATAGTCACTAATATACATGTAGTTCAAATAGTGTTACTGCACCACAAAATGCATGGGATAAAGTAATGTACTGTCCAAGATTAAATATTCTCAAGGACTTGTATATGCATCTCTTGACTAAATGTTGATGAAATAGCATACAAAGGATTAATTATTTGGCAAATTAATCATTCATAATTCACAGGCAACTGAATCTTGTACATAAACTGTATGTAATCTTAGATGTTTAAACATGTTTTGATCAGGCAAAATGATCTTTAATTAAAGATATTGAGGTTTGGAGGAAAATATATTGTAATTTGTCGTTATTTTAGCTGCAGTATACAAATTTTGTAATCAAAAGTAATTCTATAATTTTTAACACAAATTTCTGGGAATGGTATTGTTTTGATGAGAATTTCATTCGGCAATTAAGAATTTTGATTTGTGTTCCTGGAAGTTAAGATATCTGAAAATGAGATATTGCGTGATTGTGCATGAATACGCAAGCATTCACAAAATTTCAATCAGTTACCTTTCCTTTTCTATATAATTCCTTGATATTCGTAGCTGTATTTTTTTTCTGAAATCCGTAAAACTATCGTACTCACCAGATGTCTGGTGGTTAGTTGAAGTTTTTGTGTAACTTTGTTTCTAACTTCCCACTTTGGGGAATTGAATTTAAAATTTACACATGTGTTCCTCATCAAATGTCACGCTGAAATGCATAGGTGTATAACTCTTTCATTCCTTTTGATAGAGTTATGACCCTTGTTTAACTTCAGTAACATGTATCTGGTTAACCTCTTGTGTTTAAACAGTGACTTAATAATGTAAATGTCTCTGGTTTAAATTGACATCTTTGAAACTAAACACATGTTTATTTTAAGTCTTGATTTAAACTACATATGTTCCTCATACATGTATATATTTACCATCCTTTTTGACAAATAATTGTCTTGTGTTAACTTTATATATGTACGTTATAGTATTTTACTGACGTTAATGGAGACAACGGCGTAGCTGCCTAAACGCCGCCACGATGCTTGGTCTTGCACATTTTTTCATGAATGCACCATCATTATATCTCCTGGAAATGCCCCCAGAATCCAGGAAATGCATCATAAAAAATAAATCATCCCCACCACCCCGAAAAAAATACATGTTGGGCTTGCACATCCTTTTAGAGTCAGCTCCGCAACTGTGAGACTACATATATATCATATACCAATAGCACATCGATGCTTTAGGTAGTCGTTATACTGATGCTGAGATTTCGAGCTAATGCACTGTACAAGTTTATTGAGTTTATTGGATTCTTATTCCACAGGTGAGCGATTGATGGCCACGGTGGCCCTCTTGTTTTTCAGCGATCTATCAATGCGATGGTGTTTGGCAGAATATACCAGTCCACACTGAAGGGTCCTGTCGCAGACACAAGTCACAATTTGCTTCTTGGTGTCCCCCCTTTTTTTTACACAATAGTGCCTTGTAGTGATAAACATTTTAAGTGAGTTGGCCCGATCAGCTCAGTTGGTAGAGCACGAGATTTTTAGTCTTGGGATTGCGGGTTCGATTCCCGGGACTGGCGGATTAAAGATACTAACAATCGTTTGGTTGGGACTATTCATAATTTAATCAAGTAGTTGTATCTCTCCGAATAAAAAAATACTATGTCGGATAATGAATGTAATCAAAGACTGAAAACAACGTTAGAATACAAATAGGTCATATCTAACAACATTATAAAACCTGATAATCGTATAATTATCGAAATAACATATTGTCAGATTTATCTTTTTTAAACCATCTTTTGTTGTTGGTAAGGAATGTCTGGTACGAAGTGTTCTGTGTCCGTCTGCCGGTTCTTCGCTTCTGATCCAAGTAAGCAATCATTGGGTCTCCCATGGCAACGTTCATATTTCTGATGATTTGGGTGTGTCCTAACAACCCACGGATTTGTGCTGTGATATCCTGTAATACAAAAAGTAACACGATACATGTATGTTGTGTTAAGTATTATATACATGTATATACAAACGACAACACATACCAGAAACATATAAACAGAGATAGGTAACTGCAGGTATGTGTCTAAATTTCAGGTGGCATTTAGCGTTTTTCAAATTTTTCGTCCTGAATCAATCGACGGATAATGTTTGTGATTTTGGTAGCAAAATATAACCACTATATAGTCCTTCTGCAAGAGACTGACAAACTTTCTCACATAAGTGTTTTGGGCCGGGAAATATATATCGCAATGCAGAGACTTGCAAGCTGTTTAATTACTTGTGTAGTCCATATTGATATGTATCTAGAATATGTAAACAGTTACTTTAATGATAACACTGTAGATCATAAGGGTTAATCTTTTTTTATGGTTGTGTTACAAGTCTGCATAGTGTCTAAATGCATCTATTGCATTCCTATTCCTTTTCCAGTCTTTTCATTTTGTATTTATCATGTGTTATGCAATTTCTTCAATTATTTGTAATATTTTATGGGAAGGGCCGTAACTAATGTTGTGAGAACTTGTGGCCCAACCCCATTGCTGCAATCATAAATGCAATAAAATATGATTTAACTACTTGTGTAATTTAGTCACTGGTGTGTATTAAAGGTATATATTGTGGTACATGGACTTGCCTGATTTATATCTCAATTGGGTACGAGGACTGGGGGACAAAAACGGGCGAGTCTATATACCGGGGTAAGAAAAAGGACAGCAATCCATACACTACATTGGAAAAAACGTTTGGTTTGATTGAATATTTAGCGTCGTTTTTATGGGCTAACATACCATCAGTAAACTTAACCTCCTTTTCCTCGGATCCGGGAAGTTTAACCAGTGCTCAAACACACCCATTTTCACAAGTAACTGCTAATTTTCCACTTGAATCAGCGGTGAGGGACGAATGACAATGAGATGCAATGTCGTATATGAATCATCGCGAAGAATGTGGCCAGATGGGGATTCCGAATTCATGACACCGTGGATTGATATTCAGACGCGCTACCGAGTGAGCTAACCGGACCCGGCCTCAATGTTCGGGCATTTTTGCTTCGCCAGAATGTAGGCAGCCGAGCGTTGTTACTGTGTTACCATTGAATCTGCGTTTTAGTTTTGTTGTAGATAACTATAACGTTTCATGTATACTATTAAGTCAATAAATAAATAATTCATACCCCGCAGTAACAAAATCAAATGCACTTCTCTTTTTTTCAATAACTCGATTTAATGATATCCGAATAAATCGTATCGATTGATGATATCTTGAATTTTTTATATGAGGCCCTCCCAGAGGTTTTGGGATCTGGTGAACATGGCCAATTATGTTTTGGGATCTGGGGAACATTGGTCATTACTTTCAGGGATCAAAGGCCTAATTTTAGAGATCTGGGGCAAGTAATTTTTGTGATCTAGGAAACAAAGGCCATTACTTTAAATCCAGGGAACAGGGGCCCCCTGGGAGAGCCTCATATATGTCTCTGTATTAGTCCTCGACACAATGTTATATATGAAAATTTAGAGTCCATGATTGATGTCATGCCATTGAATTAATGACATCCGTAAATAAACACACGCATACTAATTGTTGTGTAAGGGTTGTCATTCTTCTTTATAAAATAAAATGAACGTTAATTGGACGAAAACTCAAACTCGCCTTGGCCAATGACAATGACGAATGACTATCCCTTTACGGAAGAATTGAAATTTCAGACTCCTTGTACTATTTCTGGTTACTATATTTAGAACGCATATTATCAATTTGATTAATTTCCAATTTTAATCGTAAAACGATCATCTGAAATGTCCGATTAATCGATTAAACATTACGTCTCCGATTCCCAACACTGCTTCATACCAGTATTATACTGAATGCTCATATCAAAACGAAGTCTCGTACACATTAACCGTGTCAAGGTTTGTTTTTGATGAAATCCGTATCTTATATCGCACGAATATCGTGTTTTTTGTGACGTTTAGGTTTCGTGTAATTCGTGATGCACGCGTTTCATGCTTTCCCAAAGCGTCCAAGCGATGGAACTATAAAAAATCGATATTTTTACGCTTTTGAACGACAGCGGCGATTCGGCGTTATTAGGTGTACAAATACATGTATATGGAGCTGAACCCGAGTAAAGACACTAAGGTGTACTTTAATACGCTTAATACAATGTCCCTGTCTGTCTTTTATTTGCTCTAGTTTTCTAGTATAATGTTTTCGTAGTGAAGGAAGACATCAGAATGAATCAAAGTAGAACTGCCGTCCTTCCGCAAGTAACTTTCACGCACTGTATATCTGGCTGGGCTCGAATCCATGACCTTATCAATGAAAAGTAAGTGGTCGTCACACGCCGGTACTTTAGACCATTCGGTCACGGACGACCATAGCCGGTATTCACAGAGATTCCCAAGTGATATATTTTTCAAATTTTGATTTCTCTTATTTTCAAAACTGTATTTGAAGCTTTCACCTGATGTTTTAAGTAATGCTACCAAATAAAAGTTATTTAATAGTACAACAACAAAACCTTTAAAACAAATGCAAACAAAACAACATTTTCAATTTAAATCGTATTGAGCTGAATTTAGCTAGACGAGTTCGGCATGACTCGTATAACTGTCTTGGTCATGCGCTAGATAAGACTCTGAAATATGCAGACCTAAAACTCGGTGCCTTTTAAAACTCGTATACGGTATTGTATCACATCTTAGATATGACATGAAAATATATTCAATAAACAATAACTTGCGTTAAGTATATTATATGTATTTTATTCCGGAGATATAATACGCCTGTCTGCAATATGACTGACCATCCTGTGGCATTTTTTCGACCGATCATCGGATCAAATATTTAAAAAAAAACAACATGTTTCCTGATAATTACATTTGGAAGACTTAAAGCGTCATAACCAGTATCTGAATATTTTTCTTTTATAAAGAAAGAAACAACTTGTTTTGTGAATGAAAAACATGTTCGTGCATTTTCATGGCCTTCCTTGCATTTATAACGGCTGGTACCTCTCTTGGACAAGAATAAATTGTGTTTTAAATTATTATTTACTGATCAGTAAATTTGCTGCTCCGCTGACGGAAATTATCTTAAATGTCCGATTCAATTGTGTACGCTCGGTAAATTCCGTCATCCTTCAGTATTAGAACAGTGTGATATACATTAAGATATATAGTGTGCATAACATAGACAAATATATTTTTCATTTTGGTTGGAACATACTATTTTTTACGCCCGCTTTTCGAAGAAAATTGGGGGATATAGATATGGATATCGGTACTGACACGGACGCAACTCCTCCCATATTTTTGACTCGATTTATATAAAACTTGCTGTACGGCAAAAATATAGTCTGAACATGTGCTTGTGTTTTGGCGTTTCGATTAAATTAATTTCGATGGAGTTACAGAATAGAACATATATTTTATTAAACTTAAGCATGACAGTTCATCGTCATACATATATACAAAACAGTACATACGTTGAAATAAGGCGTATATGAATATCGTTTCACTAAGTTGATATTTTGTGAGAGTGTTATCTTGGTATTTAGAAACAGTCGTACAAACATTATTTTTAGCATAAGCTCAATACAAATTTAAATCACAATACAAAGTATTCTACATTAAACTGTTAAACGAGAATTCCCGAGTTTGAAACCCTTAATACAATAAGTTGCAAGTTTGTTTAAAATCGATTTTTTTGTCAATATTAAGAGGTTTAATAAATTTAAACATGCTTGGATGAGTTAAATAATATTTAGGTATATATAATTTTCTCAGGTCAGTATTACATGTCCTTTTGTTCTTTTAACTTTGACTTAACGTCATACTTAAGAAAAACTCCTACTACGGTTTACTTGAATCAAATGAAACTTGCTGTACAGTAAGAACATGGTCTAGACATGTGACAGTGGTATCAGCGCTCTGAATATATTATGTGGATGGCATAATGGTGCTTTGCTCTTTTAACTTAAATTGACAACACTGCTTTCACCAACAACTCCTACAGTTTTACGTCGATTCAAATGAAACTTATTTTAAAGCATGAACATTAGCCTGTTGTTTTGGTGTTCCGATTCAATGATTTTTTTATTGAACTATGGCCCTTTGTTATTTTGACTTATACTTTCTGTATACAAGGAACATGGTCTGAACATGAACCTGTTTTCTTAGCGTCCCTATTCAATTTCTTACTGACTTTGATATTTTTCATAAAATTACATTCATTGTAACTTTGCGTTTCTGCCTATACCTATCGAATGAAGTAACATGACATATCAATTTAAATTTTAGCGAGTGATGACTGTTATTTGTTAAGGGTCAGTTACCTAAAAAAAATCTTTACTTATTGTATAACCTTCGCCTTGATTTTATTTCAAGCCACGCATGTCTACAGCCACACTTTCGTTTTGTAACATAACTGCAATTGCAATGTACTGTTCCGGTTACCACATCCACAAGCAATGAATTTTTTGCCAGTCCGTGACACTTTTGAGTGAAGGATATAATTTTACTGAATACCTTGTTGGACATGAGAAGCAGTTTGTTTATGGAACACTGTGGGAAAAATAGTGATACTATTGCAATTAGCAAAAAACGTATCGTCACGGGATTTCAACCAGGATTGCCCGAGTCATAATCCACGAATATAACAAGATTGGTCGGATAAATCTAAGTTTAAAATTAACCGCTTTCTCGGGTTTAATCGATGGTGCCCGGAAATTTCCGAAAGTTTACCGATATAACTGAGATTATATATTTTATATCATTAACTTTATTCCACGGGTCAGGTCTAATTCTAATAATGGCGATAATAGCAAGTTTAATTACATGCTGTTGACGATAAACAATGATACATGTCACCAGATATGATCAAGATAGCCACGATCTATGCTAAATATTACAATTATATCAGTTTTTTTATAGAATTAAAATGGTAGAACTTACAGGTTATGCCCCTTTAAAACACATGCTCACGGTAGACCATTATTCTACAAGCATTGAGGATATGTGACATGACGAGTGATTACTGCTCGTCTCTCAAACGTAAATCCCTACTTAAAGTGACATTATTTAAATAAAATGGAAGTTACTTCGTCTGGTAACATTTTTAACATGTAATAATTTACCTTGATGTGTTCGAAGTCTGTAATCCCCATAGCTGGCAAGACCGAGGCGTCTAGTGCAATCAGATGTCTCCCAGTGACAAGGTTCTTCTCAAAGCACTCCTTTAAATAGAAGAAACAGTTAATACAAACAACGATTAATATACGTATACACGTTTACAGGTCGCGCAAAGTGGCACTGGAGGCAAGGGTGTTACTTATATATTAATCATGGAACCATGCTTAAACCTTAAGTAGTTAAGCAGGGCAGTGGTGGCAAGGCGGTGTTGTGGCCACTAACATCAGAGGTCGCGGGATCGATTCGAGGTCGTAAATGCTAACATCTTGAAAACAACGTCCAGTACTAGTTCTACCGAGTAATCGAGCTCTGGAGCGATTTAAAAAAAAACTTGGCTTACTTCGTAATCGCGCTGAAATAAATTAGTATACAAAATAAATTTTCAATATATATATTTTACGTAAATCATTTATTCTCAATAACACATACGTTACACTTTTTATAATATATTATTACGAAAAAGCGGAATGTGATGCCATGAAGCATTTAAAGAAGTTATGCCCCTTTCCAAACAAGCTTGCGTAAACCTGCTTCCGTCATAGTTATTTACACATTTTGTTCCGTAAGCACGGTATTTTGTTTGGAAGAACTATGCAATTAGATGGGATCGTCCTATTTCAATATTCATTTTGACATCTTCAGCGTATCTCTCGCAACAGTGCGTATGAACGCCGTCAGAAATGACAAACCTGTTGCAATACTTGTTTCTCAAAATCAAAAGATTTGGTTCAACTCCCAGCGGTAGAGGCGATGTGCCGTGTTTTATTTACTGTACGCAATCTGAGTTACATTCGGCAACTTCTTGTAAGTTGTAGCACCCATCGTATGGAAATCGTGATACTTCTCGGACGAAGTTCTATGTACAAGGAGAACAGCTTGTATCTTGTTAAAATATATGTGATTGCATCGTGAAGATATGATTTTCAGCGTATTTAGTTGTGTTTTATTTTTAATTTCGACAAAACAGGAAATCACCTGTCTCTATTACATTTTCTGTTAAAATTAGATTATTCCAATGGAAAACTTACATCCTTTTCATATTAATTTATAAAACTCTTTTAACACTCCGCATCTTCATTGTGGAGTATACTGTTAAAATAAATTATGCACGTTTTCCTGTATTTCGATGCACAGGAGTACGGCGCCTAGCAAATGCCTCCTCAACCCCGACCCGCCCCCACCTCAAATAATAAAAAATAAATACCAGAAAAAATCTGTATTTGCCTAACAATTTAAAAAAAATAGACATTTTATTCGTTAAAAATGTTTATACATGTATATATACATTTTTTTTTTAGTTGTTGGGCAGAGAGTTTTTCGGTGTTATTTTATTATTTAAGGGAAGTTTTTTTTTTTTTTTTTTTTTCAATTGTTGTGCAGTGAGGTGAGAGCGTATATGCTAGGCGCCGTTACATTGTGTTCCTATACAAAGTGGAGTGTCGACGGCAACATATTTAATTTATTATAAATTTAATTTCATTATACAAAAAATTATGATCTTGAAATGGGGTCGGGCCAAAAGTTCAGAAAACAGTACAATCGACCAATCTCCTACATCTTAAATGTGAGAGAGAGAGAGAGAGAGAGAGAGAGAGAGAGAGAGAGAGAGAGAGAGAGAGAGAGAGAGAGTAACATTTGATAATAGTCAGTTACATCCATTGTGCCACCCGACACATTGTGAAGTGTGTACATGCGCATATAACAATGTATATACAAACTATTGTGTGCATGTACCTACTTTATATTTCGAGTAACCAATTTGCTCAATCCATTCTGCCATCTGGGGTGTGTCCCAATAAATACACATTGGTACTCCTAAACTCTCGTCCACCGCCATCACTCGTCTTAACGCCTTGTTCAAAGGCACGGGTGGCTGAATTGACGCCCCGTTATCCATGCTGGATCAATGATCAGGGACGCGATAGCTTACTATCCTTACAATTAATGCGTTAAATAAATAAATGTCCTCAATCCGATTTCCTTTTGAAATGTTTAAATTTCGTTGCACCTTGACTTCTGGCGTTTGGACTCAAGATGAAAACAAACGAAATGAACAATTGTTGCCAAGACGTCATACGTGCCAAGGTAACGGCGTATGTGACGTAATGCAACGTAGGCAAAATATATACAACGCGTGCAGTGGTTGTCAAAATAAACGTGTGCATGCACTGTCAAAACAAATACAATGTACGACTACAAAAATAAGTACACCGTATCTAGCCACTCCCAAAATAAGTACAAATATAAAGTATGTACTATAAGCTACTAACAAAATTAGTAAAACATGTTGCAGACTCTAACAAAATAGATATACAATGTACAGCCGCTAACAAAATATATACACAGTGTACAGCCGCTAACAAAATATATACACAGTGTACATCCGCTTACAAAATATATACACAATGTACATCCGCTAACAAAATATATACACAGTATACAGCCGCTAACAAAATATATACACAGTGTACAGCCACTAACAAAATATATACACAAAGTAAGGTAAACCACATTAAAGTACGATAAAGTACGCTAGACTAGCTAATTCGGGTGCGGCTCGCCCACGGAGAGGTAGTGGTAAGTATGACTACGTTTGAGTAAGGTAGACTACGGTAGCCTCTACGCTAGACTACGCTAAATTACGTCCAACTACGGTATATTAAGCAACATCCAACGGAGTATAACAGCCAGCCCGCGGCGTGGTACGGCCATTGTGCGCTTGTTTTTCAATTAGAGCATGATATCTCACATATTTCTGTGAAATTGTGTCTACATTTGTGGTTGAAACCTGCCTGGACCAAGGGATTCTAAGAAGTCCATGAAGAGTGCTGCTGCTGGTGCTCAACGTGAACAAGCTGATGGCTCACTGCTGACTCAAAGTGAGGTGGTATGTAGCGAGGTGGTACGTAGCATGACGTAGCATAGACCTTACTTGAACGTACTTACCAACTCCCGGCCGTGAAACTGGTCAGATAATGGTTTTGTGTGGGGTAAAGTATGTTAGAGTACGCTAGAGTACGCTTCAGTACGCTATGAGGTTCGTTAGACTACGTTAGACTACGCTTCACTACGTTAGCATCACGGATGCAAATTTTGCCTCTAACGTACCGCTCTTTTGAACATGTCCAAAAATTAAATCGACAATCATGGCTTACCATAGTTAATACTTCGGAGCATCACGGACAACTACGGTTCGGTACGGATGCCGGTACGTTCAACTACGTTCAACTACGTTAGCCTCCACTACGTTCAACTACGTCCACTAACGATTATGTGACCACATCTTTAACAGCCACTACCAAATACGCACACTGCATGCCGCTGCTAACAAAATCCGGCAGTACACTGTATGCAACCGCTAACAAAATAAGTACACAGTGTGCAGCCGCTACCAAATACGCACACTGCATGCCGTCGCTAACAAAATTAGTACACTGTATGCAGACGCTAACAAATACGCACACCGCATTCTGCCGCTAACAAAATAAGTACACTGTCTGCAGCCGGTATCAAAATAAGTACACTGTATGCAGCCGCTAACAAATACGCACACTGCATGCCGCCGTTAACAAAATAAGTACACTGTATGCAGCCGCTAACAAAACAAGTACACTGTATGCCGCCGCTACCAAAATAAGTACACTGTATACAGCCGCTGACAAAACAAATGCACTGTATGTGGCTATAACAAAATAAGTACATAGTGTGCAGCCGCTACCAAACAAGCACACTGCATGACGCCGCTAACAAAATAACTACACTGTATGCTGCTGCTAACAAAGTAAGTACACAATGTGTAGTCGTCACCAAAATAAGAACACTGTATGTAGCCGCTAACAAAATAAGAACACTGTATGCAACCACTGGCAAAATAAGTACACTGTATGCGTCCGCTAAAAAATAAGTACACTGTATGCGTCCGCTAACAAAACGTACACTGCATATGGCAGCTACCAAAATAAGTACACTGCATTTGGCCGCTAACAAAATAAGTACACAGTATGCAGACACTGACAAAGAAGTATATCATGTGCAGCCACTACCAAATACACAAACTGCATGATGCCGCTTACAAAATAAGTACACTGTATGCAGCCACTTACAAAATAAGTTCACAATGTGCAACCGCTTCCAAATACGGACACTGCATGCCGCCACTAACAAAATAAGTACACTGTATGTTGCCACTGTATGTAGCTGCTAACAAAATAAGTACACTGTATGCGACCGCTAACAAATAAGTATACCGTGTGCCACCGCTTCCAAATACCCACACTGCATGCCGCCGCTAACAAAATAAGTACACTGTATGTTGCCACTGTATGTAGCTGCTAACAAAATAAGTACACTGTATGTAGCGGCTAAGAAAATAAGTACACTGTATTCAGTTGTTTACAAAATAAGTACACTGTTTGCGACCGCTAAAAAATAAGTACACTGTCTGCAGCTGCTAACAAAATAAGTGCACTGCATATGGCCGCTTCCAAAATAAGTGCACTGCATATGGCCGCTAACAAAATAAGTGCACTGCATATGGCCGCTAACAAAATATGTACACTGCATATGGCCGCTTCCAAAATAAGTGCACTGCATGTGTCCGCTAACAAAATAAGTGCACTGCATATGGCCGCTTCCAAAATAAGTGCACTGCATATGGCCGCTAACAAAATAAGTACACTGCATTCAGCCGCTGATAAAATATGTACACTGTATGCAGCAGCTACCAAAATAGTACACTGCATGACGCCGCTAACAAAATAAGTACACTGTATTCAGTTGCTTAGAAAATAACTACACTGTTTGCGACCGCTAAAAAATAAGTACACTGTCTGCAGCCGCCAACATAATAAGTGCACTGCATATGGCCTTTTCCAAAATAAGTGCACTGCTTATGGCCGCTAACAAAATAAGTACACTGCATTCGGCCGCTGATAAAATATGTACACTGTATGCAGCCGCTACCAAAATAGTACACTGCATGACGCCGCTGACGAGATAAGTACACTGCATGCAGCTTCTAACAAAATAAATACACTGCATTTGGCCTTTGACATAATAAGTACACTGTATGCAGCCGCTACAACAGAAGTACACTGCATGCGGATGCTAACAAAATAAGTACACCGTATACAGCCGCTGACAAAATAAGTACACTCTATGCAGCCGCTATGAAATAAGTACACTCTATGCAGCCGCTACTATCAAATTAGTACACTGTATTCGGCCGCTAACAAAATAAGTACACTGTATGCAACCGCTGACACAATAAGTACACTGCATTCGACCGCTGACATAATAAGTACACTGTATGCAGCCGCTACCAACGAAGCACACTGCATTCGACAGCTAACAAAATAAGTACACTTTATGCACCCGCTCACAAAATAAGTATACTGTATGCAGCCGCTACCAAAGAAGTACACTGCATACGGCCGCTACCAAAATAAGTGCATTGCATTCGGCCTCAAACAAAATAAGTACACTGTATGTAGCCGCTGCCAAATAAGTATACTGTATGCAGCCGCTGACCAAAATAAGTATACTGTATGCAGCCGCTACCAAAATAAGTATACTGTATGCAGCCGCTACTAAAATAAGTACACTGTATGCAGCTGCTAACAAAATAAGTACAAAGTACAAACTACTAACCTTACATCGTTTGTTTGCAACTACCGAAATAAATAAATATGCAACGTATGAAGTATTATTAGCCACTACCAAACACCTGTGAAACAAATACCAAAATTAATGCACTGTGTGTTTCTGCCAACAAATTAAGTACAACATATGTAGCCACTACAAAAAGTAGATAATATGTAACGCGGTCGCAATAAATAAATAAAAAACAAACAAACAGTCTGCAAAATCCACAGCCAAAATAACGCAAATTTCAATTTAAACCATCACAGAGATACAAATGCGATGTTGTATTAACATTTGTAATCTATGGCCTAAAGAGTAGAATGGCCAATGCTTCCATAACTCTCAGAACTCGATCTGAGTGTATGACATTTTCATTTTGATGAAAGGTTCTGTTTATTGAGATGGGTAAAAATCAGCCATTCCGTTCGTCATTATTGTCCATGTTCAAAAGGGATGGGAGTCACGCTGTGATTTAGTTAAAACAAAAAAATATATATATTTTACTAACTAATAAATTGAGCAACTTAAATACAGAAGACATTCATTTGAACTCAATAAATATTTATATGAGCGCACATTCAATAACCTAGGCGCTGGGGAGAGTGATTCTCTCAACTGACTGATTCAGTAATGTGTGACCTTGTGACCTTTTGTTGTAAGTGGGCGGAGGCTTCTGGCTGGCTGAGTGGACATAAATGTTAAACAATTCCTAATTGTCTTACACGTGTTGATTATGTACATATATATTCAACCATCTATATCAAAAATTTCGATTTCACTCCCCCTGTACATGTATGCCTGTCTCTCCGTGGTTGTATCGTATTCTCTGCTAGATCTAGGTTGTTCCACTTTCTGTCGTCTCAGATTGTATTTATTGTTTTTCCCCCACTCCAGTTTGGTAAGTATTCTGTTCCAGGTTGTATTGCATTCTGTCTCAAGTTATATTGTTGTTTCCCTTCCCCCAGATTGTTAGTATTCTGTTCCAGTTTGTATTGCTTTCTGTCTCAAGTTGTATTGTTATTTCACCACCCCAAGATTTTCAGCTTTCTGTTTCAGGTCGTATTGCATTCTGTCTCAAGTTGTATTGTTGTTTCCCCAGCCCCAGATTTTTAGTATGCTGTTTCAGGTTGTGTTGCTTTCTGTCTCAAGTTGTGTTGTTGTTTCCCCACCCCCAGATTTTTAGTATTCTGTTCCAGGTTGTGTTGCATTCTGTCTCAAGTTGTATTGTTGTTTCCCCAGCCCCAGATTTTTAGTTTTCTGTTCCAGGTTGTGTTGCATTCTGTCTCAAGTTGTATTGTTGTTTCCCCACCCCCAGATTTTTAGTTTTCTGTTCCAGGTTGTGTTGCATTCTGTCTCAAGTTGTATTGTTGTTTCCCCACCCCCAGATTTTAAGTATTCTGTTCTACGTTGTATTGCATTCTGTCTCAAGTTGTATCTATTGTTTCCCCACCACCAGATTTTTAGTATTCTGTTCAAAGTTGTATTGCATTCTGTCTCAAGTTGTATTATGATTTCCCCACCCTCAGAATTTTAGTATTCTGTTCTATGTTGTATTGTATTCTGTCTCAAGTTGTATTGTACTCTGTCCAAGGTTGTAATGTATTCTGTCCCAGGTTGTATTGTACTCTATCCTATGTTGTAATGTATTCTGTCTCAGGTTGAATTGTTGTTTCCCCACCAGTTTGTTCAGTATCTGTCCCAGGTTGTATTTTATTCTGTCTCAAGTTGTATTGTTGTTTCTCCATCCACAGTTTGCTCTTTTTGCTGTCCGAGGTGATTCTGTATTTTCTTCCAGGTTGTTCTTTTTCTCTCAAATGTTGCATTGTATTCTGTTATTGGTTGTATTGTATTTTTCACAGGTTGTGTAGTATTTTTTCTTCCTAGTTGTTTTGTATTTTATGACATGTTATATTGTATTCTGTCCCAGATTTTATTGTATTTTCTCCCAGGTTGTATTGTATTCTGTCCGAGGTTGTCTTGTAATTTCTTCCAGGTTGTAATTATATTCTTTCACATGTTGTATTGTATTTTCTCAAATGTTACATGTTTTTATAAGATTGCGATGTTCTCTTTCAGGTTGTGCCGTATTTTCCATATTGTATCGTATTCTCCGAGGTTGTAACGTATTAGCTCCGAAGTTGTACAATATTCTCCCAGTTTGTAAAGTATATTCTCCCATGTTGTATAGTATTCTTCCAGGTTAAAACGTATTATCTCCCAAGTTGTATCGTATTCTCCAAGGTTGTAATGTATTATCTCCCAAGTTGTATCGTATTCTCCCAGGTTGTAATGTATTATCTCCCAAGTTGTATCGTATTCTCCCAGGTTGTAATGTATTATCTCCCAAGTTGTATCGTATTCTCCCAGGTTGTAACGTATTATCTCCCAAGTTGTATCGTATTCTCCCAGGTTGTAACGTATTATCTCCCAAGTTGTATCGTATTCTCCCAGGTTGTAACGTATTATCTCCCAAGTTGTATCGTATTCTCCCAGCTTGTAACGTATTGTTGGTCAGGTTGTATCGTATTGTTGGTCAGGTTGTATCGTATTGTTGGTCAGGTTGTATCGTATTGTTGGTCAGGTTGTATCGTATTGTTGGTCAGGTTGTATCGTATTGTTGGTCAGGTTGTAACATATTGTTGGTCAGGTTGTATCGTATTGTTGGTCAGGTTGTATCGTATTGTTGGTCAGGTTGTAACGTATTGTTGGTCAGGTTGTAACGTATTGTTGGTCAGGTTGTATCGTATTGTTGGTCAGGTTGTATCGTATTGTTGGTCAGGTTGTAACGTATTGTTGGTCAGGTTGTATCGTATTGTTGGTCAGGTTGTATCGTATTGTTGGTCAGGTTGTATCGTATTGTTGCTCAGGTTGTATCGTATTGTTGGTCAGGTTGTAACGTATTGTTGGTCAGGTTGTATTGTATTGTTGGTCAGGTTGTATCGTATTGTTGGTCAGGTTGTTACGTATTGTTAGTCAGATTGTATCGTATTGTCTATTGTTCAGGTTATATTTATTTATCCCCGGTTGTAATTTATTATATTCCAAGTTGTTTCATATTCTATCATAAGTATTTTATGCTACCGGATTATAAAGTGTCATCTCCCAAGTTACATAGTATATTGTACCAGGCCGTATCGTACACTCTCGCAGTATGGTTGTATCGTATAATCTCCCTGATTGTATCACTATTTCTACCATGTTGTATTACTGTCTTTCCCTGATGCATCGTTGTCTCTGCAGGATTGTTTCATGTTCTCTCTCATGTTGTATCATAATATCTTTCCACTTATCTAGGTTGTATCATTTTATTGTATCACTGTCTCTGCAAGGTTGCAGCGCTATCTCTTTAATGTTGTAGCACTGTCTTTCCAAGTCGTATCTCTATCTCCACCAGGTTGAATCGCTGTCTCTGCCCGGTTGTATCTGTATTTCTGCCAGGTTGTATCGCTGTCTTTCCAAATTGTATATCTGTCTCTGCCAGGTTGTATCAAGGTCTCTACCAGGTTGTATCACTATCTCCGCCTGGATGTATCGCTGTCTCTACCAGGTTGTATCGCTGTCTCTACCAGGTTGTATTGATGTCTCTACCAGGTTGTATTGCTGTTTCTACCAGGTTGTATTGCTGTCTGTATCAGGTTGTATTGCTTTTTCTACTAGGTTGTATCGCTGTCTCTGCCTGGTTGTATCTCTATCTCTGCCAGGTTGTATCGCTGTCTTTCCAAATTGTATATCTGTCTCTGCCAGGTTGTATCAAGGTCTCTACCTTGTCTTTCCCTGATGCATCGTTGTCTCTGCAGGATTGTTTCATGTTCTCTCTCATGTTGTATCATAATATCTTTCCACTTATCTAGGTTGTATCATTTTATTGTATCACTGTCTCTGCAAGGTTGCAGCGCTATCTCTTTAATGTTGTAGCACTGTCTTTCCAAGTCGTATCTCTATCTCCACCAGGTTGAATCGCTGTCTCTGCCCGGTTGTATCTGTATTTCTGCCAGGTTGTATCGCTGTCTTTCCAAATTGTATATCTGTCTCTGCCAGGTTGTATCAAGGTCTCTACCAGGTTGTATCACTATCTCCGCCTGGATGTATCGCTGTCTCTACCAGGTTGTATCGCTGTCTCTACCAGGTTGTATTGATGTCTCTACCAGGTTGTATTGCTGTTTCTACCAGGTTGTATTGCTGTCTGTATCAGGTTGTATTGCTTTTTCTACTAGGTTGTATCGCTGTCTCTGCCTGGTTGTATCTCTATCTCTGCCAGGTTGTATCGCTGTCTTTCCAAATTGTATATCTGTCTCTGCCAGGTTGTATCAAGGTCTCTACCAGGTTGTATCACTTTCTCCGCCAGGATGTATCGCTGTCTCTACCAGGTTATATTGATGTCACTACCAGGTTGTATCGCTGTCTCTACCAGGTTGTATTGATGTCTTAACCAGGTTGTATTGCTGTTTCCACCAGGTTGTATTGCTGTCTCTACCAGGTTGTATCACAGTCTTTACCAGGCTGTATTGCTGTCTCTACCACGTTGTACTGCTGTCTCTACCAGATTGTATTGTTTTCTCCGCCAGATTGTATCTCTGTCTCTGCTATGTTGTATCATTGTCTCTGCCAGGATGTATCGCTGTCTCTACAAGGTTGTATCACAGTCTTTACCAGGTTGTATTGCTGTCTCTACCACGTTGTATGCTTTCTCTGCCAGATTGTGTAACTGTCGCTGCCAAGTTTTATCACTGCCGTTGCCAGGTTGTTTCAATGGATCTTCTAAGCCTCCCTCTAGTTGTTACACAGTTACTGTCTTTTACGGATTGTATCACTGCCTCTCCATAGTTGATACACTTTCTTTTCCGGATTGTATCACTGCCTCTCCAAAGTTGTTACACTGTCTTTTCCGGATTGTATTACTGTCTCCCCCAGGTTGTATCGCTGTATTTCCCGGATTTTATCACTGCACCTCCCTTGTTGTTACAATGACTTCCGGATTGTACCGCTGTCTTTCCATAGTTGCTACAATAACTTCTGGATTGCATCAATGCCTGTCCCAGGTTGTATCACTGTCTCTCCCAGGTTGTATCACTGTCTCTCCTAGGTTCTAACACTGTATATCCCGGATTTCATCACTGCATTTCCCTAGTTACAATGACTTCTGGATTGTATCGCTGTCTCTCTTTAGTTGTAACAATAACTTTTTGATTGCATCAATGTCTCTCACGGATTATATCACTGTCTCCCCCTAGATGATTCAATTTCTTTTCCAGATTGTATCACTGTCTCTCCATAGTTGTTACACTGTCTTTTGCGAATTGTATCACTGCCTCTCCCAGGTTGTATCACTGTCTCTCCATTGTTGTTACAATGACTTCCGGATTGTATCATTGTCTCTCGATAGTTGTTACACTGTCTTTTCTGGATTGTATCAATGCCTCACACAGGGTGTATCAATGCCTCACACAGGGTGTATCACTGTCTCTCCATAGCTGTTACAATTGACTTCCAGATTGTATCATTGTCTCTCCATAACCGTTACACTGTCTTTTACGGATTGTATCAATGCCTCTCTCAGGTTGTATCACTGCCTTTCCCAGGTTGTATTACTTTCTTTACCATGTTGTATCACTGTCTTTTTTGGATTGTATCACTGTCTCTCCCTAGTTGTTACACTGTATTTTCCGGATTTTCTGGTCAGCTCGATATCAGTATAATGTGACTGGTTTGGGGTACCATTCCATGTGTCTGCGGCTTTAAATACTGTCTCAAATATACACCGTCGCGATATGATATACAACTTAATTTTGACTTGTTACTTTACCATTCTTAACTCATTCATTGTCAATGAAACCAATTGCAGTTTTCTAGAGCCAGTCTAAAATCATTATCACTAAGATGCTATACTTCGATTTAAGGTTTTGTGTGTTTAAGTATATACAGGAGCCAGGTGTTAGATCGTGATGTGTGCGCTTGGAATCTGACTTAAGTTTCACCAACATTAACTTGAATTTAAGAAAAAAAGTCAGGTGATCATGATTTTAGTCTGGTTCCATTAAAACTACATAGGTTTCCTTTAATATTGATCATCAGCGAGATAAAAAAATAGTCAAAATTCAGTTAAGTTTTTAAGAATTTAAGTAAAACGTTGGTGAAACAGAAGTCAGTTAAAAGAAGATGTTGGCTCATACGATTATTTTGAAATCAACGTAGAAATAAGCATATCCATAATAGCTGCCCATCAATCATCGGATGCACTGTTCCCGGCCTGGATGCATTGTTTCCCGGCCTGATGGTTATTTATAGCATACAGACAGTTATCAGACGTGCAGAGTGGTACTTTAATTAGCATACCGTGTAAAATGTATGAACTAAATGTAGCATGTCTTTGTCTATTAACACCCAAATGCTATACTTGTACATTTCACTCAACGTAATGATTATAAGATCGCATAATAAAATTTAAGTTTTTTAGTTTTCATGGAAACAATATAAGGTGGGTGGTCAATGTAATTTTGCAATCCTCTATAAATATTTACACTGTTGTGTGTGACTGCATATCTAACGTGTTTTAGCCATCCCGACCGCAACATAACATATACTGAACGGAACAGCTAACCCGCTTCTCAGCTTGATATTATTACAAATATTTCCAAAATACTTTTAATAATATTCAGTAGCGTTATTAATATGTGTTTATGATAATTATTGCCAAAATTAAATAATACAAACTTGGTATGCGTTGTACTAAAGGGTATTTCTTATTCGAGTCAAAATTTCAAGAAAATTGCTTTTATACTTTTCGAGATAATATATAAAATGTCAGGTGGCGGGTTAGAAACATAAAATGTCAGGTGGCGGGTTAGAAACATAATATGTCCAGTGGCAGGTTAAAAACATAATATGTCAAGTGGCAGGTTAGAAACATAAAATGTCAGGTGACGGGCTAGAAACATGTCAGGTGGTGGGTTAGAAACATAGAATGTCTGGTGGCGGATTAGAAACATAAAATGTCAGATGGCGGATTATAAACATAAATGTCAGGTGGCGGGTTAGAAACATAAAATACCAGGTGGCGGGTTAGAAACATAAAATGTCAGGTGGCGGGTTAGAAACATAGCATGTCAGGTGGCGGGATAGAAACATAAAATATCAGGTGGCGGGTTAGAAACATAAAAAGTCAGGTGGCAGGTTAGAAACATAACATGTCAGGTAGCGAGTTAGAAACATAAAATGTCAGGTGGTGGGTTAGAAACATAAAATGTCAGGTGGCGGGTTAGAAACATAAAATATCAGGTGGCGGATTAGAAACATAACATGCCAGGCAGCGGGTTAGAAACATAAAATATCAGGTGGCGGGTTAGAAACATAAAATATCAAGTGGCGGGTTAGAAACATAACATGTCAGGTAGCGGGTTAGAAACATAAAATATCAGGTGGCGGGTTAAAAACATAAAATATCAGGTGGCGGGTTAGAAACATAACATGTCAGGTAGCGGGTTAGAAACATAAAATATTAGGTGGCGGGTTAGAAACATAAAATATCAGGTGGCGGGTTAGAAACATAACATGTCAGGTGGCGGGTTAGAAACATAAAAAGTCAGGTGGCGGGATAGAAATATTAAATATCAGGTGGCGGGTTAGAAACATAAAATATCAGGTGGCGGGTTAGATACATAAAATATCAGGTGGCGGATTAGAAACATAACATGTCAGGAAGCGGTTTAGAAACATAAAATATTAGGTGGCGGGTTAGAAACATAAAATATCAGGTGGCGGGTTAGAAACATAAAATATCAGGTGGCGGGTTAGAAACATAACATGTCAGGTAGCAGGTTAGAAACATTAAATATCAGGTGGCGGGTTAGATACATAAAATATCAGGTGGCGGGTTAGAAACATAACATGTCAGGTGGCGGGTTAGAAACATAAAATATCAGATGGCGGGTTAGAAACATAAAATATCAGGTGGCGGGTTAGATACATAAAATATCAGGTGGCGGGTTAGAAACATAACATGTCAGGTAGCGGGTTAGAAACATAAAATATTAGGTGGCGGGTTAGAAACATAAAATATCAGGTGGCGGGTTAGAAACATAACATGTCAGGTGGCGGGTTAGAAACATAACATGTCAGGTGGCGGGTTAGAAACATAAAAAGTCAGGTGGCGGGATAGAAATATAAAATATCAGGTGGCGGGTTAGAAACATAAAATATCAGGTGGCGGTTGAGAAACATAACATGTCAGGTAGCGGGTTAGAAACATAAAATATCAGGTGGCGGGTTAGATACATAAAATATCAGGTGGCGGTTGAGAAACATAACATGTCAGGTAGCAGGTTAGAAACATAACATGTCAGGTAGCGGGTTAGAAACATAAAATATTAGGTGGCGGGTTAGATACATAAAATATCAGGTGGCGGGTTAGAAACATAACATGTCAGATAGCAGGTTAGAAACATAAAATATCAGGTGGCGGGTTAGATACATAAAATATCAGGTGGCGGGTTAGAAACATAACATGTCAGGTAGCGGGTTAGAAACATAAAATATCAGGTGGCGGGTTAGAAACATAAAATATCAGGTGGCGGGTTAGAAACATAACATGTCAGGTAGCGGGTTAGAAACATAAAATATCAGGTGGCGGGTTAGAAACATAAAATATCAGGTGGCGGGTTAGAAACATAACATGTCAGGTAGCGGGTTAGAAACATAAATTATTAGGTGGCGGGTTAGAAACATAAAATGTCGGGAGGTGGGTTAGAAACATAAAATATCAGGTAGCGGGTTAGCTGTTTCGTTCAGTATATATAAACTTTAATGTTACTTTTTGGTAAAGTCAACCTTTCAGGAAACCGGTAATTCAAATACATAACACGCAGAAGGTTCTCGGATAATTGTCTGTACTCCATTAACACTACTTCAGATGATTAGTTTCTGTTAAACCCATTTTTCCACTGATGTTAACCCCTGGAGCAATTGCTATCGTATTATCTCGTGGGCGATGGTCCGGGACGTTGTCGATTCAGTGGCGATCAGCCACTATTAACTCATTGTTAAACTTGACGGCAAACCGTTTACTCCATTTTATCGGGGGGAAAATGAACCGGAAAATGTCTATTATTGAAAACATTCCGGTATAGGGTTTCTAATGTTCCACTTTTTTCATTTCATATTTGCCTGTTGTTTTCATTCTTTTTGTCTTCGATGTTAAATAGTGCCATGTAAGATTTTTTATATTTGTATTGATGTAATTGCAATTTTATATGTGTGCACTCTAAAATATACTTAGCATGCTTAGTAGCCAATTAAAAGACAAATGTAATATTTCAGAAGATATAAAACGGGAGAACATTATTTTGGGTACGAAGTGTCCTTCGTGTATTGACTGTATTCTATATATTTTGTTGTTAATTTGTAAAAAATACATTTATTATTCTTGCAAATTGAAAACAAGATGTCTCCCAGTATACTTAGTATTTATTGAAAAAGTAAAAAGTTAGAGCAATATTGAATTGTTTTCAACATATATGTACCCCTTGGAAAAAACTAATGATATAAAAGCAAGGTGGAATGTAGTTCAAGGTATTCTTTAAGTTATACGTAACACAACTATAAGAAAGTTAATAATATACGACACGTATGATATCCCTGCCATGTAAATCATATTTCTTATGAGCAGACTATATATTACATATGTAACATCACCGTATAGTTATGTTCTGTATATTTTGATGTACACACAAAATTATTGAATAAAATATTTAAAAAAAAGTGATTGCAATTTTAATAAAACAATGATTGATAAGCCTCATAAGGCTGAGTATTTCTTAACATTTATTAGCATTTTTGCTAATGTTGTAGGTCTAACATGTATACCAGTCACTTTCATACATAAATAATATATATGCGATATACAGTGTTTACACCTGCACAAGATAGCAGTTATATAGTCACATTATAACACATATAAAATCCAGACACACTTTATTTACTAGATCACTTGTTTGCGTTATAGCAAAACATGAACAACAGCAAACAGAAACAAACACACAGTTCACGTAACACTCTATACAGCACATAAACAATCTACTACATAGATTCTTGAAAAATGAAACATTTCACAAAAAATCAATTTATATTCAGCAAATTTTATTCGTCTATAGCAATTTTCCTGGCGAGCAAGAAGTTTTAGAGTCCGTCTCTATCCCCGTTAGGTATACAATTCATTGGAGGAGATCGATAAATGAAACGCATGCTCATGTGGAGGTATTCAAGACATGCCGCTAATCGCTAATGTAGCACGCTACATCATGTCGCAAAACACCGCTCACGTGCAACAATATTACCGATACTGATTACAGTCAAAGAATCACTTATTCTAATAAAAAGTCAAATACATGCACTATGTTTGATCGGTTATTGGCTGCCATGTTGATACCTCAAATCTTCATGTTTTATGTTTTAAGGTCGACACAACTGTTGTAAGAGCTAGAAAACTAAGCAGCCGTGTAACCTAGTGAATATAGAATTTTATATTGAGTATATATTTCCAGCTCTGGCACAATCACTCGTGAAGCTCAAATCGATAATAAACTCATTGTGTATGCGAAGCTTCCCGATCCCAGAAAGCTCCGCTATTTAGTTGTCCGCTATAGAAACTGTATACCACGTTTGTAGAAAATAGTAATATAGATTTTTTTCAATTTAGCTTAATGACGTCGTACGTACAGACAAATTCGGTGTGTCTCTGAGTTGTGTGTGAGCTATTGGACTGGTTTAAAAGGAGGAATTTTTTTTTTATATTTTAATTTCTCGGCAGACTGATCGGGCATGTTCATTTGGTCGCGCTAGACACACAGTACAGCACATATCTGGATTCTTCGCTAGAATTGTTTTCAAGATGGCGGTCAACGCATGCATGTTTCACACTGACGAGTTCCGCGGTCGTCGGCGTCGGCATTGAAGAGGATGGAAAGGTTTGTGTCGTTGGTGTTGTTTTTTTTTATCTTTATATATGGGTTTATTGCAATTATTAGTGGTAATAAAGATTACTGGTTTATCTTTCCCCGTTGCAAAAGCATAGCTTTGAAAAAAAAAGATTTGAATCGAATATCCTTTATGGTTAATGTCATTTATTCTATAAGCAAACCGCAAATTCATTTATCATCTCTGCATGGGTATTTTCGCCCTTTGAAATTATGAGCATTAATTATTAATTAATTCATTAATCATAAAACGTTTAATGGGTCATTAAAACATGTCTATTTGTGGTAATGAACCCAATTTCTCATCTACAATATTAATAATAAAACATGAGCGTTTAAAGGTTAAACATTATCGATCTAGAGATCAAAATGTGTTAAAATGGAAGAAAAAACAATACAAAACGTCAGTGTATATCATCAGATCGATAAACATTGTGCCTGTGTAACGCAGGTGTTTTATTAAATGCAATGATGGATCTACATTAAAAAAACGGCGTACGCAACCCACCCCCAAGAACAAAACACTCTCATATTTTATCTTAAGTCACTATATTTCTACTGAAAACATGTGTGTCAGTTCAGATTTTGTGTAGCGCCCCCTAAGTCACCTCCCCTCTAAACTGAAATTCAGGATCCGCCCCTGAAATGTGTGTTGTAGTAGGTCATTTATGTACTTACACTGACACCTGTTACATAGCTAAAATGGATATGGTTTGCATGTAAAGAGTCTGTCGTTGATTGCCATATAGTGTGTGTTTAATCCGATTAACTTAGTCGGTAGCGAGTCAGACTATCAACCCAGGGGTCGCGAGTTCGAATCCTCGCTCGGTCACAGTCTCCGTGATGATTGAAACATGACATTGTGTCTCAATGCAGTTCGTCTCTCATCGCTGATTCAATTAAAAAAGTTATCAGTTACTTACGGAGATAGAAGTGCTTGAGTACTGGTTAACCTTCAAGATCCAAGGAAAGAGTGGTTTGGTTAACTGATCGTATGTTAGCCCTCGATTGCATAAAAATTAGGTTAAATCTTCAATCAACACATCTTTCATGTAGTGGTCGAATAGTTTATTTCATTCACGTTATTCTACTACGAAACACGATATCATATATTTTTTAACATGTAAGGATATATATATATATATATATATATATATATATATATATATATACATGGATTGAAGCACAACCCTGTGTGTACAATTAATAACGTATAATAAGTTAATTAAGCTGTCACGTGTGTTAAACTATTTTGATAATATAACTTGTTAACAATCATTAATGCATTTATAAAATGCTCGTTTTAATATAGATATAACCTTATCTAACTGTTCAGGGGGAACATGGGTAAGCGTTCAATACTGAAATATCGGTTTACATAGTTATACTGAATAATTTATCGATTTGTAGTAACAACAATAATTGGTAAAACAATTAATTAGGTCAACGCATACCAGGTAATTGGATCATAGCGGTATACATACTTAAGTATAAGCTGTGGATGTGTACACATGGTGACATCGGACAGGCATATTAATGACAGGTAACACCCACCATACTTTGGTATCGGACGACATGTGTCAGATCGGGTTACATTATAATGATTTTTTCTTTATTTGATACTGTTATCTTCTTAAAATTTTTTATATCAAGAGATATTTGCAATACTGACAGAATTATATTCTTTACGTTTGTGTTATTAATTTATATGGCTGTGTGCGTACACATTATACACTAGGCCCAATATATACAAGCAGCTATAGTCACGGATTTATATATTTCTATGCACGTCCTTGCTGTAGTATATTATATTATTGTTAATAATTAATGGTATTCGTCATAACTTTGAAACACTTAAAATTGTATACAGAGGTTGGTTGTAAGAAATATTTATAGAGGTTTATGATATTGGAAATTCGAATGAACCCCAAAATACTGTACAGTTAGCTGGCGACTTTGTTTTGGATTGAGCCGAAATTTCGAACAAGAGTTTTGTGTGTTGTAGAGATTGTGCTCAATCGGCTTTACTAATGAAATTTGATTTTATTAATTCTGCCATATATTTCTTTACGAAAGTTTAAAATAATTGCTACACACGCTGCAAGTTGTTTTATTTTACGTATGTGATATCAGAAACAGCAGATAGCAGTGTGTGTGTGTGTGTGTGTGTGTTGTTTCTGTATTCATGTCAAATGTAACTCTTCAATATCGGAGGTAATTAAGGTGAAAGGTCAGGTCGAATTTCCGCCAATTGAATATGGATATGAAGCTGGCCCACCATTATTTTCCCATATACCGCAATGTTAGCTCCATGCGCTATAGCACTTACCCTGAAACTCCAAACTCCATGAAAATTTCTTAAATTCATATTCATTTCAAGCAGAATACAAACACAACATTATATCAAGGGCATTAACTACTTCTATTATTAACTATTATGCTCAAAGTGAAAGTAGCTGTTACTTTTACTATATTCATGGGCCATTTTAATCAAATTATGCACAATTCTTACCGTCTAAGCAGTAATCTTATCTTCTTGGTATAGCTAAGATTTCGACCATCTTTGCACCACTCTCTATACGGGGGACATTCAATAGGTATTGTTATATTGGCAATATAATAAAAACAACAAATACTGTCTTGATAATATTTGGTTCAGATCTTCAAAGCAATCTCCTTTAACATAAATGCGCTTTTTCAATCTTCTGAAATTTGTCTTTATAGTCTGTTTTGTGTATACAATGCAAGACCTTCGCCTGTCTTTGGTGGCCATATTTTGCTAACATTATTTCTATGGGGCTCGAACTAGTGAACTAATATTTAATTTTCTTACTATTACCATATACACGTTTAATAATCTGCGATGCACGTATTCCACTTGTAAAACTTGCATCCATACAGCTATATATTTAGCAGTTCTATTTCCAGTTATATTTGACTTGTATACCACTGTGTGTGGTCAAGACTACGATAAAATGTAGCGCATGATTTGTTAGTTGCTATCATCGGATGTATAATAAACAAATACAGTTGACTGACGATTAACATGTTCACGGTTCTTGATTTATGTGTCGAATACTATTACTTATTGAACGCCCCTCGTACACCAATCTGTATTGCAATTTCATATGTGAATTGTATTTTCACACTCACATCATCTTGATCTACCAATGTCCATTTTCTATGGAACTACTTTCACTACCATTCTGACCCCCTTTGGTTCCTAGTCAAAGTCCATAAAATACTTACAACGAACTGACTTCAACCAGCCTTAAGGACAGAAATGTTACTGTAACATAGTTCAAGTTTCTAAAGGACATCCCGCGGGTGGGTGGTTTAATGATCGAGGGCGCCCGTTTCATTAACGTTCGCAAGTTTACGAACTTCAAAGTTTAAACTTTATTAAATAAAGTTATGAAAAAAGTCGGGAAAATTCATTTAGTGTGTCGTTTACTTATTTTACGATCTTTTGTATATTCTTACTAAAATTTGCATTAAAATACTGCACAAATGAAACGATTCTAGATGTCACAATTTGTTCGTACGAAATTCTTAAGACTTACGAAGGTTAATGAAACGGGTCCCATACACTGAAAGATGTCGTGGTTTGGAGTACCATACAGTCCAAACACCTCTAAACGTTATTTACCGAATAACCTTGGGTTTGTTCTGATGCATGTATCTACAAAGAAAACAGAATGTCATATGTAAAATGTCATGTGCTGAACTCCATTGAAAGAACATTTTATGTTTCTAAATATTTCTAGAAAATGGACGTGTGCTTATTAACCTACACGTTATCACTATTCTTCCCCCACTATTCCCAAAACCCTTCAAAAGAAACTTTTGAATTTATTTTTTATGTAACAGCACAGTACTTATTGTATGCATATTTAAATAGTGTTTTGAGTTATTTTGTCTGCATAAAAGCTTCCAGAACTTTACTATGATTGATTTTTTCTTTTAAACATTAAGCCCTGTATTGATGTTTATATTATCCAAGAAAGATCGTGTGTGTGATCAAGACTACGATTAACGATTTGTGTTTTCGTCTGCATCTGTGTCGTCTGCTTCTATGTGGTTACATTTCCTTGAAGTAAACAATCCCTTAATTGGACCATAATCTTGGTAACTGTAGCTAAGAGGGAAATTATCTACTCGTTTGTCGGTAAAAGAAGTTACAAGGCGATGTTTGCCATTCAATATTTAAGTTGCCCTGTTGGTTTTCGCCATATAATGTATTTCGTTTTTTGTTGTGTTCAGTTATTTCTGTAATTCAGTGGTTGGTATCTATTTGAGATGTGGGTAGTTGTTTAATGGCATATTTCATATTCAAGTGACATGGTTACCATGTGTTGTGTTTGTCACTGATGAATTGGTATTGTGATACACAGCAGTGGCATACGCGCACACTGATTGGTCAGTTGATTCAGCGGAAGTTGAAACAGTCCCCGGCGCGGTAGGCTATAGTACGGACCCAGCTTTTCCGATTGGGTCCGTTAAATAGCAATGTTGGGAAAGCCACATTTGAGCATGTTGATTGGTTAGTTGCTTTAACTGAAAGTTTGAATGACGTCACAATTTAGTAAGCGTTCAATTGCTATGAATGGTCGGACAGGCATAGAGTTCCCTGCTTTTTCATTAGGGATAATAGACCTGATTCGAGAGATATCAAGTTCTGTGATAGACTTCTGGCGCCGGAAGACAGGACCGACAGCACGTGCACGTTGCAGCGAGTGCACAGTAAATTCATGCTGAACTTCCACCGAGGTCAACGATGTGCAGACATCAGTGACACTTATTTCTGGGATTTGTCATCCCAGGGCATTTTATTGCTGTGGTCCCAGAATGGACCAGAAGCGGATGTTAGCTCCACCACTATTACTTAAAGGATACAAGAGCTCCCAGCGACACCAAAAACCACGATCTTAACAAAACTACTGCAGCGAAAACGCTAGAAGATAATTTTGACGCACGATTCAACCATATCAGACCATCAACACACATTACAGTCCGGGCACTATAGAGCCAACATGTGAGAACCCCCGGGTTATTTGACGGAGTGACTATAAAACTTCGAATAACATCAACAACAGCAGTTAGGAATGTTTCTACAGTCTATTTAACTCTTATGGGCCAAGTCAGAAGTAGACCGAAGTTTTCATATCTCTTCGTATGTTGCGTTTCCTTAGCTCTTCATGTGGTGCGTTTTCATATCTCTTAGTGTGCTGCATTTTCATATTTCTTCGTGTGTTGCGTTCCCATAGCTCTTCATGTGTTGCGTTTCAATAGCTCTTCATGTGTTGAGTTTCCATAACTCTTCATGTGTTGCGTTTTCATATTTCTTCGTGTGTTGCGTTTTCATATCTCTTCGTGTGTTGCGTTTCCTTAGCACTTCATGTGTTGCGTTTTCATAACTCTTCGTGTGTTGCGTTTTCATATCTCTTCGTGTGTTGCGTTTCCTTAGCACTTCATGTGTTGCGTTTTCATATCTCTTCGTGTATTGCGTTTCCATAGCTCTTCATATGTTGCGTTTCCATAGCTTTTCATGTATTGCATTTTCATATTTCTTCGTGTGTTGCGTTTTCATATTTCTTCGTGTGTTGCGTTTTCATATCTCTTCGTGTGTTGCGTTTCCATATATATCTTCGTGTGTTGTGTTTTCATATATATCTTCGTGTGTTGTGTTTTCATATCTCTTCCTGTGTTGCGTTTCCATAGCTCTTCATATGTTGCGTTTCCATAGCTCTTCACGTGTTGCGTTTCCATAGCTCTTCATATGTTGCGTTTCCATAGCTCTTCATATGTTGCGTTTCCATATCTCTGAAG
Source organism: Panopea generosa (assembly GCA_029582155.1). Taxonomy (NCBI): domain Eukaryota; kingdom Metazoa; phylum Mollusca; class Bivalvia; order Adapedonta; family Hiatellidae; genus Panopea; species Panopea generosa. The sequence continues at coordinate 19,602,869 of CM055897.1, forward strand.
TGCATATAGAATAGTTTATTATTAAGACATGAGGTTTTTTCGAACAGGTAAGATTGTGTAGTTATTTGATATGTTAATTCTCAAACAATTATATTAATAAAAATGCAATCCATACATTCAAAGATTCTGATTTAGATATATGACTTAGAGATATTACCATTGACTATACTTTGTTGTATACTTGCATAACTGTGAAGATTGGTGCCAAATTAGGGTAGCAAGTAAATATACTATATTTATGTCTTCTGCATCATATTCTTTATTGCCGCTTGGATATTTCTAAACGAATTAAAAATAACCGCTGTTCCAACCTCTTTATTCACATGTTTTGGGTTATGACGTAGTCTGACCGTTCGTCGGTCTATCATACAGCAAAGATGGTATAGGGATAGAGCGTTCGCCTTGCAATCGGAAGGTCATGGGTTCGCTCCCCGGTCGGGTCATACCATAGACTTAGAAGCTTCCTCTCTTGGCACTCAGCACTAGAGGATAGTTATAGGTCTGGTCGGCCCGATATCAGTATAATGTAGGATGGGGTACTATATCATGTGTCTGCGGCATGACACCTTCGCGATATAACTGAACAATTGTCAAAAGCGACGCTTACCACCATACAACCAACCAACCATCGTCTCTGTATCGTATTTGATGACTTAACTTACGGTTCCTGATTTCACGTGTATTTTCTGGATGTGTTAGCAAACGAGCATATCTTACACCGTTTTATGACACTGTTGGTCAGCTGACATGCATGGAAAAAATCTAAAATAATTGCAAGGAGTGTTTTCATTTATATATTTGTTGGGAAATAGATGTTTGTCCTTTTGACCTTTATTGATTTGAGTTTAAATCTAAGAACCAGCAAATATAAATTTAGATCAGAATAATTTTATGTATTTGCTTCAGACCCTTTCACATTCGTATGTGCATCATCAGTGACATATATATAGATACATATATATATATATATATATACATATATAGCTCTGACAATGGAATGATTCAAATATCGATTTTGGTTCTGCTCTGGCTGTTAACAGTGTTTGAGAAATTTCACTTGCAAAGCGCGGGAGGTAAACACATTCTCTCACACACACAGACATTTAATGGACTGTATACGTTTGGAAAACATCATTTAATTTAATATGATTAATATATATATATAGCTCTGACAATGGAATGATTCAATATCGATTTTGGAGCTGCACTGGCTGTCTAAGGTATTTGAGAAATTTAACTTGTTGTTTATGTAAATGTCAACAAGATTGAGCACTGTCATTGCCGTCTCTAAATTGTTTGATTTCAATATTGAAGTGTTTGTTTTTCTGAATGCGTGAAGTCCTACAACGAAATTGTATCTTATGTTGTCTTCGTCTATAGAAACTAACTTTATCGCATTGCGTCCTACTTTGTTTGTATCGTTTTAGCAATGTTCGCTTTACTAATGATGGAAATGGCGCTTTTTCCATTATATACTCATAATAGAAGTTTCGCCAAGTTGTCTGAAACTCAGATTGTTTGTTTTACCAGCAGTGTCAATAATGTTATTCCATATATCTAGCGGAGATACTCAAACATCCATTCAAGTGAGTTCGCTCCAGAATTTACACGAACGCTCGAATACCACCGCATTGATCAAGTGGTCCAACGTCGGTGTACATATTATCTGGTGTATGGAGACCTGTAACAGTTATTGAATCTCTGAACAAGTCGTATTGATTTTTATCTTCCTGACTGGCAGTATTTGTTTCCGTGGGTCATACCAGTTAAGTCGTCGAACATATCAAAGTTTATTCTGTTTGTTAGCTTGATTGTTAAGTCAATGATGATAAAAGAAAATATGTATTTCTCTACAAATTTATATCATTTTGTTCGAAGTTAACTAACGGCGTGAGTTACAGTGTATAATTGCAGCTTTGAATTATGCATCATTGTTAGATAACATGTATATATCATATTTTTATCCAGGGGTATGCGATTTTGGTTCAGAACATGTGTTTCATGTATTTCACCCATACGTCTACATTCCATCCATACGTCTACATATAGATAACGAAGTATGGTTATATATTTATTTATATACTTAACACATTTAAAAACACATCTGGTTTAATACTGAATATATGATTTATACCAGCTCTGCTATCGACCGCAATTAATTTGTTAAATTTATGTTTTAAAGTGCTGAAAGTGTTGGAATAAAATTCTAAAAAATGTAAGAAAGTTTTGTCTTGGAGTTTATCGTTCTTGACATAGCTTGATTTAAGAAATACACAAACTTGCGTTTTTAAAGGTGTTAAGAATAAATAAATTCAGCTCTGACAATGGAATGGATTAGATATCGATTCTTGTACAACCCTGACTGTCAGTACGGAGTTTGATAAATGTTTGAAAAGCTGTTAATGTAAATGTCAACAAGATTGAGCACTGTCATTGCCGTCTCTAAATTGTTTGATTTCAACATTGATGTGTTTGTTTTTCTGATTTGAGTGAAGTCCTACAACGAGATTGTATCTTATGTTGTCTTCGTCTATAGAAACTAACTTTATCGCATTGCGTCCTACTTTGTTTGTATCGTTTTAGCAATGTTCGCTTTACTAATGATGACAATGGCGCTGTTTCAATTATAAACTCTTAAAAGAAGTTCCGCCAAGTTGTCTAAAACTCAGATTGTTTGTTTTACCAGCAGTGTCAATAATGTTATTCCATATATTTAGCGGAGATACTCAAACATTCATTCAAGTGAGTTCGACACGAACGCTCGTATACCACCGCATTGATCAAGTGATCCAACATCGGTTAAATATTCTGTAACAGTTATTGAATCTCTGAACAAGTCGTACTGATTTTTATCTTCCTGATTGGCGGTATTTGTTTTCTTGGGTCATTTCGGTTATGTCGCGAGATAGATAAACACTATCTTTCGTTTACTATCTTGATCGAAAAAGTAAACAGCACTTAGCAATGATTGGTATCATTTTGCTGTAAATTAACAAATCATTTGGTAAATGATTGCAACTTTGAGTTCTTGAAATAGCTTAATTGCTATATTTAGAAGTAACACTAGTATTAGATAATTATAGTGCGTGGACCGGTGGTAGAGAATCGAACCCAAACTTGGAGGGTTTTCGGTTCGATCCTTCGCCACGGTTGTGTAGTGTCCTTAAACAAGACACTTTATCTGCATATGCTTAGTACTATTTCTATGCAGGAAGACTAATTTGTCGCAGTTGTATTAACGTTTTTTACAATCGAAGTAAAATAAATCAGTTAAAACTGCACTATTTGATAATAATACCTTTTGACATGTTTGTGAAAAAATCACCATTTAACAATTTAATATCTAGACAAACTTAAAACGTTTAATATAAACAACCTTTAAAATGATTTATGATGGGAAGCCAAATATTAACAAACACGTTGGGCATGTATACAGAAAAACATTTTAGTCGATTTTCATCAAATTGATTCTGGTGTATTGATGAATATTTTATAGGCCCGGTTAGGTCAATCGGTAGCTAGACTGACCATCAATCTAGGGGTCATGTGCTCGAATACCCGCCCGGCTACAGTCTCCGTGATATACGACTATGCGTCTCATTGTCATTCGTCTCTCACCGCTGAGTAAAGTAGGACGCTTATCATTTACTTTCGGAGATGGGGTGTGCTCGAGTGCTGGTTAACCTTCCAGGATCCTAGAAAATAACGGTTAAGTTAACTGATTGTCTGATAGTCTTCAATGACATATAAGATAGGATGCTAAATATTCATTCAATCAATCGGTCATAGATAATCCAAAAAAAAAATGACGTACGAATGGGGCAAACATAACTTTAATATTGTGTACACCATTGCAAGCATATTTACAAATTACACGTAAATATGTATTCATGGGCAGCATCCGCAGATCTACTTTCTTGTACTGAATCACTGGTCCTTTTGCCGTATTACATTATTCCGCTAGATTGTCGATTTTAAAAATAACTACTTTTAACACATGAAATTCAATATCTGGTATTAACTATATAATGTATTTTGCACATCATAATTATTATTTTAAGTTGTCATGTTATTATTTGAGTGAGCATTATTTTTTGTGATTTTTTTTTCGTTTGTTTGAAATATTTTATTTTTATATCAGTTTGTAGCATGCTTATTTTCGTCATTATATGTTTAATATAAATAAGATAGCGCACGATGAAAAGTGATCAAATTTAAGTTCCAGGCGTCAACAACAATGTGCCCTTTCTTTACTGAGACTAACCCGAAATAAATTCTTAAAAATACATTTAAGTTCGATTTGTAACAATCAAACGTCATTTCATTTTCTCAATGACATTTTTAATAAATCAGTTCAGTTGATATATTTATAACTTAAATACTGGTATATTAAACTTACACAATGTATCATTACTCACAAACTACAACGTGTATCATTACTCATAAACTACAACGTGTATCATTACTCGTAAACTACAACGTGTATCATTAGTCATAAACTACAACGTGTATCTTTACTTGTAAATTACAAGGTGTATCATTACTCATAAACTACAACGTTTATCATTACTACTTAACTAAAACGTGTATCATAACTCGCAAACTACAACGTGTATACTTACTCATGAACTACAAAGTGAAACATTACTCGTAACTTAAAAGTGTATCATTACTCGTAAACTACAATATGTATCATTACTCGTAAATTAAAATGTATATCATTACTCGTAAACTACAACGTACATCATTACTCATAAACTACAACGTGTATTAATACTCGTAAGCTACAACGTGAATCATTACTCATAAACTACAAAGTGTATCATTGCTCAAAAACTACAACATGTATCATTACTCGTAAACTACAAAGTGTATCATTACTCATAAACCAAAACGTGTATCATTTTTCGTAAACTGCAACATGTACCATTACTCGTAAACTACAACGTGCATCATTACTCATGAACTTCAAAGTGTACCATTACTCGTAAACTTCAACGTGTATCATTACTCGTAAACTACAAAGTGTTTCATAATTCATGAACTACAACGTGTATCATTACTAATTAATAAAAACATGTATTGTTATTCATAAACTTCAACATGCATTGTTATCCATACACTACAACCTAAAAAGTATATTGTTATCAATAAACTACAACATGTATTGTTATCCATAAACTACAACATGTATTGTTATCTATAAACAACAACATGTATAATTATCCGTAAACTACAACATGTATTATTATCCATTAACTACAACATGTATTATTATCCATTAACTACAACATGTAGTAAGTAATATACATAAACTACAACACTTATCCTTTTCAATAAGAAGAGAACAGTAGAGTACATTTCACCAAAGTAGAATACAATGCAATGTAGTACAGTACAGTTATTTACAAGTAATGTAAAGTGGAATAGAATAGAATAGAATAGAATAGAATAGAATAGAATAGAATAGAATAGAATAGAATAGAATAGAATAGAATACAATACAATAAAATAGAAACGTTCAGTTATAGCGTACAATATTTATTGTCAGCATTGTGGTGAGATAGCGCGTGACAGATCTATAGACCTAAGGGACACACATCAAAAGTACATAGTTATTTGGAAGTGTTGTCCCATGCGAGTATTTTATGAAACTTAGTTTTGAAATATTGAACTTGACTTCATATCATATGCGTTATGATTTTATTGGCCTGAAGGGATTCATTTACTATTCAAAAATAAGTTGACAGCATTTTCTGACATTTTCAATCTTGCTTTTGCTCTGGTTTGGTATTTGTTTTCAAATTCAATCTAAAATGTGTTATTATGAGATATGTGGAATGTTGTTGGGCCGCTAATGCTATGGTCTCACAAGTGTATTGTTGATGACCAGTAGAAATGTGGTTTTACTAGTGTAACATTGTTTGCAAGTAAATATGTAGTTAACTGATATTGTATTATTGTTGACCTGTATAAATGCGGTCTCAACGGTGTTGCATTGTTGTTTACCTGTATTAATGTGGTCTCAACGGTGTTGCATTGTTGTTGACCTATATAAATACGGTCTGAAACGGTGTTGCATTTTTGTTGACCTGTATAAATGCGGTCTAAACGGTGTTGCGTTGTTGTTGACCTGTATAAATACGGTCTCAACGGTGTTGCATTGTTGTTGACCTGTATAAATGCGGTCGCAACGGTGTTGTATTGTTGTTGACCTTTATAAATACGGTCTCAACGGTGTTGTATTGTTGACCTGTATGAATACGGTCTCAACGATGTTGCATTGTTGATCTGTATAAATGCGGTCTCAACGGTGTTGCGTTGTTGTTGACCTCTATAAATACGGTCTCAACGGTGTTGCATTGTTGTTGACCTGTATAAATACGGTCTCAACGGTGTTGCGTTGTTGTTGACCTGTATAAATACGGTATCAACGATGTTGCATTGTTGTTGACCTATATAGGTACGGTCTCAACCGTGTTGTATTGTTGATGACCTATTTTAATACGGTCTCAACGTTGTTGTATTGTTGATCAGTATAAAAACGGTCTCAACGGTGTTGCGTTGTTGTTGACCTGTATAAATACTGTATCAACGGTGTATGTATGTATAAGTGTTTCTTTACCCTCGCACTTTGAACTAAGTCATTTTGGCGAGCCGGATAAGATGATTATTTAAAAAACAGGATGATTGCTTAAAAAGCAAGGTGATTATATTAAGAGATAAGATGATCATTTAAAACTAATGATAATGATGATGATGAAGATGACGACGATAATCGGTGGTTACCCCCTATGGAGTTTAAACACTTGTTTTATAAATATGGACATTCCTATTTTTACTTAATCAGTTGTTTAAATAGTTATTTTTAATTGCTTATATTGATGCAGACTTTATGCGATTTACTTCAATATTCAAGTACTAACGTTTAATTATTGAAACTCCAGGCATTCTACTCTACCTTGTGCAGCCAAAATATGATTTAAAAATATTAGTACCGATTGTACTAGCATTACTATGGTATGTGTAAAACCTATATATTAGGCCAGACGCTTTTGCTTATAGCGCAAATAAATTTGCTTGAGATATCATAAGCGTCCGACCCAACTTGAACCCTCAACAGGAATGATTCCCGCTGATTGTTTATCTGTGCACACTAATTGTGCTCAGTTGCTATGGTAATATTTTATTTGTATGACAGTACCGTTAGCAACCGTATATACCACATACAGAGAGTAATTGTCAATATATAAATATCAACAAACTAAAGTATGTCGTAAAACCAGCAACAATATTATTTTGTTGCTGGTATGGTACTTGACTTAAAGGAATATGGCTACACAGGTATTAATGTTTAAGTAAATGAGGTTTCATATATTAGTATATTTTCAGTCGATCGTCTTGCATAGCTCTATATTGAATGCCTATGATACTAATAACATCATTTGACATTCTCTAAAACCATTATACGGTAGTATTTACTGTTAATGGTGAACCATATAACCCTGTACACACGTACATTGTTATTTATATACTTTAAATTGTATATTTATATTTGTATGGTAAACTAGAAAGTTGTAATAACTTCTAAAAGTGTTCAACCATTTTTTTTTTAATAATATAGCGGCAGGTACCGCTATATCATAGTTTGAGCTACGCAAGTTTATGAATAATTGATTTATTGAAAAAAATTCGTCAGCCTTGCAATATTTTGCTAGTACACCACACTATTAAAATGTGACCAACCACCGCTAATCTTCCATGATGTATCAGATATTGGTACACAATGGACTAAAAGTATGTTAAAAATTGTTATTAAATTAAATTGTGATGTTTGTAAAGAAGCACCCGGCAGATTGCTCGTACCTAAAAAGCGCCATAATTAAAAAATATCTTAAAAAATCCGATATCCCCTCAGATCAGATCTGCTGAGAACTGATTAGTAGAAGTTGGTCACTATATATTTATAAGGTAGTCTTGTGTAATTCAATAATGAGTATCATGGCATTTCCTAACCATGATATTCCCTAGAACCGTACTCAATGCTGTGTAGTGAATACGGAGTTACTATATAGTCCCGTAATCAACATGATATACGTTACTATTTTAATGATTATTAAAATTATAATCACTGTAAATTAACATAAACATGCAAAAAACGCCAAAATATGTATAATACATATCCATTACTAGACGGTGTTGCATTGTTGTTGACCTATATAGGTACGGTCTCAATCGTGTTGTATTGTTGTTGACCTATTTTAATACGGTTTCAACGTTGTTGTATTGTTGATCTGTATAAATACGGTCTCAACGATGTTGCATTGTTGTTGACCTATATAAATGCGGTCTCAACCGTGTTGTATTGTTGATGACCTATTTTAATACGGTCTCAACGTTGTTGTATTGTTGATCAGTATAAAAACGGTCTCAACGGTGTTGCGTTGTTGTTGACCTGTATAAATACGGTATCAACGGTGTTGCATTGTTGTTGACCTATATAGGTACGGTCTCAACCGTGTTGTAGTGTTGTTGACCTATTTTAATACGGTCTCAACGTTGCTGTTTTGTTGATCTGTATAAATACGGCCTCAACGATGTTGCATTGTTGTTGACCTATATAAATACGGTCTCAACCGTGTTGTATTGTTGATGACCTATTTTAATACGGTCTCAACGTTGTTGTATTGTTGATCTGTATAAATACGGTCTCAACGGTGTTGCGTTGTTGTTGACCTGTATAAATACGGTCTCAACGGTGTTGCATTGTTGTTGACCTGTTTAAATACGGTCTCAACGGTGTTGCAATGCTGTTGACCTATATAAATACGGTCTCAACCTTGTTGTATTGTTGTTGACCTATATAAATACGGTCTCAACGGTGTTGCGTTGTTGTTGACCTGTATAAATACGGTCTCAACGGTGTTGCATTGCTGTTGACCTATATAAATATGGTCTCAACCGTGTTGCATTGCTGTTGACCTATATAAATACGGTTTCAACGGTGTTGCGTTGTTGTTGACCTGTATAAATACGGTCTCAACGGTGTTGCATTGTTGTTGACCTGTATAAATACGGTATCAACGATGTTGTATTGTTGTTGACCTATTTTAATACGGTCTCAACGGTGTTGTATTGTTGATCTGTATGAATACGGTCTCAAAGGTGTTGCATTGTTGATCTGTATAAATGCGGTCTCAACGGTGTTGCGTTGTTGTTGAACTGTATGAATACGGTCTCAATGGTGTTGCATTGTTGTTGACCTGTTTAAATACGGTCTCAACGGTGTTGCATTGCTGTTGACCTATATAAATACGGTCTCAACCTTGTTGTATTGTTGTTGACCTATATAAATACGGTCTCAACGGTGTTGCGTTGTTGTTGACCTGTATAAATACGGTCTCAACGGTGTTGCATGGCTGTTGACCTGTATAAATACGGTCTCAACGGTGTTGCATGGCTGTTGACCTGTATAAATACGGTCTCAACCGTGTTGCATTGCTGTTGACCTATATAAATACGGTCTCAACGGTGTTGCGTTGTTGTTGACCTGTATAAATACGGTCTCAACGGTGTTGCATTGTTGTTGACCTGTATAAATACAGTATCAACGATGTTGTATTGTTGTTGACCTATTTTAATACGGTCTCAACGGTGTTGTATTGTTGATCTGTATGAATACGGTCTCAAAGGTGTTGCATTGTTGATCTGTATAAATGCGATCTCAACGGTGTTGCATTGTTGTTGACCTGTATGAATACAGTCTCAATGGTGTTGCATTGTTTTTGACCTATATAAATATGGTCTCAACGGTGTTGCATTGTTGTTGACCTATTTTAATACGGTCTCAACGGTGTTGTATTGTTGTTGACCTATTTTAATACGGTTTCAATGGTGTTGTATTGCTGATCTGTATTAATACGGTCTGAACGATGTCGCATTGTTGATCTGTATAAATGCGGTCTCAACGGTGTTGTATTGTTGATCTGTATAAATGTGGTCTCAACGGTGTTGCATTGTTGATCTGTATAAATGCGGTCTCAACGGTGTTGCATTGTTGATCTGTATAAATGCGGTCTCAACGGTGTTGCATTGTTGATCTGTACAAATGCGGTCTCAACGGTGTTGCGTTGTTGTTGACCTGTATGAGTGTGATCTCAACGATGTTGCATTGTTGCTGACCTGTATGAATGTGGTCTCATAGGTGGTGCATCGTTGCTGACCAGTATAAATGCGATCTCAACTGTGTTGCATCGTTGTTGACCTGTATAAATGTGGTCTCAACTGTGTTGAATTGTTGTTCACCTGTATAATGTGATCTCAGCTGTGTTGCATTGTTGTTCATCTGAATAAATGTGCTTTAACTGATAGTATATTATTTTTTACCGATAAATATGTGGTCTCACCGGTGTTGCATTATTGTTAGTCTGTATATACAGTATATGGTTTTACCGCTGTTACAATGTGGTTGACCGTTTGAGATGTGGTCTCCATGGTGTTGCATTACTGTTGGTCTGTATATATATGGTTTTACCGCGGTTACAATGTGGTTGATCGTTTGAGATGTGGTCTCCATGGTGTTGCATTAACGTTGACCGGTGTTATATGTTTTTAATAGCTATTACAATGTTGCAACCCGTAAATATGTGGTTTAACCGGTGTAACATTGTTGTTGGTCGCTAGAGATGTGCTTTTATCGGTATAGCATTATTGTTGTCCGGTATATATGTGGTCTAAACGGTATAGCATTATTGATGGTCGGTATATAAGTGGCCTCAACGGTGTTGGTTTATTGTTGGCTGGTATATGTGTGGTCTCAACGGTGTTGCTTTATTGTTAGCTGGTATATTAGTGGTCTCAACGGTGTTGCATTATTGTTGGTCGGTATATATGTGGTCTCAACGGTATAGTATTATTGTTGGTCGGTATATATGTGGTCTCAACGGTGTTGCTTTATTGTTTGCCGGTATATTTGTGGTCTCAACAGTGTTGCATTGTTGTTGGCAGGTATATATGTGGTCTTTACGGTATAGTATTATTGTTGGCCGGTATATATGTGGTCTAAACAGTGTTGCTTTATTGTTGGCTGGTATATTTGTGGTCTCAACGGTGTTGATTTTTTGTTGGTCGGTATATATGTGGTTTAACCGCTGTTACATTGTTGCAGTCCATTAATATGTGATTTAACCGGTGTTGCATTGGTGTAGGTCGGTAGAGATGTGGTTTTAACGGTGTTACAATATTGTTGGCCAGAATATTTGTGGTTTTACCGCTGTTGCAGTGTTGCCGTCCGGCAGAGATGTGGTTTTACCGGTGTCTATATGTTGCAGACTGGTAGAGATTATTCGTATGGTGGTCTGAGAAAAATATACACAAACCTGGTTACTTCCGTTACGAGACGCTGTAAATGTAACTAAAACAAAACCAAATGTCGTAAATTATATAAATGCTATGCTTTTACGAAACACACAGTAATATAGCAAGTTTGCAGCGATCTAACGACTATCGTCATCGATAAAATGTCGTTTATATTGATTGTATGGAACCACTTTATGGCATTGCTGCGACACCTACATGTGGTTCAAGTGGACGCATAATACAGAATAACGTACCGCCCAAGTTAAACATACGCTTCCCTTGGGTTAATAAAATTGGTCCCTGGGGTGGTGCTGACCGGAGGTTAATCAGCCCAACAACATGTCTGATGAATGGTCGTGCATATTTGGGTTGTAAGAACTTATTGAGCAACAAAATAAACGCATAAGATAAAATCATAGTAACCTAGTAATAAGTTATAGTGATAGATGAGGCGAGACAATTATAACATGAAATGAAATTATAAAATTCAAATTCTTTCTCTATTCTGCTTCTGGACATACTGACTTGTATGTTCAAAGTCTGTTAAGATTTGTCTTACAGAAATATCAAGCTATGGCCATTTCGCTATGTTATATTAGAAAGTTATATTCGAAACTTACTTTACAATAGTATGACTTCTACTAGAAATTTCACACTGTTACATTTTCACATATAACACATTGGTTGGTAACGTTTTTTGTATGGAGTGCTCTTCAACGAATGAAGTCCTTTCATAGAGTAATGTAGATCTTCTGCGACGCTTCTTTTCAGTTTTTTTCCTGTTTGCTAAAAAAATGTAACGGTATTCCGCTAAAGTTTATGTTGGATGATTCAAGCAATCGGAATACCTTGTCAATTTCTATTGTTTAGAATTGTTTTTAGATATATCCGGTATTTTCTATTTGAAAAATATCTAGGACAAGATAACCGACTTTCGTTCCAATAAGAATTATGTAGTTCTATTTAAACTTAAGCGTTGCGGAAGTGCGTTTGTTTCAGCCAATCAGGTTTTACTTTGAGATTCAAACTGTTTTCTCTATTTTCTCTATAAAGTGTCAAGACGTTTGTGTTTAAACACAATAACCAAAACGTTTAATTGAGTGCTGAAGGATGGCGGAATTGACCGAGTATGTACGATTGGTGATTTTTGTAGGGGTGGCATGAACAACTCACAAATGTTGAAATGCGAGAGTTTGAGTGTCTGTAAAAAATGTAAAAGCCTTATAACTCAGTGTATCAACACACCAAAAATAGTGCAAAGAAACATCCCAGAAGTACATAATGGTCAATAAAGATAAACACAGCTTATTTAAGGAAACCGAATATATAATTAGTCATGTTTAAGCTTTAATTGTTATGGTGATCTAATGCCATTAATATCTCAGGACGCTGCCTTTAGAAGGCTGGTTAAATTTTGCATGCATAGAAATATAATCTTTTACCTGCCATGTGTACAATGTGTACCCATTTGACCGATTATTGACACTATTTCACTGTTTATTGTTATTTGAACTACACTAAACTTTATTTCAAAAACTGCCAAAATAAATACACTCTTTTAAGAGTAAATAATTATTTATTATTCAGTATTCATAATATATGTTTTAGAAACGTAGAAAAAACACTAATAATCGACAGATTACATAAATTGTGGAGCGCGTGGTCCAGTGATACAGCATCGGACCCAAGATATGTAGGTCGTGGGATCGATCACCACCCCACCCCACCCCGCCACGTCGATGTGTGGTGTACTTTAGCAAGACACTTTATCCGCATGTGTCTAATACCGGTTCTACCCAGGAATATCGCGACAGTGATTTGTCTAAATTGTGAGAATTTGTTTCACAAGCAATATAAAAGAAATAAGTATAACTTAGTCTGTAGTACGACTCCAGCTTTATTGATTGGCTCCCATAAATAACAATGTTGGGAAAGCCCCATTTGAGTACGTTGATTGGTCAGTTGCTTCAACTGAGAGTTTGGATGACGTCACAGTTTAGTAAGCGTTCAATTGCTATGAATTGTGGGACAGGCATAGAATTCCCTGCTTTTTCATTGGTTGTTATTAGACCTGAGAAGAGAAAAGAAAAAAAAACGTGTTAAGGGCGGCATGGATAAGCAAAAGCAACACATATTTATCAAAAAGATCACTTTGTACGATTGTTGTTAAGTGTTTGCTGCATCCTTCTCCGGTGAGCATTATCTTGTCTGCTGAGGTCGACGGCCGTCGATTAAATAATGAAGTAGGATGTCAGCGAGTTGTTTGTTTAAATTAATCAACGGGATAAGACCAGACTGTTACTGTTGTATAGCGTATTCCTGACTCACCTGTTTACAGGGCCATAACTTCCCATAAATGGAGTTTTTATTTTATGCTGCTCGTTTTTACTGACTGCAGCGGCGGCGGCGGTTGTTGTTTTTTTTTAAATGAAAATTAAATGTATTGTTTCAAATTAGTTTTTAAGTCAGAAATGTAGAAATATATAGCTATGTTGTTTACCTTGAATTAATACTTTAAACAATAAAAATGAAATATGTATGGTGTTAACGGCAGAGTATAGTCTCTTATAATTCTTACCACATGGCTTAGGCTCTGTATTAAAGCTATATAAGGGCTGCCAGCGCACCTGAGCGTCGTTCCTTGGATCCGTTAGCGGGTTAACCAGTACTATACATAGCTTATCTCTGCAAGTCACTGACTACTTCCACACATATTCAGAAAGGAGACACTCATGACCTTAACACAGAAATGACCATAAAAGAAGTAGGATACATGTCCCCCTTAAAGGGTGGAAATACGTCATTTCCGATGTAATTGGTAGTTGTACTAGTACTTCTGGCTGACGGATGCACGAATCACACTATGTGTTGACAACACGTTTTATGCTTTCTACACTAGCTGTTAGAAGTTAGCTTGGTGTCCATCTTTTGGTCTTTCGATATCTAAGCGCGTAACTCTTCATTGGTGGAGACAGAAAAAGGTCAGCGCTAGTTTCATGTTGAATATCGAACATCGAAACACAGATATCGAACTAACTTCAGCCTGCTTTTTATGCCATACATGTAATGGAAATATCATTGTTATGCGGAACATCAGAAAGCATCATTTTAAAATGATTTAGGAGTGTCGGAACATATCCGAGCGACCATAACTAGATATTTTTGAATCAATTAACTTAATCAGGAAGATCGTATACCAAGTTTTTGTCATCTCGTGAAAGCATAATTCGTTTGTAAAGCAATTAGCCTAGAAATACACGAAACTTAAGAACTTTTTGGGAATAACAGTTGGTGCAGTGTTCTGTGCGGACGCACATGCCCGTATCGTAACTCCAGTCTCACTATCGTGTATATATATATTCCTTTCGTGCTCAAAAACATAACCGTGCAGTTGGAGCTTGCAAGCCTGTTTAAACTTTAAAACGCCGGCAAAAATAATGATGAAGGGAATGCAATCAACTACAGTTGCATAAGCAATTGCACCGTCCACCGGTGAATCAGAATCTTTCAATTAATGTTTTATAGTGTAAGGAATGAATTTGCACGCGGCATCATCATATAGCATCCAAGGTCATGTGATCTCTTTATGGTGTGATCATAGGGTCTATAAAAAGAATTCCAACCATTTAAAGGAACGTGTGTTCAACGCTAGTGCTTACACACTGACAGACAATGTAGTCATTAAGTGCTATACAATACGAGGTGGGCATTAATATTTCATGCCAGCGCGGCCTGTGTAACACGTCACCACAGAGGCACCGTAAGCGCCGTATACTGGTGGTATAATTTTTGAATTATTCGTATCTCACTGGTTCAAGAATGTTCTCATGTCCAAGTCGCGTTATTGTACGTCATTGGTATTTCATACAATAGGTTCTATTATTATATTCAATAATACCGAGCCGGAGCTAGCTAATCAATCAGGCGATCGGGCAGAATGTATATTCAGCAATGCACTTGAGCATTGCGATGCTATGCGCAAATCAATAAATATGTTTTACATCAAAAATATAAACACATCGCATTTATCGGTTTTACTGAAGGTGGCAGGGGCCTCACCAAAACTCTCGGTAATTCCATGTTGCGCAGAGTTCAATATGTAAGATTCGCCTACGCAATGTATTTAAACCAGTCCCTTAATAATACGAGCTCCACCGGTAATGGGCTTCAATATCTACACAATTCACGTATACGCAGAACAATTTGCGGAGTTTTATAAGTAAATTGCACGTTGAACCAGCTGAATTTTAAGCAGATAGTTAAATGATGCACGAAGGAATGATGTTCAGTTAAGTTTTAGATATTCGTCATCAGTTGTGTGTCGGTGTGTTGGTTGTAGAAAATCAGAAAACACCGACGATAATTTGCAAAGAAATGAAACAATAAAGATACATATAAGTATTATATGTTATATCATCTATACGAGATCGGTTAAGTTAAGTTAAGATTGCATATAGTCATCAGCAGGGTTGCGTTTCACTAAAAACTTCATCGTAAACGTAAACCAACACTTATTCATATTAGATTTAATATTCATCGAAATGAATCCAAAATTGCTAATACACTGCAGAAAATGATATATTATCACGAAATACAATCATTTTAAATGTCGATCAAATTTAAACAAAGCACGTAGTAATTGCCAAATAGACTTACGGCGGTGTTATTGTTATTTTCAAGCTCAAGTCTAAATATATTCTCAAAAATGGTTGGTGAATGCGACCCCAGATGTATGTCGGGGCGTCGGTGGTAGAAAATCAGAAAACACTGACGGTAATGTGCAAATAAATGAAACAGTAAAGTTACACACAAGTATACTGTGTTATATCATCTATACGAGATTGGTGGGGCTGTGACCACATCGGTACTCAGAGAAACCGTAAATTGGCTATTGCAATACATGCCAAGCCCTGTTTCCACCAGAGCGACACATACAACCTTAAAAATTATATTATTTGACGAACTGTTATTTTTTTCAATAGTATAGAGTAGGGAAGTATATGGAGAAGGAACACGAAATCTCGCGAAATATCGTTTTCAGTTTTCTTCATTAATATTCATCCCAGGAATGCAAATCGAAATTGCTGTTTTGCATTAGGAAATATCTCTACAAAAACAAGACCATTCCCAGCAAATTATGTTTAAAATTGTTAAAGAACTTATGATTACAAAATTTGTATACTGGCACTAAAACAACGAATTTACTTGATATTTTACATTAAATTGTTCAATGTTTTTAATTCAAGATCATTTCGCAAGGTCAAAACACTACCAAACACATCTAAGGTTACATACAACTTTCAAGTTATGTATAAGACATGTGTTTGGTGTATATTCTGAATGATTAATTTGTCAACGGATTAAAGTTTGGCGCACATTTTATCAACATGCACGTTTTCCTATCCTTTTATATAAAAGTCATTATATCGGACAATCATTTTCTCACACCTGTAGTGCGTCAATGTCTTTTTATTATAAACTTTTTTTTTTTTAATTTTCTGACATATTTTTCCCATTATAAGATTTAGAACAAAGTCTGAAAGTCGGTGTTTGTCTAGAGATTATG
The DNA here is from genome assembly GCA_029582155.1 of Panopea generosa. Lineage (NCBI taxonomy): Eukaryota > Metazoa > Mollusca > Bivalvia > Adapedonta > Hiatellidae > Panopea > Panopea generosa. The sequence goes on from CM055897.1 coordinate 19,619,793, forward strand.
CAATGTGGAAACATTATATTAACGCTTGACTTCAAAAAAATCGTAACTTAAATATTGTCTTCTT